>JADLZK010012072.1:0-10314 GCA_015847255.1 Hyparrhenia diplandra | reverse complement strand
CGTTCCAAGAATAAAATATGATTCAATTAGCCTAAAGTTAGTCATGTTAATTATCACATTATACTAGCTATACTCTAGTTAGCATAATATGAATATAACATGAGGATAACTATACTCTAGTTCATATGCATTGCGATATAAATAATGAGACTTGAATAAAGGAAAGAACTTCATAGTAAATTACCAAAAAGATCCTTCCAAGGAGACAAGCCCTCCTTGAAGCTCGCCTAACTCAAATACTAACACTAAACTAATGAAGGGGAGAGAGTGGTGCTCAAGGTGAGAATGTAACAATGCGATGTGTAGTGTGTTGTGTGTTTTGTGTGTGAGGAGTGCCTCTCTTTATATAGTGGAGAGGAGGAGGGAATGGAGGGCTCTCCTTGCTTTGAGCTATTCTTGGCGGAACGAAACTTTGCACCGCATGCAACCGCCGCTTGAAGATTGCTCCAAACCGCCGGAGAAAGGGCGGGAACTTTGGCCGAAATAATCTTGCCCGCCGCCGCAGCGGGGCCGGCCGCCTCTGGCCGGGCCTCCCGGCCCGGCCTTCCCTCGTCGCGCGCCTTGTCATTCACATGTTGGGCCTATGGTGGTGCATGGGCCAAATTGTGCGCTGGGTTTTGGTCCTCTTGATTGATCCACTCCTTGGCGTCTTTTATTCAATACGCTTTCTAATTTATTTGGCGACTTTGTACTGTTTCCACTCTTATACCTACAAAACATAATTTCTACGAATACAAGTGGAACTAGGTTAGAAGTAAAGGTATATGTAACATAAGTTTGCCCCTTTCTCATGAATTGGATATAAGTTGGCGGTATAATATACTCGATAATGACCGCCAACAAGTCCCCCAAGCTTAACCTTTGCTCGTCCCAAGCAAATAGCTAAGTGTTTGGTTGTTGATCAGGAGTTGCTACAATGCCGATATATTTCAAAATGTACCATGCTCATACTAAAGTATTCTTCCGTTGTTTAAATAAATTGGCATTTTTATCTATCCTTGTTTACTTAAATCATATGGGGCTTATAACATTCTCCAAACCCTTGGGTTATTGCAAGATAGAACGGTTTTCATAGAAACACTAGTCATTCATTCTTTGATTGATTATTCATGCAAAGATTTTTGTAATGATCATCTCAGGTGTGCAAACCATAAGGAGAAACAAGTCATAAGCCTTGATCAAGATGTGCAAGTGAAATTTTATTTTTGATAAGGTATGGGCTAGCTCTTATTTCTTTTTAGAGAAGTGGGCTCTACTCGCCCTCGGACACTTGTCCATTATTCTTCTCTTTCTTCTTTTTTTTAGAGGCGGGTATCGAAGTACCCATTGTTTTTTTTTCGGACACACGTCCATTTTTTCTAGCTTAGCCCATAACCTATTTTTGGCAATGTGAATGTGAATCTTGATCAAAAGCGTATGACAAAGTGTCTCACATAGGCTATCATGAGAATTTTGATCATTTAAGGAATTTTTTTGGAAATTATTCTCCTAATGATGAATCTTTCTTAGAACAAAATCATAGTAGATTCTATTTTTACCATATCATGTCCGGCAATAGCTTAGAGAAGAATCATGTGTTTGCATACCCACAAATCATTAAGTTTTTAGGACAAGACAAGTTAAGCCAATAAACTTAAACATTGGGGAATACAATGTTATGAACTAGGTGCAAATTGAACTATAGACAGAGCAACTATTCATCATTTCAACTTCAGAGAAATTAAGCATCCTTATACTACATATTGAAGTGGAATCATATTTTTTGTTCTTTTCATATATATATATTTTTTTTTAAGGAAAATGAAAATGAAAATTTAAGGGATAAAATAAAGTGATAGGGGAGGTAGGTACTTACCTCCGTGGGGGTCCTCCCCCAAGCTAGCCGATGGCCTATGGGTTAGGGGTAGTACCCCATGTGGCGCGCCGAATGCCATCTGTGCCTCATGCTCCTCTCCGTCTCCGCTCCGCCTCCTCTCGCTTGGTGTTGCGTGTACCGGCCGATGGCGTTTGATCGGAACCTGCACAAAACCAAAGAGTGATCGCAATCTCACCGTGCGGAGTTCCACATTCCCGAAGCCGGGTGTTGATCTCTTTGAGCGTTCGGGGTCCACCGTAGAGTGACGTGGTGGTGGCATCCCCTTCGGTCGAGGACACCGGTGTGTCTCATGGCATGTCGACCCTCCCGCTTGGTCCGGATGAGGTGTGAACATCCCCTCATACTGGAAGGTCGGTGTGAGCCCTGGGGTTCAGCGTTGGTGTAAAGAACCCGGTGTGGGCACCGCGGGTGTAGGCCGCGGCATCTCGTGAATCACTAGCCTCGCCCCCTCTCTCCTTCGTGATGACCCATGAGACACGTAACTCTGCGTGCTTCGCCTAGCTCAACTAGAGCGAAGGTGAGTGATGGGGATTTATATAATGAGAGTTCCGGTTAGGGAGCGGAATCTCATTTATATATCCCGAAAAATAATAAATAATCTTCTCGTGGTCATTCTCATCAAATTTTATTATGTTCCCTTTGTATCGTGTGATAATGAAATTTCCAAAGGTGGAGTATCTAGGTATGTGACATTCTCGCCTTCCAATGCACCAATGTTACTAGCAATCCTTGTCACAAGAGAGGTACAATAAACAGTGTGGATTGTTTAAAATTGCTAAGCATGCATTTTATGATTTCTTTTACGGGGGCAATTTTTCTCTTGTGAACTATGGCATAGAGGCATTGCATCTCAACATCTAAGAGAGACTGTGAAATTCATGCCTAGGAAACAAAGTTATGGCAATCCATTTTTGCATGAATTTCAATGTTGGATGATGTATGTTGGCATTTGAAGGGACGAAACCTAGGATCCAGAGGGAACTATGGTGGAGATCTCGGTGAAAAAGGCGCACGATTAAAAATGCGGTAGAGCAACAGCTAAGTTTGTGCAACATTTCTTAGCATCAAAGCCTATGTGCCTAGCCAATTCTTGCCAAGTGTAATAGTAGTATTTACTAAAAAGTCCGAAACTAACACCACGATCATGAACTTCCAAAGATCCTAGAAATTGGATGGTGAGGAGGCGAGAGCCCGGCTCATCCAGGGGAGCAATCCCTGACCATCCGGCGACTTTCCAAATGATGGGGAATTCGTTTACCATACCTAGTTTTTCGAGGGCGTCGTTGGGGAAGCGAGGAGCGGGAGCGAAGTCTCGGTTCTTGAGGATGGTGTAGGCTTGCATCTCCCCGTTCTCCTTCCGTGTCGAGGTGCGGTGCATCGGCTTCCTCGATCGTCATCCCCGTGGGTGCTTGTTCTTGCTCTTGCTCTTGCGAGGGTGCGTCTTCTTTCGTATGCTTCGGGCGTTGTCGGTGTGCACCCGAACTTCCTTGGGAGAGCCTCGCGCTTCTTCTCACGCCCTTCTTGATCGCGCTTGCCGCTTTCCTCGAACATGTTAGCGAACAAAAAAGCGAACGGAATGGAAACAAGTGCTTACTCTTGGAGAGAACTTGGGAGAGAGAGCTTGTGAGAGAGAGTGTCTGGTGTTCTTACACTAGAGCTTGGGAATGCTTTGTGGAGTGCAAGAAGTGAGCAAGTAGCAAAATGAGAGAGTGAGGGAGTAAGAATGAGAGGGGTGGAGAGCTCTTCCCTACCACCTCGCGAATTTATAGCACGATGCACCCCGACACTCGGGACGAGGGCAACGGCTAGTGCTCGTGGACCGCTTGGCCCGTGGATAGGAGGCGCCGCCGGGGGCGGCCGGCCCAATCGCGGCGGTCGGCCCCATCCCGGGCCCCTCTGTCGCCCTGCTTTTGTCGTGTGTTCAAACGGTCGAATCCGACCGTTGTGCGCAGTAAACGGTCGGGTTTGACCCGAAACTTTATTTTTTTCATTTTCTCTCATTTTATAAATGTTTAAGATTTTTTTGGAATAAAGTTTTATTCGTAGTATGGCATTATTTATAAAATCTTATCAATATATATATTTTATTTGTATTATTATTTTTATATTGACATGGGAAATATGGCAATGGGATTAAAATATGAAAAGGAATTCTTTTTAATATTAAAGAATATGGTAATAACAAGGAAATTAATTAATTAAAGAGGTTTTGAATTCAAATATTAAAAATAATTTAATATGAGGAAAATAAATTTATAGAAGGAAAATATTTATTTCTTACCTTTAGTGAAGCTTACCTTTAGGCACACTTCACACGCCATGCCCTTCTTTGTATTTTTGGATGGTGCGTGGTAGGTGTATCTTCCTTCCGTAGGCTTGTGTTTGACGTAGACCATGGAACATTGTTCAGGCTTGGGGCGGAAGTTGAAGATTTCCTCCTTTCCATTGATGTTAAAGCGGATCTATAAGAAACAACCCAAAGGCGCACAAGGACTAGATCTTATGCTATCTCCAGCGGGTCTATAAGAAGACAAAGCTGACAAGTCAGGAAAACAACCCTGACGACACGAAGCAAAGTCTACGTAAAAGCGAAAGGCAATCATCGACGAAACAACACCGATGTCATAGAGCATGACTCCAAACGAATCAACACGAATCTACAAAAAAGGAGATAAGAGTCGGAAGCCTAAGAAAGAACTCTAAAGGCGCATCGCAACAAGTCATCCAAGGAAAACAACCCGATGACCACTTCAAGAGCAAGCAGAGAACAAATTGCGGCAAGTCTGCACGAAGGCAGATCAGAATCATACAAGAAGTAACGTAACAATTGCAAGATGGATAAGGGACATACATCTTTATTCAACATCTTGAAGATTACAAGTTACATGGAAAACAACTCCCTACAAGATACAAAAGAAGACTCGGATGCACCTGGGAGCCCAACAAGAACTCCCACGCATAAGATACAAAGAAGACCTGGGCCCTACAATCCTAAAGAGTACAACACCGCAGCGGGGAGAAACCGCATCCAACGGCGAAGAAGACGGAGCGCCCGGACCAGATTCGAACCCCAAGAGCCTGAGTCTCAACAACTCGGGGCTACTTCGAAGTCAAGACCCTTGCGCCCAAGTCCATAAACACTGAGCTCGAAGAACCCCGACGACGGCAAAAATGGACCCCGGGAACAAGATAAGCGACCTGGCGAAGAAAAGAACCCTTTGTAGAAGGCTCCGGAGTTCACCACGTCGCAGCAGGATGAAAAGAGCTCAAAGGGAGCGCTCAACTCCACAAAGAGTAGAAGGAAGCGCACCCAAAGAGCACCATCTTCAGCAATTCCTCAAAAGGAACAACCTTCCCCGAAGACGAGCGGCGACCAATGCCGGTTGGGAAGCCGGCATATGTCTACCCAAGCGGC
The DNA here is from genome assembly GCA_015847255.1 of Hyparrhenia diplandra. NCBI lineage: Eukaryota > Viridiplantae > Streptophyta > Magnoliopsida > Poales > Poaceae > Hyparrhenia > Hyparrhenia diplandra. The sequence continues at coordinate 5,023 of JADLZK010012072.1, read as the reverse complement.
GAGGAAGTAGACCAAAGAGGCTCAGGAGGGTAACCAAAAAGAACCCTACCTGACCCACACCAAGAAAAAACGAAGGAGGAGAGGAGATCATCTTAGATCACAAGACATCCCGCACTCACTCTCCAAACTTTCCCGGTGTGGAACTGCTACGGGAATAGCCTGCCGCTATTCCCAATCACAAGACATCCCTCACTCACAGAAGAACCTCAGAAGGCTCAAGAAGACGCCCGGGGGCTGATCCAACTCACTCAGCGGCACCGCCATGGATCAGAAGCTCAGAAAGAAGCTTTTTTCCACAAGAGGAGAGATAGTCCAAGAGGAAGAAGAAGCAGAGAAGAAGAAAGACGCTCTGGTTCATCAACGAAGCAAGACGGGCCATATTTATAAGCGTAACCAAGACACCTATGGACCAGTCCACGTAAGACGAGGCAACCAAAGAAAAAAGGAGCGGTCACCTCAAATCATGCAAGATGGAATTTATGGCAATGATCGCCATGCACTGACGTTTCCCAAAAAATGGAGCGCAGTAAAAGCACACTGTGACTCCCGTGACCGCACGGAAAAAGAGAAACGGTCAAAATACCAGGAAAAAGGAAGAACCTCTAAGAGCTCTATCTACAAAAAGAACTCTTAGATGCTCGGGGGCTACAGGATACCCGGGGCACGATTTTTTCAAACGAGCTCCGACGACGAGAAGAACTCGAAGACGGAGGAGAAGAACTCAAAGACCTTCCAGCTCTTTGTGCCAAAAAGCAAGAAGCTCGGGGGCTACACCCTACGGGTGCACTTTTTTCGACAAAAGTGCACACCGCATGAAGACAACAAGGACCGCATCAAGGCCACATCCGAAAAGAGTAGACAACTCTCATGACTCAAACCTAAGATGCTCTGGGGCTAAGGGAACAAGGCTCTCCTTTCAAGAAAGAAGAGCTCCTACGACGAGAGGAACTCAAGATGGAGGAGAAGAACTCAAAGACCTTCTAGCTCTTTGTGCCAAAAAAGCAAGAAGCTCGGGGGCTACACCCTACGGGTGCACTTTTTTTTCAAAATTGCACTGCATGATGATCTTGAAGACCATATCAAGGCCTCACCCGAGAAGAGCAAGATAACTCTCATGGCTCGACCTTGAGATGCTCTGGGGCTTGTGGATACAGATCACCAAAGAACTCTCTTGAAGTTGTTCGTAGGGTTCTATCCTAGCCCAACGACCACAAAACAACTCCCAAGGCAATGGAAGCATAGCTACGATGACTTCGCTTGTAATTAGGATAGAACACTAGTCGGTTACCTTGTTTAGAGTTCGGGTGTTCGGTTCCTCTACGGACAACCCTCTCTGTATCCGACTAGGAACGTAGCGAGTTCCTTGGCGCCTTAGACTATAAAAGGCGGCCAAGGAACACCTCGTAGAGGAGGACGAATGCGTAGCGCGTAGAACACAAGCTTGGCCACGACCAAGCGCTGTAAGCTTCATAGCCGATTCTCGGCTAACCCCATCAATCAAAAACAGGCTCACGCCGACCGACGAAAGGTCTTTACTCGATCCTTGATCGGGGCCCGAACCAAAGATAAAAAACCCCGCTCTCAATGTCACCGCGCAACAAACCGCCGGGCTCCAGGTTCATCAAGGCCGAACAAACTGCCCTGGTTCAACCCGTGGCAGGCTCTCGGTCGTAAAACATCGATAGTTGTAGATTAAAAAAAAAAAGAGAGAAAGGGAGATGAAAAATGGACAAGTGTCCTACGGGCGAGTAGAGCCTACCTCCCTAAGAAAAAGAAGAAAGAATAAAGGAGAGTAAAAAAATGGACAAGTGTCCGCTGAAAACAATGGGTACTTAGATGCTCGCCTCTCCATAAAAGAAAAATAAAGAAAGAAAAAGATACAACCCAGGTTCTCTATAGAGTTTCTAAATTCAAAAGAGAGATGATTTCTCAAGGAAAGTAAGATTTTCACCTCATTCATTCTATAAACCTTACTATATCCTTACCATCTATATTCTATCCACCATACACATGCACCACTTGATCAGTGTGACTTGTAACTTTGGATCCATTGCTTGAATTTATAATATATGCTTAGTAAGTAAATAAATTGTTTTCTCCTACCTATGAGCTCCAGATATAAGCTTTAGAATATAGGGTGAGAGAGAAGAAGGCATAGTGTGCTACTGCCTTAGCCAAAAATACTAGATATTATGAGAGAAAGGCAACACTACCTTATTGCCTTAGAGAGGATCCACAAATACCACATATAAGAGAATAGAGAGAGTCATACTGAACTTTGAGTTTTATTTGAAAACCAAAGAAAAAACTCGAGTAGGACAAATGATCAAAAGAGTTTGAGATATAGTGTTCGACTTGATCGTTCTATCTTTCAATTACCCAAGATTCAAGAAAAGGTTATAAGCCCCAAAAGGTAAGAGGTAATATGGGTAAGTTGAAGTTTTGAAAAATTTATTCTTATCTGGAGTGAAATTTTGTTTGAAAGCATGTGTACTCTTAAGGTGTGATAGCGTTGCAAAGAACTCCCGATCCAAGTAAGTAGTTTAATATAATATCATGTGGCTTGCTAGAGACTAGCAAGAGGGTAAGCTCGGGGGGAGCTTGTTGACACCTGTTATAGCATAATATTATAAGTCAATTAACATGAAATAAGGGCTCAAGATAAAGACCAACATAAGTCCAGGGGTCTAATTAATATATTTCCACGAGTTTTGGTATTCTCGTGACTTTCCGGGGACTTAACAGATAAATGCCGAGAAGAATGGAGAAAGTTCGAATATACAAGACATATGATGTCAAGACTTGATCGTGAAGTAACTCAACCCGAAAAGTGGACTAAAACATTCTAGAAGATACCAGAGGACACCGTAAGAAACAGAAGCCGAGGTGGCATGCCACCGGGCGCGCCGTCCCGATGCCAACTAGGCCGCCGCCGTGGGGTCACCCCCGTGTCACCTCACCTTTTTATGTCGGTTTACCACCGACCTTGAGGTTGTATCTACACCGTTATTGAAGGTCGGTTTGATCCAAGGGTCCACATTCATCGCCAAGTCCTATATAAGAAGACCACCTGACCCCAGGGCTAAACCCTAATTCATACTAAGTCATAATCAATTCATTATCAAGTCCAACCAAGTCTAGACCTAAGCCCTAGTTCATCATACTAGAAGTAGTTAGCTATCTAGTTAGTTCTAGTTGAAGATCAAGTTCATCTTGAGTTCCCGATAGTCAAGCAAAGAGAAGGAGCATCGTTCTTGTGACTTCGCTTTGTATTCGATCCGTAAATTATTATTATTGATACACTATTGTTATGACTTTGATCTATATAATGATTATATTCTTATTGATATGTGTTTATGCATGCTATGATTATTGTTGATATTTCTTAACGACATTACTAGAAATAGATAATAACCTATTTCCGGCAATGGCACCAGAAATGCTTGTTGGCATTTCATAGTGCAATCACTAAGAATAAATAATATTCTCAATGACCACGCTAAGAGATATCGATGATAGATGGATTCATGTGTTTACTTTAGTCAATCCGCAAGCGCACGGATCTATCATTGTAGCATTTCACCCGTGGGTATTCGGGTATCGTGATTTATATTTTCCCAAAGGAAGGCAGGCTTATGTGGTTAGCTAGCATAATGATGATAATGACCCACAATGTACTTATGAATAACCATTAGTCAATTGCGGGGTAAGAAGAATGATATTCGTGATAGTGACAAACACACATAAGCTACTACACCACTAGGGGAGAAAAGGATAAAAAGAGAATCTATAATGAGAAGGTGGTTCTAAATATTGCACATGGGTGAACTCTAGTTTTACATATGAGGAGGCTAAATCATGGTGGGACTACGATCATATGATGAGGAGATGCCCGCAGCTAGTCCAAGCTAGCCGATGGACACTTTCGTAACTCCAACTCAACATCCTAACGTGGAGGAATACGATGGGCGGAACAGAGCTGTCACCACCTGCCCCCTACCTCACTACCGTGGATGCCGACATTTTCGATGATTACTATAAACCTGACACCACGCCCACGTGTATAGAAAACTACCTAAATCCCCGGACTCAACCCTACGGATCGACAAGCAAGGATAAAGGTAAACCCGAAGGTACACCAAACCATCATAATCTACATAAACCGACCACACTCTAGCGAAGCCGACATATGACTAAGTTAATTCTATAATTAGCCAAGTCCTATCTATTAATATGTCAACTAGATCATAGTTCACACATTAATAAGATAACATGAGGGTAACTATACTCTAGTTCGAACGCATTGCAATATGAATATAAAGACTTGAATATTGAAAGGAACTCCATAATAATATTAATATTACCAAAAGATCCTTCCATGGAGACAAGCCCTCCTTGAAGCTCAACCTTGCTCAACACTACAACTAGGACTAAAGAGAGTGAGTGAAGTGCTCAAGGGTGTGTGTGTTGTGTTTTTGGAAGGGGGGTGTGGCCTCTTATTTATAGTGAAATGAAAGTGGTTCTTGGCGGAGTTTTGGCGCCAAATCCCCAAAAAGCACCGCCATGCACCGCCTCTACTCCTCCGAGTCGGACACGGAGACAAGGCGCGGGGGATCAGGCACAGGAAGCTTGCGGCGGCCGCCGCACCCGGGGCGGTCGGCCCAGGTTTGGCCCGGCCCTGCGCTCCTCCTTCAAGCGTGTGTGCGGTGACCCATTCTCTGGTCGCCTTTTCGAGGTGCTTCGTCCATTTTGCTTCGGCTTCCGCCTCGCCACGCCCCCTTGGCCAAAAAGCGTATTTCCTGAGTTGCACATTACTCTTTATTTACGTACTCACACCAAGTTTCCGTGTTTGTTCCTGCAAAACAAATATTCTCGAATACAAGTGGAACTAGGTGAGTAGTAAATGTTTATTTGGCATAAGTGTGTCCCATCTCTCTTAATTAGAGCTAAGTTGGCGGTATAAGATGTGTGATAGTGACCGCCAACAATTATATATTTAGTTTAGTGAGTTTGTCTTATATTT
>JADLZK010012070.1:0-135125 GCA_015847255.1 Hyparrhenia diplandra | reverse complement strand
GGCAATAGAATCGAGCTAGACTTTTTCGTTTGTGGAATCAAATGGATCACCCTAGAGAACCTAAATTTGAACAAGTGGACCATTACAGAGTTTTCCCAAGAATCACTTGTCATAGGCCTCAGAGTAGCACTTGTTTAGAGTGAAATCTTTGAATTCCATCAAAATCTCTTTGTCGACATACGTACCGAAACAAGAAGGGGAACGACACGAAAGGTAAATAGGAAGTTAGGGTGGATAGGTTAGATGATGGTAGGATCAATTACGTTGCGTTCCCCAACCGTTAGTATAAGTTTCTGGTTGTGACATTAGGCATTGCTGGCGCTGATTTCAGCCCGAACTCAAAACAAAGAGAAGTTTCCAATCCGGCTATTGGATCGAGCTAGACTTTTTCGCCGTTGTGGAATCAAATGCCTCACCCTAGAGAACCTAAATTTGAAGAAGTGGACCATTAGAGAGTTTTTCTAAGAATCACTTGTCATAGGCCTCAAAGTAGCACTTGTTTAGAGCGAAATCTTGGAATTCCGTCAAAAATCTCTATGTCGACCTACGTACCGAAACAAGAAGGGGAACAACACGAAAGGTACATAGGAAGTTAGGGTGGATGGGTTAGATGATGGTAGGATCAATTACATTGTGTCCCCCAACCGTTAATATATGTTTCTAGATGTGACATTAGGGACTGCAGGCGCTGATTTCACCGCGAACTTAAAACAAAGAGAAGTTTCCAATCCGGCTATAGGATCGAGCTAGACTTTTTCACGGTTGTGGAATCAAATGCCTCACCCTAGAGAACCTAAATATGAAGAAGTGGACCATTAGAGAGTTTTTCTAAGAATCACTTATCATAGGCCTCAAAGTAGCACTTGTTTAGAGTGAAATCTTGGAATTCCGTCAAAAATCTCTATGTCGACCTACGTGCGAAACAAGAAGAAGGGAACAACATGAAAGGTACATAGGAAGTTAGGGTGGATGGGTTAGATGATGGTAGGATCAATTACATTGCATTCCCCAACCGTTAATTTCTAGATGTGACATTAGGGACAGCTGGCGCTGATTTCAGCGGGAACTCAAAACAAAGAGAAGTTTCCAATCCGGCAATAGAATCGAGCTAGACTTTTTCGCGGTTGTGGAATCAAATGGATCACCCTAGAGAACCTAAATTTGAACAAGTGGACCATTACAGAGTTTTCCCAAGAATCACTTGTCATAGGCCTCAGAGTAGCACTTGTTTAGAGTGAAATCTTTGAATTCCATCGAAATCTCTTTGTCGACATACGTACCGAAACAAGAAGGGGAACGACACGAAAGGTAAATAGGAAGTTAGGGTGGATAGGTTAGATGATGGTAGGATCAATTACGTTGCGTTCCCCAACCGTTAGTATAAGTTTCTGGTTGTGACATTAGGCATTGCTGGCGCTGATTTCAGCCCGAACTCAAAACAAAGAGAAGTTTCCAATCCGGCTATTGGATCGAGCTAGACTTTTTCGCCGTTGTGGAATCAATCGCCTCACCCTAGAGAACCTAAATTTGAAGAAGTGGACCATTAGAGAGTTTTTCTAAGACTCACTTGTCATAGGCCTCAAAGTAGCACTTGTTTAGAGCGAAATCTTGGAATTCGGCCAAAAATCTCTATGTCGACCTACGCATCAAAACAAGAAGGGGAACAACACGAAAGGTACATAGGAAGTTAGGGTGGATGGGTTAGATGATGGTAGGATCAATTACATTGTGTCCCCAACCGTTAATATATGTTTCTAGATGTGACATTAGGGGATCTGCAGGCGCTGATTTCACCGCGAACTTAAAACAAAGAGAAGTTTCCAATCCGCTATAGGATCGAGCTAGACTTTTTCACGGTTGTGGAATCAAATGCCTCACCCTAGAGAACCTAAATATGAAGAAGTGGACCATTAGAGAGTTTTTCTAAGAATCACTTATCATAGGCCTCAAAGTAGCACTTGTTTAGAGTGAAATCTTGGAATTCCGTCAAAAAATCTCTATGTCGACCTACGCATCAAAACAAGAAGGGGAACAACATGAAAGGTACATAGGAAGTTAGGGTGGATGGGTTAGATGATGGTAGGATCAATTACATTGCATTCCCCAACCGTTAATATATGTTTCTAGATGTGACATTAGGGATCGGGGCGCTGATTTCACCGCGAACTCAAAACAAAGAGAAGTTTCCAATCCGCAATAGAATCGAGCTAGACTTTTTCGCGGTTGTGGAATCAAATGGATCACCCTAGAGAACCTAAATTTGAACAAGTGGACCATTACGAGTTTTCCCCAAGAATCACTTGTCATAGGCCTCAAAGTAGCACTTGTTTAGAGTGAAATCTTTGAATTCCATCGAAATCTTTGTGTCGACATACGTACATCGAAACAAGAAGGGGAACGACACGAAAGGTAAATAGGAAGTTAGGGTGGATAGGTTAGATGATGGTAGGATCAATTACGTTGCGTTCCCCAACCGTTAGTATATGTTTCTAGATTGTGACATTAGGGACTGCCGGGCGCTGATTTCAACGCGAACTCAAAACAAAGAGAAGTTTCCAATCCGCTATAGGATCGAGCTAGACTTTTTTCACGGGTTGTGGAATCAAATGCCTCACCCTAGAGAACCTAAATTTGAAGAAGTGGACCATTAGAGAGTTTTTCTAAGAATCACTTGTCATAGGCCTCAAAGTAGCACTTGTTTAGAGCGAAATCTTGGAATTCCATCAAAAATCTCTATGTCGACCTACGCATCAAAACAAGAAGGGGAACAACACGAAAGGTACATAGGAAGTTAGGGTGGATGGGTTAGATGATGGTAGGATCAATTACATTGTGTCCCCCAACCGTTAATATATGTTTCTAGATGTGACATTAGGGATTTTGGCGCTGATTTCACCGCGAACTTAAAACAAAGAGAAGTTTCCAATCCGGCTATAGGATCGAGCTAGACTTTTTCACGGTTGTGGAATCAAATGCCTCACCCTAGAGAACCTAAATATGAAGAAGTGGACCATTAGAGAGTTTTTCTAAGAATCACTTGTCATAGGCCTCAAAGTAGCACTTGTTTAGAGTGAAATCTTGGAATTCCGTCAAAAATCTCTATGTCGACCTACGTATTGAAACAAGAAGGGGAACAACATGAAAGGTACATAGGAAGTTAGGGTGGATGGGTTAGATGATGGTAGGATCAATTACATTGCATTCCCCAACCGTTAATATATGTTTCTAGATGTGACATTAGGGATCTGCCGGGCGCTGATTTCACCGCGAACTTAAAACAAAGAGAAGTTTCCAATCCGGCTATAGGATCGAAGCTAGACTTTTTCACGGTTGTGGAATCAAATGCCTCACCCTAGAGAACCTAAATTTGAAGAAGTGGACCATTAGAGAGTTTTTCTAAGAATCACTTGTCATAGGCCTCAAAGTAGCACTTGTTTAGAGTGAAATCTTGGAATTCCATCAAAAATCTCTATGTCGACCTACGCATCGAAACAAGAAGGGGAACAACATGAAAGGTACATAGGAAGTTAGGGTGGATGGGTTAGATGATGGTAGGATCAATTACATTGCATTCCCCAACCGTTAATATATGTTTCTAGATGTGACATTAGGGATCGGCCGGGCGCTGATTTCACCGCGAACTCAAAACAAAGAGAAGTTTCCAATCCGGCTATAGAATCGAGCTAGACTTTTTCATGGTTGTGGAATCAAATGGATCACCCTAGAGAACCTAAATTTGAACAAGTGGACCATTAGAGAGTTTTTCTAAGAATCACTTGTCATAGGCCTCAAAGTAGCACTTGTTTAGAGTGAAATCTTTGAATTCCATCAAAAATCTCTATGTCGACCTACGTATCGAAACAAGAAGGGGAACGACACGAAAGGTAAATAGGAAGTTAGGGTGGATAGGTTAGATGATGGTAGGATCAATTACGCTGCATTCCCCAACCGTTAGTATATGTTTCTAGATGTGACATTAGGGGATGCTGGGCGCTGATTTCACCGCCCCAACTCAAAACAAAGAGAAGTTTCCAATCCGGCTATAGGATCGAGCTAGACTTTTTCACCGTTGTGGAATCAAATGCCTCACCCTAGAGAACCTAAATTTGAAGAAGTGGACCATTAGAGAGTTTTTCTAAGAATCACTTGTCATAGGCCTCAAAGTAGCACTTGTTTAGAGCGAAATCTTGGAATTCCATCAAAAAATCTCTATGTCGACCTACGTATCAAAACAAGAAGGGGAACAACACGAAAGGTACATAGGAAGTTAGGGTGGATGGGTTAGATGATGGTAGGATCAATTACATTGTGTCCCCCAACCGTTAATATATGTTTCTAGATGTGACATTAGGGGGACTAGCGGCGCTGATTTCACCGCGAACTTAAAACAAAGAGAAGTTTCCAATCCGCTATAGGATCGAGCTAGACTTTTTCACGGTTGTGGAATCAAATGCCTCACCCTAGAGAACCTAAATATGAAGAAGTGGACCATTAGAGAGTTTTTCTAAGAATCACTTATCATAGGCCTCAAAGTAGCACTTGTTTAGAGTGAAATCTTGGAATTCCGTCAAAAATCTCTATGTCGACCTACGCATCAAAACAAGAAGGGGAACAACATGAAAGGTACATAGGAAGTTAGGGTGGATGGGTTAGATGATGGTAGGATCAATTACATTGCATTCCCCAACCGTTAATATATGTTTCTAGATGTGACATTAGGGATCGGCTGGGCGCTGATTTCAACCGCGAACTCAAAACAAAGAGAAGTTTCCAATCCGCAATAGAATCGAGCTAGACTTTTTTCACGGTTGTGGAATCAAATGGATCACCCTAGAGAACCTAAATTTGAACAAGTGGACCATTACAGAGTTTTCCCAAGAATCACTTGTCATAGGCCTCAAAGTAGCACTTGTTTAGAGTGAAATCTTTGAATTCCATCAAAAATCTCTTTGTCGACATACGTGCAAAACAAGAAGGGGAACAACCACCAAAAGGTAAATAGGAAGTTAGGGTGGATAGGTTAGATGATGGTAGGATCAATTACGCTGTGTTCCCCAACCGTTAGTATATAGTTTCTAGTTGTGACATTAGGGACTCGGCTGGGCGCTGATTTCAGCCCGAACTCAAAACAAAGAGAAGTTTCCAATCCGCTATAGGATCGAGCTAGACTTTTTCACCGTTGTGGAATCAAATGCCTCACCCTAGAGAACCTAAATTTGAAGAAGTGGACCATTAGAGAGTTTTTCTAAGAATCACTTGTCATAGGCCTCAAAAAGTAGCACTTGTTTAGAGCGAAATCTTGGAATTCCGTCAAAAAAAAATCTCTATGTCGACCTACGTGCCGAAACAAGAAGGGGAACAACACGAAAGGTACATAGGAAGTTAGGGTGGATGGGTTAGATGATGGTAGGATCAATTACATTGTGTCCCCCAACCGTTAATATATGTTTCTAGATGTGACATTAGGGGATCTGCGGGCGCTGATTTCACCGCTAACTTAAAACAAAGAGAAGTTTCCAATCCGGCTATAGGATCGAGCTAGACTTTTTCACGGTTGTGGAATCAAATGCCTCACCCTAGAGAACCTAAATATGAAGAAGTGGACCATTAGAGAGTTTTTCTAAGAATCACTTGTCATAGGCCTCAAAGTAGCACTTGTTTAGAGTGAAATCTTGGAATTCCATCAAAAAATCTCTATATGTCGACCTACGTCTGAAAACAAGAAGGGGAACAACACGAAAGGTACATAGGAAGTTAGGGTGGATGGGTTAGATGATGGTAGGATCAATTACATTGCATTCCCCAACCGTTAATATATGTTTCTAGATGTGACATTAGGGATCTGCTTGGGCGCCGATTTCAAAGAGAAGTTTCGAACTCAAAACAAAGAGAAGTTTCCAATCCGCAATAGAATCGAGCTAGACTTTTTCACGGTTGTGGAATCAAATGGATCACCCTAGAGAACCTAAATTTGAACAAGTGGACCATTAGAGAGTTTTTCCCAAGAATCACTTGTCATAGGCCTCAAAGTAGCACTTGTTTAGAGTGAAATCTTTGAATTCCATCAAAAATCTCTATGTCGACCTACGTCTCAAAACAAGAAGGGGAACAACACGAAAGGTAAATAGGAAGTTAGGGTGGATAGGTTAGATGATGGTAGGATCAATTACGCTTGCATTCCCCAACCGTTAGTATATGTTTCTAGATTGTGACATTAGGGAATCGCTGGCGCTGATTTCAGCCGCGAACTCAAAACAAAGAGAAGTTTCCAATCCGCTATAGGATCGAGCTAGACTTTTTCGCGGTTGTGGAATCAAATGCCTCACCCTAGAGAACCTAAATTTGAAGAAGTGGACCATTAGAGAGTTTTTCTAAGAATCACTTGTCATAGGCCTCAAAGTAGCACTTGTTTAGAGCGAAATCTTGGAATTCCGTCAAAAATCTCTATGTCGACCTACGTACCGAAACAAGAAGGGGAACAACACGAAAGGTACATAGGAAGTTAGGGTGGATGGGTTAGATGATGGTAGGATCAATTACATTGTGTCCCCCAACCGTTAATATATGTTTCTAGATGTGACATTAGGGACTGCAGGCGCTGATTTCACCGCGAACTTAAAACAAAGAGAAGTTTCCAATCCGGCTATAGGATCGAGCTAGACTTTTTCATGGGTGTGGAATCAAATGCCTCACCCTAGAGAACCTAAATTTGAAGAAGTGGACCATTAGAGAGTTTTTCTAAGAATCACTTGTCATAGGCCTCAAAGTAGCACTTGTTTAGAGTGAAATCTTGGAATTCCGTCAAAAATCTCTATGTCGACCTACGTCTTGAAACAAGAAGGGGAACAACACGAAAAGGTACATAGGAAGTTAGGGTGGATGGGTTAGATGATGGTAGGATCAATTACATTGCATTCCCCAACCGTTAATATATGTTTCTAGATGTGACATTAGGGATCGGCTGGGCGCTGATTTCACCGCGAACTTAAAACAAAGAGAAGTTTCCAATCCGCTATAGGATCGAGCTAGACTTTTTCACGGTTGTGGAATCAAATGCCTCACCCTAGAGAACCTAAATTTGAAGAAGTGGACCATTAGAGAGTTTTTCTAAGAATCACTTGTCATAGGCCTCAAAGTAGCACTTGTTTAGAGTGAAATCTTGGAATTCCATCAAAAATCTCTATGTGTCACCTACGTATTGAAACAAGAAGGGGAACAACATGAAAGGTACATAGGAAGTTAGGGTGGATGGGTTAGATGATGGTAGGATCAATTACATTGCATTCCCCAACCGTTAATATATGTTTCTAGATGTGACATTAGGGATCGCCGGGCGCTGATTTCACCGCGAACTCAAAACAAAGAGAAGTTTCCAATCCGGCAATAGGATCGAGCTAGACTTTTTCACGGGTTGTGGAATCAAATGGATCACCCTAGAGAACCTAAATTTGAACAAGTGGACCATTAGAGAGTTTTCCCAAGAATCACTTGTCATAGGCCTCAAAGTAGCACTTGTTTAGAGTGAAATCTTTGAATTCCATCAAAAATCTCTTTGTGTTGACATACGCATCAAAACAAGAAGGGGAACGACACGAAAAGGTAAATAGGAAGTTAGGGTGGATAGGTTAGATGATGGTAGGATCAATTACGTTGCGTTCCCCAACCGTTAGTATAAGTTTCTAGTTGTGACATTAGGGATCTTTGGCGCTGATTTCAACCCGAACTCAAAACAAAGAGAAGTTTCCAATCCGGCTATAGGATCGAGCTAGACTTTTTCACGGTTGTGGAATCAAATGCCTCACCCTAGAGAACCTAAATTTGAAGAAGTGGACCATTAGAGAGTTTTTCTAAGAATCACTTGTCATAGGCCTCAAAGTAGCACTTGTTTAGAGCGAAATCTTGGAATTCCGTCAAAAATCTCTATGTCGACCTACGTGCATTGAAAACAAGAAGGGGAACAACACGAAAAGGTACATAGGAAGTTAGGGTGGATGGGTTAGATGATGGTAGGATCAATTACATTGTGTCCCCCAACCGTTAATATATGTTTCTAGATGTGACATTAGGGACTGCGGGGCTGATTTCACCGCGAACTTAAAACAAAGAGAAGTTTCCAATCCGCTATAGGATCGAGCTAGACTTTTTCACGGGTGTGGAATCAAATGCCTCACCCTAGAGAACCTAAATATGAAGAAGTGGACCATTAGAGAGTTTTTCTAAGAATCACTTGTCATAGGCCTCAAAGTAGCACTTGTTTAGAGTGAAATCTTGGAATTCCGTCAAAAATCTCTATGTCGACCTACGTGCATTGAAACAAGAAGGGAACAACATGAAAGGTACATAGGAAGTTAGGGTGGATGGGTTAGATGATGGTAGGATCAATTACATTGCATTCCCCAACCGTTAATATATGTTTCTAGATGTGACATTAGGGGCTGCTTTGGCTGATTTCACCGCGAACTCAAAACAAAGAGAAGTTTCCAATCCGCAATAGGATCGAGCTAGACTTTTTTTCGCGGTTGTGGAATCAAATGGATCACCCTAGAGAACCTAAATTTGAACAAGTGGACCATTACAGAGTTTTTCCCAAGAATCACTTGTCATAGGCCTCAAAGTAGCACTTGTTTAGAGTGAAATCTTTGAATTCCATCGAAAATCTCTTATGTCGACATACGTCATCAAAAACAAGAAGGGGAACAACACGAAAGGTAAATAGGAAGTTAGGGTGGATAGGTTAGATGATGGTAGGATCAATTACGTTGCGTTCCCCAACCGTTAGTATAAGTTTCTAGATGTGACATTAGGCATTCTTGGCGCTGATTTCAACGCGAACTCAAAACAAAGAGAAGTTTCCAATCCGGCTATAGGATCGAGCTAGACTTTTTCGCCGCTGGAATCAAATGCCTCACCCTAGAGAACCTAAATTTGAAGAAGTGGACCATTAGAGAGTTTTTCTAAGAATCACTTGTCATAGGCCTCAAAGTAGCACTTGTTTAGAGCGAAATCTTGGAATTCCGTCAAAAATCTCTATGTCGACCTACGTCATGCAAAACAAGAAGGGGAACAACACGAAAGGTACATAGGAAGTTAGGGTGGATGGGTTAGATGATGGTAGGATCAATTACATTGTGTCCCCCAACCGTTAATATATGTTTCTAGATGTGACATTAGGGACTGCTGGCGCTGATTTCACCGCGAACTTAAAACAAAGAGAAGTTTCCAATCCGGCTATAGGATCGAGCTAGACTTTTTCACGGTTGTGGAATCAAATGCCTCACCCTAGAGAACCTAAATATGAAGAAGTGGACCATTAGAGAGTTTTTCTAAGAATCATTGTCATAGGCCTCAAAGTAGGACTTGTTTAGAGCAAAATCTTGGAATTCCGTCAAAAATCTCTATGTCGACCTACGTACCGAAACAAGAAGGGGAACAACATGAAAGGTACATAGGAAGTTAGGGTGGATGGGTTAGATGATGGTAGGATCAATTACATTGCATTCCCCAACCGTTAATATATGTTTCTAGATGTGACATTAGGGACTGCAGGCGCTGATTTCAGCGCGAACTCACAACAAAGAGAAGTTTCCAATCCGGCAATAGAATCGAGCTAGACTTTTTCACGGTTGTGGAATCAAATGGATCACCCTAGAGAACCTAAATTTGAACAAGTGGACCATTAGAGAGTTTTCCCAAGAATCACTTGTCATAGGCCTCAAAGTAGCACTTGTTTAGAGTGAAATCTTTGAATTCCATCGAAAATCTCTATGTGACATACGTGCTCAAAACAAGAAGGGGAACAACATGAAAGGTAAATAGGAAGTTAGGGTGGATAGGTTAGATGATGGTAGGATCAATTACGTTGCGTTCCCCAACCGTTAGTATAAGTTTCTAGATTGTGACATTAGGCATCACTTTGGCGCTGATTTCAACGCCAACTCAAAACAAAAAGAGAAGTTTCCAATCCGGCTATAGGATCGAGCTAGACTTTTTCGCGGTTGTGGAATCAAATGCCTCACCCTAGAGAACCTAAATTTGAAGAAGTGGACCATTAGAGAGTTTTTCTAAGAATCACTTGTCATAGGCCTCAAAGTAGCACTTGTTTAGAGCAAAATCTTGGAATTCCATCAAAAATCTCTATGTCGACCTACGTGCATCAAAACAAGAAGGGGAACAACACGAAAAGGTACATAGGAAGTTAGGGTGGATGGGTTAGATGATGGTAGGATCAATTACATTGTGTCCCCCAACCGTTAATATATGTTTCTAGATGTGACATTAGGGACTGCTGGGGCGCTGATTTCACCGCGAACTTAAAACAAAGAGAAGTTTCCAATCCGGCTATAGGATCGAGCTAGACTTTTTCATGGGTGTGGAATCAAATGCCTCACCCTAGAGAACCTAAATATGAAGAAGTGGACCATTAGAGAGTTTTTCTAAGAATCACTTGTCAGAGGCCTCAAAGTAGCACTTGTTTAGAGTGAAATCTTGGAATTCCGTCGAAAATCTCTATGTCGACCTACGTATTGAAACAAGAAGGGGAACAACATGAAAGGTACATAGGAAGTTAGGGTGGATGGGTTAGATGATGGTAGGATCAATTACATTGCATTCCCCAACCGTTAATATATGTTTCTAGATGTGACATTAGGGACTGGCCGGCGCTGATTTCACCGCGAACTTAAAACAAAGAGAAGTTTCCAATCCGGCTATAGGATCGAAGCTAGACTTTTTTCACGGTTGTGGAATCAAATGCCTCACCCTAGAGAACCTAAATATGAAGAAGTGGACCATTAGAGAGTTTTTCTAAGAATCACTTGTCATAGGGCCTCAAAGTAGCACTTGTTTAGAGTGAAATCTTGGAATTCCGTCAAAATCTCTATGTCGACCTACGTCATCAAAACAAGAAGGGGAACAACATGAAAGGTACATAGGAAGTTAGGGTGGATGGGTTAGATGATGATAGGATCAATTACATTGCATTCCCCAACCGTTAATATATGTTTCTAGATGTGACATTAGGGACTGCTGGCGCTGATTTCACCGCGAACTTAAAACAAAGAGAAGTTTCCAATCCGGCAATAGAATCGAGCTAGACTTTTTTCGCGGTTGTGGAATCAAATGGATCACCCTAGAGAACCTAAATTTGAACAAGTGGACCATTAGAGAGTTTTCCCAAGAATCACTTGTCATAGGCCTCAAAGTAGCACTTGTTTAGAGTGAAATCTTTGAATTCCATCAAAAATCTCTTTGTCGACATACGTACGCATCAAAACAAGAAGGGGAACAACACGAAAGGTAAATAGGAAGTTAGGGTGGATAGGTTAGATGATGGTAGGATCAATTACGTTGCGTTCCCCAACCGTTAGTATATGTTTCTAGATTGTGACATTAGGCATTCTTTGGCGCTGATTTCAGCGCGAACTCAAAACAAAGAGAAGTTTCCAATCCGGCTATAGGATCGAGCTAGACTTTTTTAGCCGTTGTGGAATCAAATGCCTCACCCTAGAGAACCTAAATTTGAAGAAGTGGACCATTAGAGAGTTTTTCTAAGAATCACTTGTCATAGGCCTCAAAGTAGCACTTGTTTAGAGCGAAATCTTGGAATTCCATCAAAAATCTCTATGTCGACCTACGTGCATCAAAACAAGAAGGGGAACAACACGAAAAGGTACATAGGAAGTTAGGGTGGATGGGTTAGATGATGGTAGGATCAATTACATTGTGTCCCCCAACCATTAATATATGTTTCTAGATGTGACATTAGGGACTGCAGGCGCTGATTTCACCGAACTTAAAACAAAGAGAAGTTTCCAATCCGGCTATAGGATCGAGCTAGACTTTTTCACGGTTGTGGAATCAAATGCCTCACCCTAGAGAACCTAAATATGAAGAAGTGGACCATTAGAGAGAGTTTTTCTAAGAATCACTTGTCATAGGCCTCAAAGTAGCACTTGTTTAGAGTGAAATCTTGGAATTCCATCAAAAATCTCTATGTCGACCTACGTATCAAAACAAGAAGGGGAACAACATGAAAGGTACATAGGAAGTTAGGGTGGATGGGTTAGATGATGGTAGGATCAATTACATTGCATTCCCCAACCGTTAATATATGTTTCTAGATGTGACATTAGGGATCGCTGGGGCGCTGATTTCACCGCGAACTCAAAACAAAGAGAAGTTTCCAATCCGGCAATAGAATCGAGCTAGACTTTTTCACGGTTGTGGAATCAAATGGATCACCCTAGAGAACCTAAATTTGAACAAGTGGACCATTAGAGAGTTTTCCCAAGAATCACTTGTCATAGGCCTCAAAGTAGCACTTGTTTAGAGTGAAATCTTTGAATTCCATCAAAAATCTTTATGTCGACATACGCATGCAAAAACAAGAAGGGGAACAACACGAAAGGTAAATAGGAAGTTAGGGTGGATAGGTTAGATGATGGTAGGATCAATTACGTTGCGTTCCCCAACCGTTAGTATAAGTTTCTAGATTGTGACATTAGGGGATCGCTGGGCGCTGATTTCAACAACGAACTCAAAACAAAGAGAAGTTTCCAATCCGGCTATAGGATCGAGCTAGACTTTTTCGGCGTTGTGGAATCAATCGCCTCACCCTAGAGAACCTAAATTTGAAGAAGTGGACCATTAGAGAGTTTTTCTAAGAATCACTTGTCATAGGCCTCAAAGTAGCACTTGTTTAGAGCAAAATCTTGGAATTCCGTCAAAAATCTCTATGTCGACCTACGTACCGAAACAAGAAGGGGAACAACACGAAAGGTACATAGGAAGTTAGGGTGGATGGGTTAGATGATGGTAGGATCAATTACATTGTGTCCCCCAACCGTTAATATATGTTTCTAGATGTGACATTAGGGACTGCAGGCGCTGATTTCACCGCGAACTTAAAACAAAGAGAAGTTTCCAATCCGGCTATAGGATCGAGCTAGACTTTTTCATGGGTGTGGAATCAAATGCCTCACCCTAGAGAACCTAAATATGAAGAAGTGGACCATTAGAGAGTTTTTCTAAGAATCACTTGTCGTAGGCCTCAAAGTAGCACTTGTTTAGAGTGAAATCTTGGAATTCCGTCAAAAATCTCTATGTCGACCTACGTATTGAAACAAGAAGGGGAACAACATGAAAGGTACATAGGAAGTTAGGGTGGATGGGTTAGATGATGGTTGGATCAATTACATTGCATTCCCCAACCGTTAATATATGTTTCTAGATGTGACATTAGGGACTGCTGGCGCTGATTTCACCGCGATCTTAAAACAAAGAGAAGTTTCCAATCCGGCTAAAGGATCGAGCTAGACTTTTTCACGGTTGTGGAATCAAATGCCTCACCCTAGAGAACCTAAATATGAAGAAGTGGACCGTTAGAGAGTTTTTCTAAGAATCACTTATCAGAGGCCTCAAAGTAGCACTTGTTTAGAGTGAAATCTTGGAATTCCATCGAAAAATCTCTATGTCGACCTACGTGCCAAACAAGAAGGGGAACAACATGAAAGGTACATAGGAAGTTAGGGTGGATGGGTTAGATGATGATAGGATCAATTACATTGCATTCCCCAACCGTTAATATATGTTTCTAGATGTGACATTAGGGATCGGCCGGGCGCTGATTTCAGCGCGAACTCAAAACAAAGAGAGAAGTTTCCAATCCGGCAATAGAATCGAGCTAGACTTTTTTCGGTTTGTGGAATCAAATGGATCACCCTAGAGAACCTAAATTTGAACAAGTGGACCATTAGAGAGTTTTTCCCAAGAATCACTTGTCATAGGCCTCAAAGTAGCACTTGTTTAGAGTGAAATCTTGGAATTCCATCAAAAATCTCTTTGTCGACCTACGCATCAAAAACAAGAAGGGAACAACACGAAAGGTAAATAGGAAGTTAGGGTGGATAGGTTAGATGATGGTAGGATCAATTACGTTGCGTTCCCCAACCGTTAGTATAAGTTTCTAGATGTGACATTAGGCATTGCCGGCGCGCTGATTTCAGCCCGAACTCAAAACAAAGAGAAGTTTCCAATCCGGCTATAGGATCGAGCTAGACTTTTTCACCGGTTGTGGAATCAAATGCCTCACCCTAGAGAACCTAAATTTGAAGAAGTGGACCATTAGAGAGTTTTTCTAAGAATCACTTGTCATAGGCCTCAAAGTAGCACTTGTTTAGAGCGAAATCTTGGAATTCCGTCAAAAAATCTCTATGTCGACCTACGTGCGAAACAAGAAGGGGAACAACACGAAAGGTACATAGGAAGTTAGGGTGGATGGGTTAGATGATGGTAGGATCAATTACATTGTGTCCCCCAACCGTTAATATATGTTTCTAGATGTGACATTAGGGACTGCAGGCGCTGATTTCACCGCGAACTTAAAACAAAGAGAAGTTTCCAATCCGGCTATAGGATCGAGCTAGACTTTTTCGGGTTGTGGAATCAAATGCCTCACCCTAGAGAACCTAAATATGAAGAAGTGGACCATTAGAGAGTTTTTCTAAGAATCACTTATCATAGGCCTCAAAGTAGCACTTGTTTAGAGTGAAATCTTGGAATTCCGTCAAAAATCTCTATGTCGACCCTACGTCATTGAAACAAGAAGGGGAACAACATGAAAGGTACATAGGAAGTTAGGGTGGATGGGTTAGATGATGATAGGATCAATTACATTGCATTCCCCAACCGTTAATATATGTTTCTAGATGTGACATTAGGGACTGCTGGCGCTGATTTCAGCGCGAACTCAAAACAAAGAGAAGTTTCCAATCCGGCAATAGAATCGAGCTAGACTTTTTCATGGTTGTGGAAACAAATGGATCACCCTAGAGAACCTAAATTTGAACAAGTGGACCATTACAGAGTTTTCCCAAGAATCACTTGTCATAGGCCTCAGAGTAGCACTTGTTTAGAGTGAAATCTTTGAATTCCATCGAAATCTTTGTGTTGACATACGTACCGAAACAAGAAGGGGAACGACACGAAAGGTAAATAGGAAGTTAGGGTGGATAGGTTAGATGATGGTAGGATCAATTACGTTGCGTTCCCCAACCGTTAGTATAAGTTTCTAGATGTGACATTAGGGATCTGCGGGGCGCTGATTTCAACGCGAACTCAAAACAAAGAGAAGTTTCCAATCCGGCTATAGGATCGAGCTAGACTTTTTCGGCGTTGTGGAATCAATCGCCTCACCCTAGAGAACCTAAATTTGAAGAAGTGGACCATTAGAGAGTTTTTCTAAGAATCACTTGTCATAGGCCTCAAAGTAGCACTTGTTTAGAGCAAAATCTTGGAATTCCGTCAAAAATCTCTATGTCGACCTACGTACCGAAACAAGAAGGGGAACAACACGAAAGGTACATAGGAAGTTAGGGTGGATGGGTTAGATGATGGTAGGATCAATTACATTGTGTCCCCCAACCGTTAATATATGTTTCTAGATGTGACATTAGGGACTTTGCGGCGCTGATTTCACCGCGAACTTAAAACAAAGAGAAGTTTCCAATCCGGCTATAGGATCGAGCTAGACTTTTTCATGGGTGTGGAATCAAATGCCTCACCCTAGAGAACCTAAATATGAAGAAGTGGACCATTAGAGAGTTTTTCTAAGAATCACTTGTCGTAGGCCTCAAAGTAGCACTTGTTTAGAGTGAAATCTTGGAATTCCGTCGAAAATCTCTATGTCGACCTACGTATTGAAACAAGAAGGGGAACAACATGAAAGGTACATAGGAAGTTAGGGTGGATGGGTTAGATGATGGTTGGATCAATTACATTGCATTCCCCAACCGTTAATATATGTTTCTAGATGTGACATTAGGGATCTGCTTTGCGCTGATTTCACCGCGAACTTAAAACAAAGAGAAGTTTCCAATCCGGCTATAGGATCGAGCTAGACTTTTTCACGGTTGTGGAATCAAATGCCTCACCCTAGAGAACCTAAATTTGAAGAAGTGGACCATTAGAGAGTTTTTCTAAGAATCACTTGTCATAGGCCTCAAAGTAGCACTTGTTTAGAGTGAAATCTTGGAATTCCAACCAAAATCTCTATAATGACCTACGTACGCATCAAAACAAGAAGGGAACAACATGAAAGGTACATAGGAAGTTAGGGTGGATGGGTTAGATGATGATATGATCAATTACATTGCATTCCCCAACCGTTAATATATGTTTCTAGATGTGACATTAGGGATCGGCTTGGCGCCAACCGATTTCACCGCGAACTCAAAACAAAGAGAAGTTTCCAATCCGGCAATAGAATCGAGCTAGACTTTTTCATGGTTGTGGAATCAAATGGATCACCCTAGAGAACCTAAATTTGAACAAGTGGACCATTAGAGAGTTTTTCCCAAGAATCACTTGTCATAGGCCTCAAAGTAGCACTTGTTTAGAGTGAAATCTTTGAATTCCATCAAAAATCTCTATGTCGACATACGCATCAAAAACAAGAAGGGGAACGACACGAAAGGTAAATAGGAAGTTAGGGTGGATAGGTTAGATGATGGTAGGATCAATTACGTTGTGTTCCCCAACCGTTAGTATAAGTTTCTAGATTGTGACATTAGGCATTGCCGGGCGCTGATTTCACCGCGAACTCAAAACAAAGAGAAGTTTCCAATCCGGCTATAGGATCGAGCTAGACTTTTTCATGGTTGTGGAATCAAATGCCTCACCCTAGAGAACCTAAATTTGAAGAAGTGGACCATTAGAGAGTTTTTCTAAGAATCACTTGTCATAGGCCTCAAAGTAGCACTTGTTTAGAGCGAAATCTTGGAATTCCGTCAAAAATCTCTAGGTCGACCTACGTGCATTGAAACAAGAAGGGGAACAACACGAAAGGTACATAGGAAGTTAGGGTGGATGGGTTAGATGATGGTAGGATCAATTACATTGTGTCCCCCAACCGTTAATATATGTTTCTAGATGTGACATTAGGAATTTGCGGGCGCTGATTTCACCGCGAACTTAAAACAAAGAGAAGTTTCCAATCCGGCTATAGGATCGAGCTAGACTTTTTCACGGGTGTGGAATCAAATGCCTCACCCTAGAGAACCTAAATATGAAGAAGTGGACCATTAGAGAGTTTTTCTAAGAATCACTTATCAGAGGCCTCAAAGTAGCACTTGTTTAGAGTGAAATCTTGGAATTCCGTCGAAAATCTCTATGTCGACCTACGTATTGAAACAAGAAGGGGAACAACACGAAAGGTACATAGTAAGTTAGGGTGGATGGGTTAGATGATGGTAGGATCAATTACATTGCATTCCCCAACCGTTAATATATGTTTCTAGATGTGACATTAGGGATTCACTGGCGCTGATTTCAGCGCGAACTCAAAACAAAGAGAAGTTTCCAATCCGGCAATAGAATCGAGCTAGACTTTTTCATGGTTGTGGAATCAAATGGATCACCCTAGAGAACCTAAATTTGAACAAGTGGACCATTAGAGTTTTCCCAAGAATCACTTGTCATAGGCCTCAAAGTAGCACTTGTTTAGAGTGAAATCTTTGAATTCCATCAAAAATCTCTATGTCGACCTACGTGCAAAACAAGAAGGGGAACAACACGAAAGGTAAATAGGAAGTTAGGGTGGATAGGTTAGATGATGGTAGGATCAATTACGTTGTGTTCCCCAACCGTTAGTATAAGTTTCTAGATTGTGACATTAGGCATTGCATTGTTTGGCGCTGATTTCAGCCCGAACTCAAAACAAAGAGAAGTTTCCAATCCGGCTATAGGATCGAGCTAGACTTTTTCGCCGTTGTGGAATCAAATGCCTCACCCTAGAGAACCTAAATTTGAAGAAGTGGACCATTAGAGAGTTTTTCTAAGAATCACTTGTCATAGGCCTCAAAGTAGCACTTGTTTAGAGCGAAATCTTGGAATTCCGTCAAAAATCTCTATGTCGACCTACGTACCGAAACAAGAAGGGGAACAACACGAAAGGTACATAGGAAGTTAGGGTGGATGGGTTAGATGATGGTAGGATCAATTACATTGTGTCCCCAACCGTTAATATATGTTTCTAGATGTGACATTAGGGACATTAGGCGGCGCTGATTTCACCGCGAACTTAAAAAACAAAGAGAAGTTTCCAATCCGGCTATAGGATCGAGCTAGACTTTTTCATGGGTGTGGAATCAAATGCCTCACCCTAGAGAACCTAAATATGAAGAAGTGGACCATTAGAGAGTTTTTCTAAGAATCACTTGTCGTAGGCCTCAAAGTAGCACTTGTTTAGAGTGAAATCTTGGAATTCCGTCAAAAAATCTCTATGTCGACCTACGTATTGAAACAAGAAGGGGAACAACATGAAAGGTACATAGGAAGTTAGGGTGGATGGGTTAGATGATGGTAGGATCAATTACATTGCATTCCCCAACCGTTAATATATGTTTCTAGATGTGACATTAGGGATCGGCTTTGGCGCTGATTTCACCGCGAACTTAAAACAAAGAGAAGTTTCCAATCCGGCTATAGGATCGAGCTAGACTTTTTCACGGTTGTGGAATCAAATGCCTCACCCTAGAGAACCTAAATATGAAGAAGTGGACCATTAGAGAGTTTTTCTAAGAATCACTTGTCATAGGCCTCAAAGTAGCACTTGTTTAGAGTGAAATCTTGGAATTCCATCGAAAATCTCTCTATGTCGGTCCCCTACGCATCAAAACAAGAAGGGGAACAACATGAAAGGTACATAGGAAGTTAGGGTGGATGGGTTAGATGATGATAGGATCAATTACATTGCATTCCCCAACCGTTAATATATGTTTCTAGATGTGACATTAGGGATCGCTGGCGCTGATTTCAGCCAGAACTCAAAACAAAGAGAAGTTTCCAATCCGGCAATAGAATCGAGCTAGACTTTTTTTTTCGCGGTTGTGGAATCAAATGGATCACCCTAGAGAACCTAAATTTGAACAAGTGGACCATTACAGAGTTTTTCCCAAGAATCACTTGTCATAGGCCTCAAAGTAGCACTTGTTTAGAGTGAAATCTTTGAATTCCATCAAAAATCTCTATGTCGACCTACGTGCATCAAAACAAGAAGGGGAACAACACGAAAAGGTACATAGGAAGTTAGGGTGGATGGGTTAGATGATGGTAGGATCAATTACATTGTGTTCCCCAACCGTTAATATATGTTTCTAGATGTGACATTAGGGATTGGCCGGCGCTGATTTCAGCCCAACTCAAAAAAAAGAGAAGTTTCCAATCCGGCTATAGGATCGAGCTAGACTTTTTCGCGGGTGTGGAATCAAATGCCTCACCCTAGAGAACCTAAATTTGAAGAAGTGGACCATTAGAGAGTTTTTCTAAGAATCACTTGTCATAGGCCTCAAAGTAGCACTTGTTTAGAGTGAAATCTTGGAATTCCATCAAAAATCTCTATGTTGACATACTACGTCTCCGAAACAAGAAGGGGAACAACACGAAAGGTACATAGGAAGTTAGGGTGGATGGGTTAGATGATGGTAGGATCAATTACATTGTGTCCCCAAACCGTTAATATATGTTTCTAGATGTGACATTAGGGATCAGCCGGGCGCTGATTTCACCGCGAACTTAAAACAAAGAGAAGTTTCCAATCCGGCTATAGGATCGAGCTAGACTTTTTCACGGTTGTGGAATCAAATGCCTCACCCTAGAGAACCTAAATTTGAAGAAGTGGACCATTAGAGAGTTTTTCTAAGAATCACTTGTCATAGGCCTCAAAGTAGCACTTGTTTAGAGTGAAATCTTGGAATTCCATCAAAAATCTCTATGTCGACCTACGTGCGCATTGAAACAAGAAGGGGAACAACACGAAAGGTACATAGGAAGTTAGGGTGGATGGGTTAGATGATGATAGGATCAATTACATTGTGTTCCCCAACCGTTAATATATGTTTCTAGATGTGACATTAGGGACTTTGCCGGCGCTGATTTCACCGCGAACTCAAAACAAAGAGAAGTTTCCAATCCGGCAATAGAATCGAAGCTAGACTTTTTCATGGTTGTGGAATCAAATGGATCACCCTAGAGAACCTAAATTTGAACAAGTGGACCATTAGAGAGTTTTCCCAAGAATCACTTGTCATAGGCCTCAAAGTAGCACTTGTTTAGAGTGAAATCTTTGAATTCCATCAAAAATCTCTATGTCGACCTACGCATCAAAACAAGAAGGGGAACAACACGAAAGGTAAATAGGAAGTTAGGGTGGATAGGTTAGATGATGGTAGGATCAATTACGTTGCATTCCCCAACCGTTAGTATAAGTTTCTAGATGTGACATTAGGCATTGCCGGGCGCTGATTTCAGCCCGAACTCAAAACAAAGAGAAAGTTTCCAATCCGGCTATAGGATCGAGCTAGACTTTTTTCACGGTTGTGGAATCAAATGCCTCACCCTAGAGAACCTAAATTTGAAGAAGTGGACCATTAGAGAGTTTTTCTAAGAATCACTTGTCATAGGCCTCAAAGTAGCACTTGTTTAGAGCGAAATCTTGGAATTCCGTCAAAAATCTCTATGTCGACCTACGTCTGCACCTCAAAACAAGAAGGGGAACAACACGAAAGGTACATAGGAAGTTAGGGTGGATGGGTTAGATGATGGTAGGATCAATTACATTGTGTCCCCCAACCGTAATATATATGTTTCTAGATGTGACATTAGGGATCTGGCAGCGCTGATTTCACCGCGAACTTAAAACAAAGAGAAGTTTCCAATCCGGCTATAGGATCGAGCTAGACTTTTTCATGGGTGTGGAATCAAATGCCTCACCCTAGAGAACCTAAATATGAAGAAGTGGACCATTAGAGAGTTTTTCTAAGAATCACTTGTCATAGGCCTCAAAGTAGCACTTGTTTAGAGTGAAATCTTGGAATTCCATCAAAAATCTCTATGTCGACCTACGTGCATTGAAACAAGAAGGGGAACAACATGAAAGGTACATAGGAAGTTAGGGTGGATGGGTTAGATGATGGTAGGATCAATTACATTGCATTCCCCAACCGTTAATATATGTTTCTAGATGTGACATTAGGGATTCTTGGCGCTGATTTCACCGCGAACTCAAAACAAAGAGAAGTTTCCAATCCGGCTATAGGATCGAGCTAGACTTTTTCACGGTTGTGGAATCAAATGCCTCACCCTAGAGAACCTAAATTTGAAGAAGTGGACCATTAGAGAGTTTTTCTAAGAATCACTTGTCATAGGCCTCAAAGTAGCACTTGTTTAGAGTGAAATCTTGGAATTCCATCAAAAATCTCTATGTCGACCTACGCATCAAACAAGAAGGGGAACAACACGAAAGGTACATAGGAAGTTAGGGTGGATGGGTTAGATGATGGTAGGATCAATTACATTGCATTCCCCAACCGTTAATATATGTTTCTAGATGTGACATTAGGGATTTCTTTGCGCTGATTTCAGCGCGAACTCAAAACAAAGAGAAGTTTCCAATCCGCTATAGGATCGAGCTAGACTTTTTCGCGGTTGTGGAATCAAATGAATCACCCTAGAGAACCTAAATTTGAAGAAGTGGACCATTAGAGAGTTTTTCTAAGAATCACTTGTCATAGGCCTCAAAGTAGCACTTGTTTAGAGCGAAATCTGGGAATTCCGTCAAAAATCTCTATGTCGACCTACGTAACGAAAACAAGAAGGGGAACAACACGAAAGGTACATAGGAAGTTAGGGTGGATGGGTTAGATGATGGTAGGATCAATTACATTGTGTCCCCCAACCATTAATATATGTTTCTAGATGTGACATTAGGGACTTTGCAGGGCGCTGATTTCACCGCGAACTTAAAACAAAGAGAAGTTTCCAATCCGGCTATAGGATCGAGCTAGACTTTTTCATGGGTGTGGAATCAAATGCCTCACCCTAGAGAACCTAAATATGAAGAAGTGGACCATTAGAGAGTTTTTCTGAGAATCACTTGTCATAGGCCTCAAAGTAGCACTTGTTTAGAGTGAAATCTTGGAATTCCGTCAAAAATCTCTATGTCGACCTACGTACGCATTGAAACAAGAAGGGGAACAACATGAAAGGTACATAGGAAGTTAGGGTGGATGGGTTAGATGATGGTAGGATCAATTACATTGCATTCCCCAACCGTTAATATATGTTTCTAGATGTGACATTAGGGATCGGCCGGGCGCTGATTTCACCGCGAACTCAAAAACAAAGAGAAGTTTCCAATCCGGCAATAGAATCGAGCTAGACTTTTTCACGGGTTGTGGAATCAAATGGATCACCCTAGAGAACCTAAATTTGAACAAGTGGACCATTACAGAGTTTTTCCCAAGAATCACTTGTCATAGGCCTCAAAGTAGCACTTGTTTAGAGTGAAATCTTTGAATTCCATCGAAAATCTCTCTTTGTCGACAAGCGTGCATCGAAACAAGAAGGGGAACAACACACAAAAGGTAAATAGGAAGTTAGGGTGGATAGGTTAGATGATGGTAGGATCAATTACGTTGCGTTCCCCAACCGTTAGTATAAGTTTCTGGTTGTGACATTAGGCACTGCTGGCGCTGATTTCAACGCGAACTCAAAACAAAGAGAAGTTTCCAATCCGGCTATAGGATCGAGCTAGACTTTTTCGCCGTTGTGGAATCAATCGCCTCACCCTAGAGAACCTAAATTTGAAGAAGTGGACCATTAGAGAGTTTTTCTAAGAATCACTTGTCATAGGCCTCAAAGTAGCACTTGTTTAGAGCAAAATCTTGGAATTCCGTCAAAAATCTCTATGTCGACCTACGTACCGAAACAAGAAGGGGAACAACACGAAAGGTACATAGGAAGTTAGGGTGGATGGGTTAGATGATGGTAGGATCAATTACATTGTGTCCCCCAACCGTTAATACATGTTTCTAGATGTGACATTAGGGATTTGCGGCGCTGATTTCACCGCGAACTTAAAACAAAGAGAAGTTTCCAATCCGGCTATAGGATCGAGCTAGACTTTTTTTCAGGGTTGTGGAATCAAATGCCTCACCCTAGAGAACCTAAATATGAAGAAGTGGACCATTAGAGAGTTTTTCTAAGAATCACTTGTCATAGGCCTCAAAGTAGCACTTGTTTAGAGTGAAATCTTGGAATTCCATCAAAAATCTCTATGTCGACCTACGTATTGAAAACAAGAAGGGGAACAACACGAAAGGTACATAGGAAGTTAGGGTGGATGGGTTAGATGATGGTAGGATCAATTACATTGCATTCCCCAACCGTTAATATATGTTTCTAGATGTGACATTAGGGATCTGCCGGGCGCTGATTTCACCGCGAACTCAAAACAAAGAGAAGTTTCCAATCCGGCTATAGGATCGAGCTAGACTTTTTTTCACGGTTGTGGAATCAAATGGATCACCCTAGAGAACCTAAATTTGAACAAGTGGACCATTAGAGAGTTTTCTAAGAATCACTTGTCATAGGCCTCAAAGTAGCACTTGTTTAGAGTGAAATCTTGGAATTCCATCGAAAATCTCTATGTCGACCTACGTCTTCAAAACAAGAAGGGGAACAACATGAAAGGTACATAGGAAGTTAGGGTGGATGGGTTAGATGATGGTAGGATCAATTACATTGCATTCCCCAACCGTTAATATATGTTTCTAGATGTGACATTAGGGGATCTGCCGGGCGCTGATTTCACCGCGAACTCAAAACAAAGAGAAGTTTCCAATCCGGCAATAGGATCGAGCTAGACTTTTTCACGGTTGTGGAATCAAATGGATCACCCTAGAGAACCTAAATTTGAACAAGTGGACCATTAGAGAGTTTTTCCAAGAATCACTTGTCATAGGCCTCAAAGTAGCACTTGTTTAGAGTGAAATCTTTGAATTCCATCAAAAATCTCTATGTCGACCTACGCATTGAAACAAGAAGGGGAACAACACGAAAAGGTAAATAGGAAGTTAGGGTGGATAGGTTAGATGATGGTAGGATCAATTACATTGCATTCCCCAACCGTTAGTATAAGTTTCTAGATGTGACATTAGGCATTGCCGGGCGCTGATTTCACAGCTCAAACTCAAAACAAAGAGAAGTTTCCAATCCGGCTATAGGATCGAGCTAGACTTTTTTTTTTGGTTGTGGAATCAAATGCCTCACCCTAGAGAACCTAAATTTGAAGAAGTGGACCATTAGAGAGTTTTTCTAAGAATCACTTGTCATAGGCCTCAAAGTAGCACTTGTTTAGAGCGAAATCTTGGAATTCCGTCAAAAATCTCTATGTCGACCTACGCATCAAAACAAGAAGGGGAACAACACGAAAAGGTACATAGGAAGTTAGGGTGGATGGGTTAGATGATGGTAGGATCAATTACATTGTGTCCCCCAACCGTTAATATATGTTTCTAGATGTGACATTAGGGACTGCAGGCGCTGATTTCACCGCGAACTTAAAACAAAGAGAAGTTTCCAATCCGGCTATAGGATCGAGCTAGACTTTTTCACGGGTGTGGAATCAAATGCCTCACCCTAGAGAACCTAAATATGAAGAAGTGGACCATTAGAGAGTTTTTCTAAGAATCACTTGTCATAGGCCTCAAAGTAGCACTTGTTTAGAGTGAAATCTTGGAATTCCATCGAAAATCTCTATGTCGACCTACGTATTGAAACAAGAAGGGGAACAACACGAAAGGTACATAGGAAGTTAGGGTGGATGGGTTAGATGATGGTAGGATCAATTACATTGCATTCCCCAACCGTTAATATATGTTTCTAGATGTGACATTAGGGATTTGCTGGCGCTGATTTCACCGCGAACTCAAAACAAAGAGAAGTTTCCAATCCGGCAATAGGATCGAAGCTAGACTTTTTCATGGTTGTGGAATCAAATGGATCACCCTAGAGAACCTAAATTTGAACAAGTGGACCATTAGAGAGTTTTTCCCAAGAATCACTTGTCATAGGCCTCAAAGTAGCACTTGTTTAGAGTGAAATCTTTGAATTCCATCAAAAATCTCTTTGTCGACCTACGTGCATCAAAACAAGAAGGGGAACAACATGAAAGGTAAATAGGAAGTTAGGGTGGATAGGTTAGATGATGGTAGGATCAATTACGTTGCATTCCCCAACCGTTAGTATATGTTTCTAGATGTGACATTAGGCACTGGCGGGCGCTGATTTCACCGCGAACTCAAAACAAAGAGAAGTTTCCAATCCGGCTATAGGATCGAGCTAGACTTTTTCGCGGTTGTGGAATCAAATGCCTCACCCTAGAGAACCTAAATTTGAAGAAGTGGACCATTAGAGAGTTTTTCTAAGAATCACTTGTCATAGGCCTCAAAGTAGCACTTGTTTAGAGTGAAATCTTGGAATTCCGTCAAAATCTCTATGTCGACCTACGCATCAAAACAAGAAGGGGAACAACACGAAAGGTACATAGGAAGTTAGGGTGGATGGGTTAGATGATGGTAGGATCAATTACATTGTGTCCCCCAACCGTTAATATATGTTTCTAGATGTGACATTAGGGATTTGCAGGGGCTGATTTCACCGCGAACTTAAAACAAAGAGAAGTTTCCAATCCGGCTATAGGATCGAGCTAGACTTTTTCACGGGTTGTGGAATCAAATGCCTCACCCTAGAGAACCTAAATATGAAGAAGTGGACCATTAGAGAGTTTTTCTAAGAATCACTTGTCATAGGCCTCAAAGTAGCACTTGTTTAGAGCGAAATCTTGGAATTCCGTCAAAAATCTCTATGTCGACCTACGTATTGAAACAAGAAGGGGAACAACACGAAAGGTACATAGGAAGTTAGGGTGGATGGGTTAGATGATGGTAGGATCAATTACATTGTGTTCCCCAACCGTTAATATATGTTTCTAGATGTGACATTAGGGACTGCTGGCGCTGATTTCACCGCGAACTTAAAACAAAGAGAAGTTTCCAATCCGGCTATAGGATCGAGCTAGACTTTTTCACGGTTGTGGAATCAAATGCCTCACCCTAGAGAACCTAAATATGAAGAAGTGGACCATTAGAGAGTTTTTCTAAGAATCACTTGTCATAGGCCTCAAAGTAGCACTTGTTTAGAGTGAAATCTTGGAATTCCGTCAAAAATCTCTATGTCGACCTACGTACCGAAACAAGAAGAGGAACAACATGAAAGGTACATAGGAAGTTAGGGTGGATGGGTTAGATGATGATATGATCAATTACATTGCATTCCCCAACCGTTAATATATGTTTCTAGATGTGACATTAGGGACTCGGCCGGGCGCTGATTTCACCGCGAACTCAAAACAAAGAGAAGTTTCCAATCCGGCAATAGAATCGAGCTAGACTTTTTTTCGCGAGGTTGTGGAATCAAATGGATCACCCTAGAGAACCTAAATTTGAACAAGTGGACCATTAGAGAGTTTTCCCAAGAATCACTTGTCATAGGCCTCAAAGTAGCACTTGTTTAGAGTGAAATCTTTGGAATTCCATCGAAAATCTCTTTATGTCGACCTACGTGCATCAAAACAAGAAGGGGAACAACATGAAAGGTAAATAGGAAGTTAGGGTGGATGGGTTAGATGATGGTAGGATCAATTACATTGCATTCCCCAACCGTTAATATATGTTTCTAGATGTGACATTAGGGATTCTTGCTGCGCTGATTTCAGCGCCGAACTCAAAACAAAGAGAAGTTTCCAATCCGGCTATAGGATCGAGCTAGACTTTTTCGGTTGTGGAATCAAATGGATCACCCTAGAGAACCTAAATTTGAAGAAGTGGACCATTAGAGAGTTTTTCTAAGAATCACTTGTCATAGGCCTCAAAGTAGCACTTGTTTAGAGTGAAATCTTGGAATTCCATCAAAAATCTCTATGTTGACCTACGTGCATCAAAACAAGAAGGGGAACAACACGAAAGGTACATAGGAAGTTAGGGTGGATGGGTTAGATGATGGTAGGATCAATTACATTGTGTCCCCAACCGTTAATATATGTTTCTAGATGTGACATTAGGGAATCGACTGCTGGCGCTGATTTCACCGCGAACTTAAAACAAAAAGAGAAGTTTCCAATCCGGCTATAGGATCGAGCTAGACTTTTTCACGGGTTGTGGAATCAAATGCCTCACCCTAGAGAACCTAAATATGAAGAAGTGGACCATTAGAGAGTTTTTCTAAGAATCACTTGTCATAGGCCTCAAAGTAGCACTTGTTTAGAGTGAAATCTTGGAATTCCATCAAAAATCTCTATGTCGACCTACGTATTGAAACAAGAAGGGGAACAACACGAAAGGTACATAGGAAGTTAGGGTGGATGGGTTAGATGATGGTAGGATCAATTACATTGCATTCCCCAACCGTTAATATATGTTTCTAGATGTGACATTAGGGATCTGCAGCGCTGATTTCACCGCGAACTCAAAACAAAGAGAAGTTTCCAATCCGGCTATAGGATCGAGCTAGACTTTTTCATGGGTGTGGAATCAAATGCCTCACCCTAGAGAACCTAAATTTGAACAAGTGGACCATTAGAGAGTTTTCCCAAGAATCACTTGTCATAGGCCTCAAAGTAGCACTTGTTTAGAGTGAAATCTTTGAATTCCATCAAAATCTCTATGTCGACCATACGTGCTCAAACAAGAAGGGGAACAACATGAAAGGTACATAGGAAGTTAGGGTGGATGGGTTAGATGATGGTAGGATCAATTACATTGCATTCCCCAACCGTTAATATATGTTTCTAGATGTGACATTAGGGACTGCCGGGCGCTGATTTCAACGCGAACTCAAAACAAAGAGAAGTTTCCAATCCGGCTATAGGATCGAGCTAGACTTTTTCACGGTTGTGGAATCAAATGCCTCACCCTAGAGAACCTAAATTTGAAGAAGTGGACCATTAGAGAGTTTTTCTAAGAATCACTTGTCATAGGCCTCAAAGTAGCACTTGTTTAGAGTGAAATCTTGGAATTCCGTTGAAAAATCTCTATGTCGACCTACGTCTCAAAACAAGAAGGGGAACAACACGAAAGGTACATAGGAAGTTAGGGTGGATGGGTTAGATGATGGTAGGATCAATTACATTGTGTTCCCCAACCGTTAATATATGTTTCTAGATGTGACATTAGGGATTGCTGGCGCTGATTTCACCGCGAACTCAAAACAAAGAGAAGTTTCCAATCCGGCTATAGGATCGAGCTAGACTTTTTCACGGGTTGTGGAATCAAATGCCTCACCCTAGAGAACCTAAATTTGAAGAAGTGGACCATTAGAGAGTTTTTCTAAGAATCACTTGTCATAGGCCTCAAAGTAGCACTTGTTTAGAGTGAAATCTTGGAATTCCGTCGAAAATCTCTATGTCGACCTACGTATTGAAACAAGAAGGGGAACAACACGAAAGGTACATAGGAAGTTAGGGTGGATGGGTTAGATGATGGTAGGATCAATTACATTGCATTCCCCAACCGTTAATATATGTTTCTAGATGTGACATTAGGGATTGCTTGGCGCTGATTTCACCGAAACTCAAAACAAAGAGAAGTTTCCAATCCGGCAATAGGATCGAGCTAGACTTTTTCGCCATTGTTGTGGAATCAAATGGATCACCCTAGAGAACCTAAATTTGAACAAGTGGACCATTAGAGAGTTTTCCCAAGAATCACTTGTCATAGGCCTCAAAGTAGCACTTGTTTAGAGTGAAATCTTTGAATTCCATCAAAAATCTCTATGTCAACATACGTGCATCAAACAAGAAGGGGAACAACACGAAAGGTAAATAGGAAGTTAGGGTGGATAGGTTAGATGATGGTAGGATCAATTACGTTGCATTCCCCAACCGTTAGTATAAGTTTCTAGATTGTGACATTAGGCATTGCTTTGGCGGCGCTGATTTCAACGCGAACTCAAAACAAAGAGAAGTTTCCAATCCGGCTATAGGATCGAGCTAGACTTTTTCGCGGTTGTGGAATCAAATGGATCTCACCCTAGAGAACCTAAATTTGAAGAAGTGGACCATTAGAGAGTTTTTCTAAGAATCACTTGTCATAGGCCTCAAAGTAGCACTTGTTTAGAGTGAAATCTTGGAATTCCATCGAAAATCTCTATTGTCGACCTACGTCTTAGAAACAAGAAGGGGAACAACACAAAAGGTACATAGGAAGTTAGGGTGGATGGGTTAGATGATGGTAGGATCAATTACATTGTGTCCCCCAACCGTTAATATATGTTTCTAGATGTGACATTAGGGACTTTGCAGCGCTGATTTCACCGCGAACTTAAAACAAAGAGAAGTTTCCAATCCGGCTATAGGATCGAGCTAGACTTTTTCACGGGTGTGGAATCAAATGCCTCACCCTAGAGAACCTAAATATGAAGAAGTGGACCATTAGAGAGTTTTTCTAAGAATCACTTGTCATAGGCCTCAAAGTAGCACTTGTTTAGAGTGAAATCTTGGAATTCCATCGAAAAATCTCTATGTCGACCTACGTATTGAAAACAAGAAGGGGAACAACATGAAAGGTACATAGGAAGTTAGGGTGGATGGGTTAGATGATGATAGGATCAATTACATTGCATTCCCCAACCGTTAATATATGTTTCTAGATGTGACATTAGGGACTGCTGGCGCTGATTTCAGCGCGAACTCGAAACAAAGAGAAGTTTCCAATCCGGCAATAGAATCGAGATAGACTTTTTCGCGGTTGTGGAATCAAATGGATCACGCTAGAGAACCTAAATTTGAACAAGTGGACCATTACAGAGTTTTCCCAAGAATCACTTGTCATAGGCCTCAAAGTACCACTTGTTTAGAGTGAAATCTTTGAATTCCATCGAAATCTCTTTGTCAACATACGTGCAAAACAAGAAGGGGAACGACACAAAAAGGTAAATAGGAAGTTAGGGTGGATAGGTTAGATGATGGTAGGATCAATTACGTTGCGTTCCCCAACCGTTAGTATAAGTTTCTAGATTGTGACATTAGGGGCCTAGGCCGGGCGCTGATTTCAACGCGAACTCAAAACAAAGAGAAGTTTCCAATCCGGCTATAGGATCGAGCTAGACTTTTTCGCCGTTGTGGAATCAAATGCCTCACCCTAGAGAACCTAAATATGAAGAAGTGGACCATTAGAGAGTTTTTCTAAGAACCACTTGTCATAGGCCTCAAAGTAGCACTTGTTTAGAGCGAAATCTTGGAATTCCGTCAAAAATCTCTAGGTCGACCTACGTACCGAAACAAGAAGGGGAACAACACGAAAGGTACATAGGAGGTTAGGGTGGATGGGTTAGATGATGGTAGGATCAATTACATTGTGTCCCCCAACCGTTAATATATGTTTCTAGATGTGACATTAGGGACTGCAGGCGCTGATTTCACCGCGAACTTAAACAAAGAGAAGTTTCCAATCCGGCTATAGGATCGAGCTAGACTTTTTCACGGGTGTGGAATCAAATGCCTCACCCTAGAGAACCTAAATATGAAGAAGTGGACCATTAGAGAGTTTTTCTAAGAATCACTTGTCATAGGCCTCAAAGTAGCACTTGTTTAGAGTGAAATCTTGGAATTCCGTCGAAAATCTCTATGTCGACCTACGTATTGAAACAAGAAGGGGAACATCACGAAAGGTACATAGGAAGTTAGGGTGGATGGGTTAGATGATGGTAGGATCAATTACATTGCATTCCCCAACCATTATTATATGTTTCTAAATGTGACATTAGGGATCGGCCGGGCGCTGATTTCACCGCGAACTTAAAACAAAGAGAAGTTTCCAATCCGGCTATAGGGATCGAGCTAGACTTTTTCACGGTTGTGGAATCAAATGCCTCACCCTAGAGAACCTAAATATGAAGAAGTGGACCGTTAGAGAGTTTTTCTAAGAATCACTTATCAGAGGCCTCAAAGTAGCACTTGTTTGGAGCGAAATCTTGGAATTCCATCGAAAATCTCTATGTCGACCTACGTGCATCAAACAAGAAGGGGAACAACAAGAAAGGTACATAGGAAGTTAGGGTGGATGGGATAGATGATGATAGGATCAATTACATTGCATTCCCCAACCGTTAATATATGTTTCTAGATGTGACATTAGGGGATTTGCTTTGCGCTGATTTCACCGCGAACTCAAAACAAAGAGAAGTTTCCAATCCGGCAATAGAATCGAGCTAGACTTTTTCGCGGTTGTGGAATCAAATGGATCACCCTAGAGAACCTAAATTTGAACAAGTGGACCATTACAGAGTTTTCCCAAGAATCACTTGTCATAGGCCTCAGAGTAGCACTTGTTTAGAGTGAAATCTTTGAATTCCATCGAAATCTCTGTGTCGACATACGTACCGAAACAAGAAGGGGAACGACACGAAAGGTAAATAGGAAGTTAGGGTTGATAGGTTACATGATGGTAGGATCAATTACATTGCGTTCCCCAACCGTTAGTATAAGTTTCTAGTTGTGACATTAGGCACTGCTGGCGCTGATTTCAGCGCGAACTCAAAACAAATAGAAGTTTCCAATCCGGCTATAGGATCGAGCTAGACTTTTTCGCCGTTGTGGAATCAAATGCCTCACCCTAGAGAACCTAAATTTAAAGAAGTGGACCATTAGAGAGTTTTTCTAAGAATCACTTGTCATAGGCCTCAAAGTAGGACTTGTTTAGAGCGAAATCTTGGAATTCCGTCAAAAATTTCTATGTCGACCTACGTACCGAAACAAGAAGGGGAACAACACGAAAGGTACATAGGAAGTTAGGGTGGATGGGTTAGATGATGGTAGGATCAATTACATTGTGTCCCCCAACCGTTAATATATGTTTCTAGATGTGACATTAGGGACTGCAGGCGCTGATTTCATCGCGAACTTAAAACAAAGAGAAGTTTCCAATCCGGCTATAGGATCGAGCTAGACTTTTTCACGGGTGTGGAATCAATTGCCTCACCCTAGAGAACCTAAATATGAAGAAGTGGACCATTAGAGAGTTTTTCTAAGCATCACTTGTCATAGGCCTCAAAGTAGCACTTGTTTAGAGCGAAATCTTGGAATTCCGTCAAAAATCTCTATGACGACCTACGTACCGAAACAAGAAGGGGAACAACACGAAAGTTACATAGGAAGTTAGGGTGGATGGGTTAGATGATGGTAGGATCAATTACATTGCATTCCCCAACCGTTAATATATGTTTCTAGATGTGACATTAGGGACTGCTGGCGCTGATTTCACCGCGAACTTAAAACAAAGAGAAGTTTCCAATCTGGCTATAGGATCAAGCTAGACTTTTTCACGGTTGTGGAATCAAATGCCTCACCCTAGAGAACCTAAATATGAAGAAGTGGACCATTAGAGAGTTTTTCTAAGAATCACTTGTCATAGGCCTCAAAGTAGCACTTGTTTAGAGAGAAATCTTGGAATTCCGTCAAAAATCTCTATGTCGACCTACGTGCATCAAAACAAGAAGGGGAACAACACGAAAGGTACATAGGAAGTTAGGGTGGATGGGTTAGATGATGATAGGATCAATTACATTGCATTCCCCAACCGCTAATATATGTTTCTAGATGTGACATTAGGGACTCGCTGGCGCTGATTTCACGCGAACTTAAAACAAAGAGAAGTTTCCAATCCGGCAATAGAATCGAGCTAGACTTTTTCATGGGTTGTGGAATCAAATGGATCACCCTAGAGAACCTAAATATGAAGAAGTGGACCATTAGAGAGTTTTTCTAAGAATCACTTATCATAGGCCTCAAAGTAGCACTTGTTTAGAGTGAAATCTTGGAATTCCGTCGAAAATCTCTATATCGACCTACGCATCGAAACAAGAAGGGGAACAACACGAAAGGTACATAGGAAGTTAGGGTGGATAGGGTTAGATGATGGTAGGATCAATTACATTGTGTTCCCCAACCGTTAATATATGTTTCTAGATGTGACATTAGGCATTGCTGGCGCTGATTTCAGCGCGAACTCAAAACAAAGAGAAGTTTCCAATCCGGCTATAGGATCGAGCTAGACTTTTTCGCCGGGTGTGGAATCAAATGGATCACCCTAGAGAACCTAAATTTGAAGAAGTGGACCATTAGAGAGTTTTTCTAAGAATCACTTGTCATAGGCCTCAAAGTAGCACTTGTTTAGAGCGAAATCTTGGAATTCCATCAAAAATCTTTATGTCGACCTACGCATCAAAACAAGAAGGGGAACAACACGAAAGGTACATAGGAAGTTAGGGTGGATGGGTTAGATGATGGTAGGATCAATTACATTGTGTCCCCCAACCGTTAATATATGTTTCTAGATGTGACATTAGGGATCGCTGGCGCTGATTTCAGCGCGAACTCAAAACAAAGAGAAGTTTCCCCTCACGGGTCAGGAATCGAGCTAGACCTTTTTCGGCCGTTGTGGAATCAAATGCCCCCCTGGCACCCTAGAGAACCTAAATTTGAAGAACTTGGACCATTAGATAGTTTTTCTAAGAATCACTTGTCATAGGCCTCAAAGTAGCACTTGTTTAGAGTAACCGATCTTGGAATTCCGTCAAAATCTCTAACCCTGACCCTACGTATATAAGGTGAAGGGGAACAACATGAAAGGTACATAATCAGTTACAATCAAGTGGATGGGTTTTACGATGATGGTAGGATCAATTACATTGTGTCCCCAACCGTTAATATATGTTTCTAGATGTGACATTAGGGATTTTTAACGTTTTCACCGCGAACTTAAAACAAAGAGAAGTTTCCAATCCGGCTAAGGATCGAGCTAGACTTTTTCATACCCTCTCAAATGCCTCACCCTAGAGAACCTAAATTTGAAAACCATTAGACCATTAGAACCACTTGTTTTCTAAGAATCACTTCCGTCAAAATCATCAGAGGCCTCAAAGTAGCACTTGTTTAGATGATGGAAATTACATTGTGTCATGGCTAACAAGATGGTGATTTCCAAGAATAAATCCAAAGAGCGGTACATAGATGGAGGACATCCGAAACAAGAAGACTTTCTGAATCACTTATCGGAGGCCTCAAAAGCACTTGTTTAGAGTGAAATCTTGGAACAAAAACAAGATAGGAACATAAAGGTACATAGAAGTTAGGGTGGATGGGTTAGATGATGATATGATCAATTACATTGCATTCCCCAAACAAGTTAATATATGTTTCTAGATGTGACATTAGGGGTCTGGGGCGCTGATTTCAGCCGACACTCAAAACAAAGAGAAGTTTCCAATCCGGCAATAGGATCGAGCTAGACTTTTTCACGGTTGTGGAATCAAATGGATCTCCCTAGAGAACCTAAATTTGAACAAGTGGACCATTAGAGAGTTTTTCAAGAATCACTTGTCATAGGCCTCAAAGTAGCACTTGTTTAGAGCAAAATCTTGGAATTCCCTCAAAAATCTCTATGTCGACCTTCGCGATCGAAACAAGAAGGGAACAACACGAAAGGTACATAGGAAGTTAGGGTGGATGGGTTAGATGATGGTAGGATCAATTACATTGTGTCCCCCAACCGTTAATATATGTTTCTAGATGTGACATTAGGGACTGCAGGCGCTGATTTCACCGCGAACTTAAAACAAAGAGAAGTTTCCAATCCGGCTAAAGGATCGAACTAGACTTTTTCACGGTTTGGAAATCAAATGCCTCACCCTAGAGAACCTAAATATGAAGAAGTGGACCATTAGAGAGTTTTTCTAAGAATCACTTGTCGAGGCCTCAAAGTAGCACTTGTTTAGAGGAAATCTTGGAATTCCGTCGAAAATCTCTATGTCGACCTACGTATTGAAACAAGAAGGGGAACAACATGAAAGGTACATAGGAAGTTAGGGTGGATAGGTTAGATGATGGTAGGATCAATTACATTGCATCCCCCAACCGTTAATATATGTTTCTAGATGTGACATTAGGGACTGCTGGCGCTGATTTCACCGCGATCTTAAAACAAAGAGAAGTTTCCAATCCGGCTAAAGGATCGAGCTAGACTTTTTCACGGTTGTGGAATCAAATGCCTCACCCTAGAGAACCTAAATATGAAGAAGTGGACCGTTAGAGAGTTTTTCTAAGAATCACTTATCAGGCCTCAAAGTAGCACTTGTTTAGAGTGAAATCTTGGAATTCCGTCGAAAATCTGCGTAATGGACCTACGTACCGAAACAAGAAGAGGAACAACATGAAAGGTACATAGGAAGTTAGGGTGGATGGGTTAGATGATGATATGATCAATTACATTGCATTCCCCAACCGTTAATATATGTTTCTAGATGTGACATTAGAGGTCCGATTTCAAAAGCCACAACTCAAAACAAAGAGAAGTTTCCAATCCGGTCAATAGAATCGAGCTAGACTTTTTTTTGTTGTGGAATCAAATGGATCACCCTAGAGAACCTAAATTTGAACAAGTGGACCATTACAGAGTTTTCCCAAGAATCACTTGTCATAGGCCCCGAGTAGCACTTGTTTAGAGTGAAATCTTTGAATTCCGTCAGAAATCTTTGAATTCCGTCGAAATCTCTTGTTTCGGTACGCAGGTCTAGCTAGAAATTTTTGACGAATTCAAAGATTTCACTCTAAACAAGTGTGGTTTGAGGCCTATGACAGGTGATCTTCGGTAAACTCTCTAATGGTCCATTGTTCAAATTTAGGGATGTGAGGCTTTGATTCCACAACCAAAAGATTCCTATAGCGTAACGGCGAAGGACAAAGTTCACGGGTTTTACCCAAAGTTAATGCCTTGATGGCGTAAAACCTAACGAATGTAATTGTATTGATTGATTGAGAATCTATCCACCCTAACTGTTATGTACCTTAGATCGAGGTGATCTATATGTCTTGAGATTGAGGGGATCCCTGCCCACCTTATATAGTCCGGTTGACAGGGTTACATGTCTTGATAAGCAATGTGGTACAATATCTTAGTCGTGCATGTGCGCACGCCTTCTCGTCTTGGGCCGGGCCTCCTTGGATGGTGCGGCCCAAAGTGGTCCATGAGGGTATATGGGGTCCATATCCCCACAGCTAGTCCCCGAGCACGCTACATCCTGCTGGCATCGCCATCTTGTAGACCTCCGTTTGGTGTGGATCAACGCCGCAAAGGGGCCGGGAGAGCGTCGTCCGACTAGTGTAGAGTAACGCCGACCAATCGGGAGAGCGTCGTCCGACAAAGCAGTAGCTGTTGTTCCGACCACCATGGAGTTGTCTTGAGGTTCGCCTTGCAGGATGTTGGGTGCTCCAGAGAAGAAAAAAAAGTTTCACCACATACATGTATCCATGTAGTAAAAAAGAGAATAAATGTCGTCGTAGATGACATGTATCCATGTAGTCCCCGAGCCTGCTGGAAGACGCCGTAGAAGTCTTGTAGCAGGGTCAAGAAACAAATCCGAGATGTACTTATCAAGCCCCTCGATGCGCTGCCCAAGATCAGCACCCTGATCCGAACAGCATGGAGGAACTTTATAGCACACCGAAAAGACGTCAGCATGGCCGGAGACGAGTCCCCGGGCACGGCGAAGTCGAAGAAGTCGCAGCCCCCGAGCAGTCGGCGAAGTTGGAGGCGCGTCCCCGAGCAGTCGGCGAGGTCGGAGCGCAGTCCCCGAGCGTCGAGCAGCTGAATCCCGTACGTGGCTTGATGTAGCTTGCTCGACGTCTTGCTTGATGAAGTTGCCGTAGGCACCAATGTAGTAGTTGACTCTTGCATGGACGTGTATGGTGAGGTTGCTTGCATGGCCTTGTGGGTCGTTCCCATGATGCTTTGTTGGTTATGAGATCGAGATTAGAGACGTTGACCTGCAACTCTGACATGCAAGGAACAGGACTCCAATTCGCAAGCCACATGCAACAAAACCAATAGCATTAGCCAGATTAGTGAAATATAAGAAATCTGGTATAATGAGAAAAAGGGAAAATATCCCGAGGGATCGCTGCTGCACGAACAGCTTGTCGAGCATTGTTGGAGGTCGACGTGCACTTTGGTCGTTGCCGAAGTGTACGTGTATCGTCGTGTCCAGCGATCGGAGTACAGCAGCCTGCGGCCTAGAGCTGTGCTAGGAGCCGGTCGTTGTAGGAGAGTCGGAGTCGAACTCAGGCCACCAGCAGGGCCGACGTGACCGGGTGGAAGACGTCTGGCTCTTGACGTTGACACGCGCAGGCTACTGGAAAGTTGTAGTTGTCGTATGTGTATGCTTCTCTTCAGCGTAGCGTGCATGAACATACACGGAAATCTTCTGATTGTTGTCAGCAGCGAGACAGTCGCCGTAAGGTCCACCGCGTGGACTCCGAGCAGCGACGGTGGTCGGAGGCGCAGTCCCCGAGCATGGCGAGGACAAAGACGCAGTCCCCAAGCGATCGGCAGGGTCGGAGGTGCACTCCCGAAGTGGTCGACGAGGTCGAAGACGAGTCCCCGAGCGTGAGCTCGCTGATAGCTTCGTCCCTGAAAAACAAATATGTAGATCGGGTAGTACATGATGTATAAAATAAATATTTGATCTCCGATAGGAGTTGGAGAAGCTTGTACGCAGAGCGCGGAGCTCCATGCGTGTTATTTGTTGTAGATTTTTTTTAGTGTGTCGTTTAGCGTCGATCTAGCCTTTGTGGGCCGGTATAACCGCTGCGTGATTAACACGAAGTCCGGGTTGTTCAACCGCACAAAAGAGCTCCAGCCAACTATCAAATACGCAGGACTGATTTACCACATGCACGCATTGGATTAGTCGGAGATGGGCCGCTCTAGAGAGCGCGTGTGACAAAAAACGTTGAGTTGTAGCCGATGACTTAGTCGTCATGGTTTTCGAAGAAGCATGTGTAGGGCATTTATAAGCACTTAGCACATGTAGTTTAGTTCCGCCGCTGAAGCACTCCAGCCCCGGCCGACCAGTTATCCGGTGGTGAGGCACTCGCGGCCTGTGCACGCGCCCAACACTTATCCGACCGTAGAGACCATTCCGACCACCCGTGACGCAGGAGAGCGGCCGACGTGCACGCATTTGAGCAAAGGGGGTCGACTCTAGAAGTACTTGGGGGAGACAAAAACTGTATGGCTGATTACTTATAAAGCGATGATTACTTGTAAAGCGAAGAACATTTGAAGATATGCGAAGATGGACGGATATTTATAAAAAAATATTAAAGCGTTACTTAGCTTGTTTGGCGACGATAGAGTAATCGACGGGTTGACGGAGTTGGTGTCCGCCAGCCCAGGGATGTGGTCGTCGGTGATGACGTGGTTCACGAGCGGGATGCGCCGACGCGTTCTGGTCGATCACGGCCAGCAGCACGCCGCTCTTCTTATCCGTCACGTCATAAGTTTGCATGTTGCGTGGAGTACGCCGTCCCGCGTCGGCATCCGAACTTTTGCTTCATCGCCCGCCTTCCGCATGCTGGATTGTCGAGTTGTGCTTTGGCATCGAATTTAATGCTCACACGATCGATGTGAGATTAGGTAGAACGACGACGGGCGATGTTGGATTCCTGCCAAAATTGACATGTGTATATGTAGATTACGAACATACTATATATTGCAGGATATTAGATTGGGAAAGAAAAAAATTGACTTAGCTTTCCGATGCCGCGTAGGATGTCAATCGGCTGCTGCCCCATAGATGGATCTGTGGCCTCAACGCTGAATAGGTATGGAGGTGATGCAACTCCGGTTGGTCTGTTCGGTGGACGCGTATACGTCTTTGGCTTTGCTTCTTGATGCCGATTGGATCTTGACAACGATTAGTATTTGTAGCACCCGCCGCCAAGCTCGTACGAGCAGGATTCGCTGCGACGGTCATCAGATGTTCCGTTTGGACACGCCGCCCACGCTGAGCTCGCCGCTCGCTTGACAGCGAGCTGTTCTCGA
This sequence comes from Hyparrhenia diplandra, assembly GCA_015847255.1. Lineage (NCBI taxonomy): Eukaryota > Viridiplantae > Streptophyta > Magnoliopsida > Poales > Poaceae > Hyparrhenia > Hyparrhenia diplandra. The sequence goes on along the minus strand of JADLZK010012070.1, from coordinate 96,354 downwards.
GATTGATCTTGAAACCGCGATGTTGATGGAGATTTGGCCGACGCAGATTGAATCTGCACCGGTTCGGAGTTGTTGACGCCGCGATTGACGTCGTTGTTCCACGATATCGCCCCGAACTGAATGTTCAGCACCGGGTCGACGATCATGGAGCTTGGAAGATTCCATCTTGCTAGCCATGGAGTCTTCGTGCACACCCCCTACCGGCGCGCCAACCGTCCGCCGGTTTATCGGGTGATAGTCTAGCAGGGTATGCCCGGCTAGTAGATTGAGCGGTTAGGGATGTGCTAGATGGCTAACGAGATGTTAAGCAGAACGAGCGAAGGACAAAACACACGGGTTTTACCCAGGTTCGGCCGCCTTGATGGCGTAAAACCTACGTCCTGCTTAGTTGTATTGATTGATTGAGAATCAGATGTGTTACAAGATAGATCGAGGTGATCTATATGTCTTGAGATTGAGGGGATCCCTGCCCACCTTATATAGTCCGGTAGACAGGGTTACATGTCTTGATAAGCAATGTGGTACAATATCTTAGTCGTGCATGTGCGCACGCCTTCTCATCTTGGGCCGGGCCTCCTTGGATGGTGCGGCCCAAAGTGGTCCATGAGGGTATATGGGGTCCATATCCCCACAAACTGGTCAACCACCCAACCACCCAGATGGAAACCCCGACCTCCGTAGCACCATTGACATGGCTCGAGATGCCCGCTACCGCATTACCGCTAGCCAGCAGGCTCGCGAAGACGCCGAGATCCAACGACGTGAGGAATACAACATGCTGCGGGAACCCAACAGGGGAACCTCACGATCACTACGATCCGCCCTACCCCCCGATCTCCGCCGGTCCGATGGCCTTCGGGCTTCAAAGGCACTAACGCCCTCTCGGTACTCCGCCGACCAAGATCCCGAGGCCTGGGTCATGATTTACGAGATCGCAATCAGATCGGCCGAAAGAGGGGAGGATGTCATGGCAAACTACTTCCCGATTAGCCTCGACCAGGCGGCCAATCGCTGGCTCCTGGCCCTCCCGGAAGGAAGACTACGCACGTGGCAAGACGTCAAGGAGATCTTCATCAGCACCTACAAGTCCACGTGTAAGCAATTGGGCACAAAGTACGACCTGGAGAGGTTGCGTCTCGGGCGCAACGAGTCGCTCCGGGAGTACATCTGCCGTTTCTCCGAGGTGCGCCTGACAATCCCGGATATCACCGACGAGGAGTGCGTCGGCGCGTTCACCAATGGCCTTGTCTCCAATGGTAACACCGCAGCCCAAGAACTGCGGAAGAAGCTCCACAGGTCCAAAATCACAACCATGTCCAAACTGCTGGATGTGGCGCAGCGGTTCGCCGGGCAAGATGAGGCCGAGTATGTCTTCCATAAAGATTACGGCTACTCTACCCAATGAGAGTATTCCCCCCGCCGAGATGCTCCCCACGACGATAAGCGACGCGACGAGCGTCACGATAACCGCCGCCCTGATGACTCCCCGCGACGTGAGTCGCCGGAAGAGGGTCGTGGCAACTATCGCGAGCGCCGCCGTGGATCGGAACCGGCCGGGAGGTGGCGTCAACAATGTCAAGGCTGGCGGAAGAAGAAAGCGCTCAACCGGGTAAGACTCGATCAAGAAGCTCCTACACGGCAAGTGTCCCCGACACCGGACTTGAATCATAGTCCGCGCATGTCGGCACTTTAACGCCGAGTATGAAAGCGAGCGCAAGAAGCTCAAGATCACCGACGAGCAGCCGGAAGAGGCACCCAAGGTCGTCCGCAACAACCAGGAAGAAGACCCAGACGAGGACGCCGATCCAAGGCACCGCTACCGCGCCGAAGACGGCGTCATTCACATGATCATGGGCGGACACTACGGTTGCGAGGTGGGGCGGGATCGCAAGATCTCCGCTCGTAATGTCCTGACCGTCAAAGACTTTAGCGAAGGGGTCACGGACCCGATATGACCCGATATGGACCGCGACGACCAGTGGTGCAACAACCCGTACCCCGGGCGATTCCCACTCGTCCTAGACCCGGTGATCGGACGCCTGCGCTTTGAGAAGGTCCTCATCGACGGAGGGAGCGCCCTGAACATGCTGTTCCGGAACTCGATGAAAGCTCTGGACATCACGAAGGACGACCTCAAGCCTTACGACCACCCGTTCCGGGGATCCCGCCGGAGAGTCATCGCCTCCCCTCGGGCAGGTTACGCTACGCCGTGCGCCGGCAACTCAAGCATCATCGCATCCAAAGACATGAATTTCGTCGTCGGCGACTATGATTCATCGTACCCACGCCACTATCCGGGCGACTGGACTAACCCGGCTCATGGCGGTCCCGCACTACGGCTACCTCATCCTCAAGATCCCCACGGACAAGGGGGTCCTCACATGCAGGGCCAACGTACACATGGCCTATGTCTGCGAGAAGGAGGGCCTCGACAAGTGGGAGTTCATCCTCCAGTCGATACGACAGGAGGAGGTCATCAAGAACGCGAAGAAGCTGAACCCCTCTGACCTCGAGATACCCGAGGAGGAGCGGACGAAGAAGACCACCAAGCCGTCGGACACTAAAGACATCCAGCTGGTGGAGGGCGATGCATCCAAGACGACCAAGATAGGCGTCAACCTTGACCCCAAATAGGAAGATGCGCTCGTCCGGTTCCTGAGGGAGAACGTGAGCATTTTCGCGTGGAAACCCGCCGATATGCCCGGAGTACCTCGGAGCCGGATCGAGCACCGCCTACGTGTCAAGCCAACGGCCAAGCCGTGCACTCAGAAAATACGCCGCTTTAATAAAGAAAAGTCAGCCGCAATTAAAGCAGAAGTAACTAGATTGTTAGCTGCTGGCTTTATTCACGAAGTGTATCATCTCGACTGGGTAGCTAACCCGGTCCTTGTAAGAAAGAAGAAAAATGAATGGAGGATGTGCGTTGATTATACCGATCTCAATAGGGCTTGCCCTAAAGACCCCTTTGGTCTCTCGCGTATCGGCCAGGTTGTCGACTCCACCGCAGGTTGCGAGCTACTTAGCTTCCTGGATTGTTACTCGGGCTATCATCAGATTGCCCTCGCGGTTGAAGACCAGGAGAAGACTTCTTTCATCACTCCGTTTGGCGCCTACTGCTACACTACCATGTCGTTCGGGCTCAAGAACGCCGGAGCCACATACCAGCGGGCAATACAGGGGTTGCTTGGGAAACCTTATCCCCGACCTCCGCCAGCTTACGTCGACGACGTCGTGGTGAAGACCCGGCGCCCTTTCTCTCGTCGATGATCTTGCAAGGGTGTTCGCCAAGTTAAACGAAAGTACCAATGGAAACTTAACCCGGAAAGTGTGTTTTTGGCGCCCCTCCGGTAACTTGCTCGGCAACATTGTTAGCGCATGGCATTGAGCCAAACCGGAGAAAATCAGCGCCATCATGCGGATGAAACCGCCCCAAAACGTCAAGGATGTCCAGAAATTGACTGGATGCATGGCGGCACTTAGCTGTTTCGTTGCACGGCTCGGCAAAAAGGGATTGCCGTTCTTCAAACTCCTTCGCGCAGAGAAGCTTTCGTGGGACCAACGAGGCGCAAAGAGGCCTTCAACGGCTTCAAGAAGTTTCTCACCACACCTCCGTGTGTTGGTAGCCCCGAACGACGCGAGACGATACGCTCTACATCGCAGCGACCAACGGGGGTGGTTAGTACTTTGCCTTGGTTGTTGAGCGCGAGGAAGGGCACGTGTACCCCATCCACAATGGCCGGTCTACTTCCGTTAGCGAGGTACTAAATGACTCTAAACAAAGGTACCTACATATACAGAAATTGCTCTACGGGATTCTCATCACGTCCCGCAAGCTGCGTCACTATTTCGACCTTCACCCGATCACCGTGGTGTCGGACTACCCATTGGGTGACGCCCCGCGAAATAAGGATGCCAATGGTCGATATGCAAGTGGGCGATCGAGCTTAGCCTGTTCACCATTGAATACAAGAATAGGAGTACCATCAAGTCGCAAGCATTGACGGATTTTGTCTCGAAAGTGGACGGATCCGAGACTCCCTCGAAGACACCAGCCGAGCGCCGACGATGTATTTCGACGGCTCACTCAACATCGATGGGCCGGGGCCGGCGTCTACATCATATCGCCCTCCGGGGATGCGCTCGGTATGTCCTCCGGATCCACTTCCCGGCGTCTAACAATGCCGCGGAATACGAGGCTGCCCTTCACGGCCTCCGTATTGCTGTCCAGCTTGGGATTCGCCGACTGCAGGTATTTGGGGATTCAGCATTGGTAATCAAGCAAGTCAACAAAGATTGGGATTGCAAGAGCGAGAAGATGGACGCGTATGTGGCAGCTATAAAGGAAGTTGGAGGGCAAGTTCTACGGGCTCGCTTTTGATCATGTGGTTCGGGATTACAACCAAGCCGCCGATGAACTTTCCAAGCTCGGTTCTTCTCGGGCAAAGATACCGGCAGCGTCTTCGTCAAAGATCTATGGAAACCGACAATTAGTGATCCTCGCGCCGGGCCTCCACTGAGACGGCCGAAAGCACATCGCCGCCACGCTATCCAATACCGTTGATGAAGACTAGCGGGTACCGATAATCAAGTATCTGCAGGAGGCTCTCGTACCCGAAGATAGGACAGAGCAAGAGCGTCTCGTCAGGCGAAGTAAGAATTACGTCCTAGTCGACGGTTTCCTTATGCGGAAAGAGTATAGGAGACCGGTGTGCGCAGGTGCATCTCCGAGGAAGATGGTATAAAGTCGCTCGACGAAATCCATGGCGGGATTTGTGGCAATCATGCCGCCTCGCATTCTCGGGCCGGCAAGGCTTTCCGTGCGTGGATTTTATTAGCCGACGGCGGTTGCCGATGCGAACACTTGGTATGGCATTGCACGAACCGCCAATTCTTCGCGAAGCGCGCGCGCGTGCCAAAGACATGAGCTCCAGACTATACCGGCAGCATGGCCTTTCTCGTGCTAGGGACTTGACGCCATCGGGCCTTTCAAAGCAGCCCCCGGTGGTTTTAAGTGGATCTTCGTCATGGTCGACAAGTTCTCCAAGTGGATCGAATACCTCCCGCTGGTCGACGCCAATCAGCACAAAGCCTTCGAGATGTTAGATGAGGTGGTCCATCGCTTTGGCATCCCAAACTCCATCATCACAGATCTCGGCAGCACATTCACTGGCAGCCACTTTTGGGATTATTGCGAAGACAAGGGCATTCGGGTGAAATATGTGTCTGTCGCCCACCCTCGGGCCAATGGGCAGGCCGAGCGAGCGAACGGCATGATATTAGACGCATTGCGGAAGCGACTCTTCCGACCAGACGGGAAATACCCTGGTCGCTGGCTCAAAGAGCTGCCTGCCGTCGTTTGGGGACTCCGTACCCAGCCTAGCCGCAGCACGTGTATCTCCGCACTTCATGGTGTTTGGCTCGGCGCCCTCCCGACCGATATCGCCTTTCGTTCTCCCGGGTGGAAAATTATACCGATGAAACTTCGGATGCCACTCGAGAAGATGAGCTCGTCGCGCTCGAGGAAACCCCGCTTGCAATGCTGCACGCTGAACGCCAAATACCTCGAGGGCGTCAAGGTATTACAATCGCAACGCACGTGGAAGAGCTTTTGCGGTTGGCGACTGGTCCTTCAAGGAAGCGGAAGAGTGTTCACAAGCTGGGATCTCATTGGGAAGGCCCCTTCAAAGTTAAAGAGGTTACCCGACCGAGCGCACGGTTGACGACCATGGAGGATATCGACGTCCCCAACTCCCGGAACATCGAGCACTGCGACGATTTTTCCCGTAACTCGGGGACTCGTAAGCCAGCTTGTATCATTTTTTAAGCCTTCTGTTGTCGCACAATTTAATAAAGTTTATTTGAGCACGTTGACATGGTTATATCTTTTCGGTCGACGTAACAATTTCTTTCCATGCTCGACCATACTCTAATGTCACTGGACCCCCTAGAGCCGTCTCTCGTACTTGGTCGTTTCGCAAAGATGTGTGACCGTGTACTCCCGCATAGATCGACGACCGGCGGATGACTCCTTAGCGTAGTCGAACAGCCCAATAGCTTGCCCGAGCATCGCGTCTCTCCTTGCTGCGCGCTATACCGGGCGCGTTAAGGCTAGGGATCAAGGCCCACCATAGGTGACCCCTTTTTTTCGCCTACGGTCTACACTTCATCATCGACCATAATCGTATGCATGCTAAAACGATTATGAAATAAAAACAAAGTATTAGCTAATAACCGCCACCCACATCCGGGCGTGGCTCGGCTTAAACCATAAGTGTTTTTCAACCGTTTTTTTCACTAACTGTTTTTTGCTACGGCCAAAAGAAGCAAAGTATCATGCCCGGGGCAACTTCACCCGTGGCTTTACCGCTCACAGAGTGGGTTCATCTCGTCGGCGGCGTCGCCGCCGCCTTGCCGCCTCTTGGCGCAGGTCCGGTCAGCGGCGCCTCCGCCGCCCCGAGTCGCGTAGCCTTGGCGGACGCGCTAAAACCGCACCTCGGGATAGTGGGAGCGCGCCCACCGCCAAAGCGTGTCGAGCCGTGTCGCGAGTAGCCCGGCGGGTGAACTCCATAAAGTTTGCCCAGCCACCGCGCTTCGCTGCTCCACGCTTTGTGCGTCGGTCGGCGCTTCCCGGATTGGCCCCCGCCAACCGCGTAGCCATGAATGGCGCCGAGGATTGGCCCGACGCCTTTGCAGGAGACTTTGCGTACGACCCTTCCACGAGCACATTCGACCTCCGGATCACGAATCCGATAATCGGAGGCCGCACGCGCAAGGCCGACAATACATATACGGTAAGATCAGCAAACTTCGTTTACATAATTTTTCGCGAGCAGGTTATTGTTCTGCAGCAAAAGGACATACCATCGCGTCAGCGGTGGTGTTCGAAGCTCTCTTCGCGGCTCATCCGTCACCGGGTTCGCCATCACCGCCTGCCGCCGCAGGTGTCGGCGGAAGCTTCATACTACAAGGTATCACACAACCAACATATCAATCATCTTATTACTAACATTTTTATGAGATGTCTTCAGATCGATTATTTGGGCATCCATCACACATACCCAACACATGGCTCTGGGCCTCGAGGCGTGTCCGCTCCTCACGAGCTGCGAGCTCGACGCGCTCCTCTTCAAGCCGCTTGCGGTCGGGCGGCCACCGCGCACGCCGCCTCCGCTTGGCGATTGCCTTCCCTCGGGCAACTCGGCGGCCCCTGCGTGTTCTCGCGCGAGTCCGCTTCGACCTCCGTAACTCAAGGCTTCGGCAACTAGCGCTGCCCTCTCCTGCGCGAAGGCGTGGCGCTGCGCTGCCGTCGCCGTTCCGGCCAACCAAGCGGTCCCTCTCGGCCATGAGCACCGCCGCTTTCTTTGCTAGGTGGTCGCGCTCATGGGAGAGCTCATCCCGCACCTATCGGCCTCAAGATGGGCTCTGCGGCATTCTTCCTCACCGCCGCACGACGGATTTCTTCGTTCGGATATGCTTTGTATAGTGGCATCCAATCACAAGTTGTGTGCGGCAAAGTCAAAATGCAAGATGGTGTGGCCAAATACTTACGCGCAGGCGACTGGCTCCTTCCTCCACTTGGCAGGCTATGCGCGTCGGCTCGTCCTCCTCCTCGACGCCGGGCCACTCTTGCTCTACCTGGGGCACCGGGTCCTCTGCGACCTTGTACCAGCCGTCGACTTCCTCCATCTCGGTCCTCGCCCCTCAACTTGGATATAGTCCAGAGGGGACTCGGGGCGGTTAACCATGGGAGCCTCCTCTGGCCTCACTGCTGGTTCTGGAGCATCGTCGACCGGCTCTTGATGCACTCGGTGCCCGGCTATCTCTTGTGGCACCACCCGTCTTTGGAGCGTCTTTCCCGGCACTTCGCGCCGCGCGCACCCCGAGGTTGTGCCGGGCGCGGCTGGCCCACCGCTGGGTGTCCGCGGGCGATCGGCATCCGCGACAGGCTCGGTGACGGGCCCCCCGCATCAACAAAGATGATTCACATATACTCACACCGACAACGTGAGTGATTACGATCGGCGGCAAGTGTACTTACACGTTGGCGGCCGCGGACCACGGAGGCGACCTCCCAAGCTGCCACCGCTGCGGCCTCCTCCACTCCGTGGCGCCGATACGTCACCGTGGCTCGGGCCGGCGCCCTTGGTGGATCGACCGTGCACTTGGTGTTCTCTCTCCTCCTCCATTGCTGCATATAACAAGGTGACGATCAATCGACGCAACCTTACTCGGGGACTGGATAACATTCGAGGGATACTTACAAATGCGGTTGACTCTACAAAAGCTCGAAGTTCTTCATCGGCAAGAAAATCGTCGTCATATAGGGGTGTTTCGAGCTTGGTTTTTGCGACGGGCGGCGCCCGGCTGTCACCTTCTTCCGATGAACTCCGGTTCCGATGGGGCTCTCGGGCGGCTTGCCGCGGGCCCGAACACCCTCTGCGCCCTGCCTTTGGGCACCGATCTTTCGCGGGTGGGGACGGCGGCGTTCAAGAGCGCGGGCACGAACGACGGCGGCTTCCTCGGTGACGAGAGCTGGAAGTACCGCGGCCATAATCATCCCATGGATCTGCAAGTATCATCGACATTAAAGATAGTTGCAATCTATAGCAATGCGTATCAATCCAATCCGACTACACTTACTACCGGTGGCGGGTTCCCGCAGAATGCTGTGAGCACCGCGCGCGGATCGTGGCGGCATCCCTGCCGCCAGTATCTTGGCTACTCGCTCCCGGGACTTCGACCGACGGCAAACTCCGCCGACTTCGCGGGTGGGATCATTCAGCCCGTGTACTCAAAACCCGGGTGATCCCTCCGCTTGAGTGGCTGGATCCGGCTCCCGAACGCGTGAGCAAGGTCGATGCTGTCCACATGAAGGTCATCAATCATAGCCAACAGCTCCCTCACACGCGGCATGTCGACGGCTGCGGGCTCTTCATTCCAGCTTGCTCGTCTCACCGACACACGGGTGGGATCGGGCCGAATTGGCACCTCCGACCGGGGCAAATAAAACCACCGTGCGTGTACCGAGCCACATTCGATGGTAGCGGCGTTGAGGGGAACCGACTCGCCCGGTTGCCCCGGAAGCTTCACAAACACGCCACCGCCACCCCGCGACCCGAATCTCCCTTCATCCCAACATAGAAGAAATACTTCCGCCAGACCGAGGTTGGGAAGAATGCCGAGGCAACACTCACACGTTGTAATGAAGATGGCGATGTCGAGGATGGCGTTCGGCGGCAGGTGACAGAGCTGGAGCCCGTAGAACGCCAGAAGCTCCAGCAGGAAGGGGTGCGCCGGCATCCCGAAGCCATGCCAGAAGTGGCTCTCGAACACCACCACCTCATCCGTCTGAGGCATGGGGTGCGGCTCCACCTCGGCACCATCCATCCGGCGACAACCTTCTCCGGCAAGACGCCCGCATCCACCCGGCTCCCCGGACAGTCCCCTCGTGGATAGCGGCGCCGACCACTCCTTATCCATCGAATCACCGGTCCGCCGTCGCGAGCACCGGTTCGCCATCGCGCCCGCGATCGGCCGCTCCCACCGCTCCGCGGCGCGGCTCCGCCACGTTCTCCGGCGACCTCCGCCCGCCCCTGGCGACCTCCGTCGCGATCCATCTCACCTAAACGATTCTACGAATCAAGAAAATGAACAGTATCGGCAAGACATCGAAACAAATCGAATCCAGATCCAAATCGACTGCATTGGGAGCCAAATGGTGGTAAATCAACGAATCTACGGACTACTCACCTCTCGCGTTCGGTGGCGGCGCAATTGAGGACGAGTAGCGCCGGCACGGTTGCAAACCCTAGCTCTGGAGCTCCTGTAGTAGAAGGGAAAAGAGGCGACTCGAGAAGACGATGGGGCGCTCTGGCGGATGACGCGAGGCGATAATGGGTGCCGATATTTATAACCCCGACCGCCCCTAGGGTTGCAGCATGGGTAACCGCAGGTCTTTGCGGGCCCGCGCCTCCCCATTTCCCCGGGTTGAGTGCGTCGCGGGCAAGCGGCGCGTCGCTTACCATCATTGAGTGTGTTGCGGTGTTGCCACGTGTCCTATCTCCTCGATCTTCGCTCCGGTTTGTTCCTCACACGATCTGGCGTATTTATTACCCATATCGTTTCCTCTCCGATTTTTTGGGACCCGAGCCTCCAAATCTTCTCGACGGCTTTGTCCATATCCCGGAAGCTACAGATTTTTCTGTTCAACTTTCCCTTAAACCCCGGGCTCTTGGGATCCATTGCCATTATGATACGGCCTGGATATTCTCCAAGTTGGTGCTGTGCGTACCTTAACCCATTCATGGTGCATTGGCACCCCACGTCCGGGCAGACAAACGGTGCTCGGGGACTCCATGCATGGGCTCCATCCTGGAGTTTGCTCTCTACGCCAGTTAGGTTTCCAATTACTCGGGGACTATCGTTCGATTATTTCTCATGACCCTAGCAGTACGTGATAATTCACCTACTCCTAGGCTCGGGGACTAAGTGGGACCACTTCACCTATGGTGAATCGTGCTCATTTTCATTTTTAACTGTCATTTCGGTGTAATTCCACTCTACATGGGCACACTTCGCCAGAAAGAAAAAGATTTTTTCATTGGAGCACCCAAAGATCCAAAGAAAGGGATTCGCCAAGACTAGACCGGTCGGAAGCAATGGAAAGAAGCTACAGGAATGCAGGCAGCTGGTCGAGAGCTGTCCCAGGCTAGTCGGCGTTTAACTAGTCTGGTCGACACCGCATGAAGACTGGTCGACAAAACCTCCCGATGATCGGAGCATCAAGACTCTTTCACCTGCAGCATACAGCGTGCTCGGGGACTAACTGTGGGGGGATAAACCCCTATCCCCTCACGGGTCACTTCGGGTTAGACCTCTCGGGCCGGCCCAGGATGGCAGACTGAAGCCCCTTGGCGCTAGAAGACCGCAATTATCGGAGATCACGGCCTAAACTGGGTCGCCAAGATAGTTTCCTAGTATAGCTCTATCGTAATCACTACATACTTTCCTATTGTAACCGATCAGGATAGATCTTGTCGGTCCGGATCCGACCTGTAACCCTGCTCCCCGGACTATATAAGGTGAGCAGGGATCCCTCCCGAGGGACATCAGATTCTCAATCAATCAATACAATCAAGCAGGACGTAGGTTTTACGCCATCAAGGCGGCCGAACCTGGGTAAAACCCATGTGTTTTGTCCTTTCGCTTGTTCTCGCTTAACGCCTCGTTAGCCGCCTAGCGCACCTCTACCGCTCAATCTACTAGCGGGCATACCCCTCGCTAGACTATCACCGATAAAAACCGACAAAGCGCCGATTTCAAATAAGAAACTCAAAACAAAGAGAGGTTTCCAATCCGGCAATAGAATCGAGCTAGACTTTTTCGGCGGTTGTGGAATCAAATGGATCACCCTAGAGAACCTAAATTTGAACAAGTGGATCATTACATTCCCCAGTTTTTCTAAGAATCACTTGTCATAGGCCTCAAAGTAGCACTTGTTTAGAGCGAAATCTTGGAATTCCGTCAAAAATCTTGTATATCGACCTACGTCATATCAAAACAAGAAGGGGAACAACATGAAAGGTACATAGGAAGTTAGGGTGGATGGGTTAGATGATGGTAGGATCAATTACATTGTGTCCCCAACCGTTAATATATGTTTTCTAGATGCGACATTAGGGACTTGCGGCGCTGATTTCACCGCTAACTTAAAACAAAGAGAAGTTTCCAATCCGCTATAGGATCGAGCTAGACTTTTTCACGGGTGTGGAATCAAATGCCTCAACCTAGAGAACCTAAATATGAAGAAGTGGACCGTTAGAGAGTTTTTCTAAGAATCACTTATCATAGGCCTCAAAGTAGCACTTGTTTAGAGTGAAATCTTGGAATTCGTCCAAAAAGAAGGGGAACTCGTACATAGGTTTTACATCAATTACATTGCATTCCCCAAACAAGAAGGGGAACGACACGAAAGGTAAATAGGAAGTTAGGGTGGATAGGTTAGATGATGGTAGGATCAATTACGCTTGCGTTCCCGAACCGTTAGTATAAGTTTCTTATATTGTGACATTAGGCATTCGGGGGGCGCTGATTTCATCGGCGTATACAAAACAAAACAAAAGTTTCCAATCCGGCTATAGGATCGAGCTAGACTTTTTCACGGTTGTGGAATCAAATGGATCACCCTAGATAACGTAAATTTTAACAAGTGGACCATTACAGAGTTTTCCCAAGAATCACTTGTCATAGGCCTCGAGTACCACTTGTTTAGAGTGAAATCTTTGAATTCCATCGAAATCTCTCAGGTTATTAGACATACGTGCGAAACAAGAAGGGGAACGACACCAAAGGTAAATAGGAAGTTAGGGTGGATAGGTTAGATGACGGTAGGATCAATTACGCTATGCTTCCCCAACCGTTAGTATATGTTTCTAGATGTGACATTAGGGATCACCGGGCGCTGATTTCACCGCGAACTTAAAATAAAGAGAAGTTTCCAATCCGGCTATAGGATCGAAGCTAGACTATTTCATGGTTGTGGAATCAAATGCCTCACCCAAGAGAACCTAAATTTGAATAAGTGGACCATTAGAGAGTTTTTCTAAGAATCACTTGTCATAGGCCTCAAAGTAGCACTTGTTTAGAGTGAAATCTTGGAATTCCGTAAAAATCTCTATGTCACCTACGCATCAAAACAAGAAGGGGAACAACACGAAAGGTACATAGGAAGTTAGGTGGATGGGTTAGATGATGGTAGGATCAATTACATTGTGTTCCCCAACCGTTAATATATGTTTCTAGATGTGACATTAGGGATCTGCCGGGCGCTGATTTCATTTATTTAACTCAAAAAGAAAGAGAAGTTTCCAATCCAAGCTATAGGATCGAAGCTAGACTTTTTCACGGTTGTGAAATCAAATGCCTCACCCTAGAGAACCTAAATATGAAGAAGTGGACCATTAGAGAGTTTTTAAGAATCACTTGTCATAGGCCTCAAAGTAGCACTTGTTTAGAGTGAAATCTTGGAATTCCGTCAAAAATCTCTATGTCGACCTACCTATTGAAACAAGAAGGGGAACAACACGAAAGGTACATAGGAAGTTAGGGTGGATGGGTTAGATGATGGTAGGATCAATTACATTGCATTCCGAACCATTAATATATGTTTCTAGATGTGACATTAGGGATCGCGGCTGATTTCACCGCGAACTTAAAACAAAGAGAAGTTTCCAATCCGGCTATAGGATCGAAGCTAGACTTTTTTCATGGTTGTGAAATCAAATGCCTCACCCAAGAGAACCTAAATATGAAGAAGTGGACCATTAGAGAGTTTTCTAAGAATCACTTATCATAGGCCTCAAAGTAGCACTTGTTTAGAGTGAAATCTTGGAATTCCCGTAAAAATCTCTATGTCGACCTAAACGCATCAAACAAGAACGGTAATCTTTGTGTTTGGAGCGTCCCTACCGCTCGGACGCTAAGCGTTCTTTTGGGCCGCGCAACGAGCTGGCCCATCTATTGTCACATCGACTCGCTCCAAACCAACCCCCGTGCCCTCCTCCTCCGTTCCATTCCCCCATTCCCCCAAATCGTTGGGGTTTTACTTGCTGTCGCGGTGCGGGAAGGCGGTAGCCGCCGTCGTCGCCGACGATTCGCTTGTCGGGTCGCCGTCGCCGGCCTACTAAATCAGGCGTCGCTTTCCTCCTCATCGCCGGTGAGGTTTCTCCACCGCCGTCATGATGATGCACTTCCATCGATTTGGTTCGATTAGGTTGTCGTTCGCGCCATCGCCCGCCGTCGTCTCCCTCGCCGGTATATAAGCGCCGCTCTCTCGTCTCCCGCCCGTGCTTGTCCCTCACCCCTTCCCCGCACGTCGTCGCATCGCGCCTCCTCCCTCCCGCATCCGTATCGACATGCTCGCGTGCCCGCCGGCGCTCCACCTCATTCTCGGCGCACGATGCAGTTACGCAAACCCTAGGCGAGGACGCCGCCCGGAGGCTCCAGCTCATCGGACCCCGGAACGGCGGAGGCCGGGTCGCATCAAAGCTGCCTGCCGTCATCCCCTCTCCCGCCAGGAACTCATTGCGCATCCGCCGCCGTGGGCGACGAGGCCGCCGTCGCGAGGCGGCACCGAAGGAACGATGTCTCCTAGCGGCTCGCTCAGGAGGTAGCTCGCGGCCGGTATTGTAGGGGCGACGTGTTGCCCAACAAGGGCGCTCAGATTCATGGCGCCCATGGAGGTGAGGTCGACCACCTGTATTGATGAAATCACATTGTCTTGGCCGTGAGTTCGTTTGTCATATAGACTGGTTTTTCGTGGTGAGTTAGGGAAGAACAAAGATGCACCTACATTCATTGTGAACCATAGAAAACCATGAGTCTGATTATTGTGCGGTTCTGCCTTATTGTGAGCTACGATGTCGGGCTCAATTTTGCTAATTTGCCCGCCCAAAGAACAACCCGGGTGTTGCTCAATTGAGCTATGCAACTAAAGTTTGGTCCCTCGCGGGTACGCACCTAGTAGTTGATGTGTTCCTGGTAGCGTTGGACCCCTATTCCGCCATAGCCGACGACGTTTATGTTTTTGTTTGTGTCGCAGGTAGTCTCGAGGTCGCGTTCGAAGGTCAAGCCACCTGGGAAGGATTCATCCGAGAACATCAGCTCGATGACGATGATTTTGAATCGAATCATCGGCGACATAAATTTATGATGCGCGACGACTTCGATTGCGACCTCGTGATGGAGAAGTCAGCATGACGGCCGCGCACCCGTCGCAGCAGCCAGGAAGGTGCCCTTGAGGAGGGCCACAAACAAGCATCGGGGCGAGCCTTCTTCAAGCAAAAGAGTGATGAAGTCGCCACAAGGCGAAGCCTCCTATCAAAAAAAAATGATGCCTGCGCCGTCCCCAAAAATGTTTCAAAGAATAAGCTACCTTCAACCAAAGGGACCAAGCCCCCCTGTTCTCGTATTGATGTTAATTTGTTTCGACATTACAATTTTTTTCTCTATATGTTCATGTTACATCTGGTTATCATAAAAGTATGAAGGGGTAACATCCTGATTTATGTATCTCGCAAATACTATGTTGACATACCAATGTTTCATCTAGAAATATCATGTTACATCTGTTGCCAATTGAATATTTTGGTTTGCCTCAATGTTTCATCTATACTTGTTCTCTTGTTTGCATTTTGCTTTGTGCACGTTTCAAAAATAGTTGCAAAGAGCCACTTTACTTGTTTTTAGGGGTACGTAAAGTTAAAGGCAGGAGTCGAAAGTGCATTAGTGTTGCATAATCTTAATCTCTTTCTACATAAAGAATGACATTCCTTAGAGCTTCAAAAGGAGTTTTGTTTCATCGGGTTCATGTTGTCAATAAGATTTTTTATTATTCTACCACCTAAGATCACGATAAGTTCCAGGGAAAATATGTTTGAAGATCAGGATTTGACATTTTCATGCCAAAATCTCCTTTTATTTCAAACAAGGCTACAACCCTTCTCAGTATAAATTAGTGCATTAGTGCTCTGTTCTAAAAACTTGAAATGGTATGTTTTACGTCTTTGAAACAATATATGTTTCACCTTCTCCCACTTTTTTTTTCAAAGATTGCAAGACAAATGTTTGAAATAGTATGCTTTTCTCACGTGCATTTCTACCGCTTGCAATTTCCTTTGTGCATGTTTCATCATTCATCTATTATTTATACTTCACTAATACTCACATATTTCAATGATGGTTGCAATCCCATTGACATTCCAACCTTTAATGGTGTTGCATGCTTGCCCGGCTTCTCTCAATTTGCTCATCGGCCCCCATGTTTCACCTTCTTATATTTGTTGTTTCACCTTTATATTGAGTTGTCTCATTCAATTTGGCCATCAAGACGCTTTCATTATCACTGACTATATAGGGTTCTTGTCCCACCTTCATCCTAGTTATCCCTTTTTCCTAACATATATCCCTCTTTGTGCTTTTAAAAACACCAATGTTTGTAGCAATGAAACATACAATTGTAACGTAACCAATGAAACATAAAAATTACTAAACTTTTAGTTGGTCGGGTTCATTTATTTGTTTAATCTATTTTTATTTTACCTAAGTTTTCGCCACATCTCAGGTTTCATATTATATAGAGTTTATTAGTTTCAGGTTTAGTGTAATTTTTTGTTGAGTTTTTAATTAACTCTAGTTTTGTTTTAGTCAAGTTTTTTAAGTTCTAGTTTAGTTTCCACTATTATGTCATCTTAATTTTATATTCACTATAGGTTGCTATTTTTTCTCCCAAATTTCTCAAGTATAACTTTTCTTGACTATAGCTTCAGTATATATCTTGAGTACAAGCTACTGACATAATTTCATTAGAAGTAATATATATACACAAAATGTATCTTCGGGGCTTTTAGCTTACTTTTTATTCTCTAATGGATATAAGCAAAAAAAAAAAGACTGATTATGTGTTGCGCCTTTATATCATTGACTGATTGAATGTTGCATCTTTCATATCCTAACATGACTGATATGCGCACCGTATTTACTCAATGTTTGTGCTTTTCTGGATCTTTTAGTATGATCAGCCTTCAAACTTTATTTTGTGTTCACCAATGAAATCGATAGATGCCGCGTGGCCGTATTTTCACAACATTTATTGAGCATGTTTCGCTTACGCTGTCTTGTGATGTTTCAGCTTCATATGTCCAAGTGTCTCAAACTGATTTTTGTGTACCCCACTTTTTGTGAAGGAACCGTAAATACGGAATGCTTAGTGTTGTTTCAAAAGCAAAAACGTGTTGTTTCATCAGTTCTTTCAAGATGTAACGGTATTTGAATCCTCGATGTTGCAACATTATGGAGACTATGTTTTCTGCAAATTCCCTTATTCGAATGCTTAGTGTTGCGAGTGAGCACTCATGTTCGCTTTTATACATTTATTAGAAATGTTTCATCTCCTTTATTTTGAATATTCAAAATTTCTATTTCGGATGTTGCATTATGTTCTATGGCTATTGTTTTTAAAAGCAGTTGAGATGTTACATTAACTTATTTCTCATGTTACACCAATACATTTTTCCATCATTTAAGATGATTTCGAGCTTTTATCATGGTCGCCGCCGAGCTTCTTAGCATCCCATCTCTCGACTTGAAGCTTCATAACTCCTAAGTATAACAATAGTACATTTTAGAGGTAAAAGTAGTACATTTATCTTTGCTTTAGATCATTTGAAGACATAACAACACTTATAGTCGGTTGTTTCATTAGCCATTTCGGATGTAACAGTGAGGAAACTCTATGATGTTGCATCAATATAATTATGCCACATATATACATTCATTTACATTTGCATCATAAGAAATCTACAACTCAACTTCGTGTCGTTGACGAGTTGCTTTGCCACCATGCGACGTATTTGCACATCTCGACGCCATGGCCTTCTTTTCGCGGCATATCAAGCACGCAATGTCTTTGGCTTTTGGCTTTCTTCTTTCTAGCTTTGGCATTGGTCTTCTTCATCGCCTTTTCTTTCTTTTTGTTTCAAAGCGCTCTTCTTACGCGTCACCTTTTCCACCGCCTTTCATGCTTTTCTATCACCAGGCGGGTTCTTGAAATTCGTTTCATTCACCCCTCGATCCACTTCCATCTCACTCGCAACCACATTTTGGCGCATTATTTTGCCACTTTGCATCTTTTCTTTTGTGGTTGCCTTTACCTTTTCCCAAACCTCGTCAATCCCTTCCAAACCAATGCGTATTCTTACGCATCTAGACATGCATCATCGGCAAGTTGTGTCATCTTCCTGCACATGGCGGCATCGGCAGCAAGTCTGTGTCATGTTCCCATGCACATGGCATTGTATGTCGGCTTATTTGTTAGTGGAACTCCGAACACCGGTTCGGGACCTAACAAATGCCGAGGCACTTTCAACGTTGCTTCTTCCGACCACGTGCGCCAAGTATTCCTCAGGGTATTTGCTAGACATCAATTGTGGTGAAGACGTTTAGGATGTGAGTGCACAGGGAGACCATCTTGGTTGAACATTTTGCGAGAGCACGTGTATGTTTCGGTCTCCTCGTTTATAGCAACATGGTATGTTTTGAATGCTTACGCACCTTCCTTGTAGAATCTTTTCATCACCTGAAACACATTCACGACAATGTGTGTTGTTAGAAACTATAAAACAGGGGTGACCATGAAACACATTTCACCCATAATTTATGTTTCAGTTTCGTCCCCTTCGTGTTTCAGTAGTTTAGTTACAATTGTTTCAATTTTAAATCAGACTCTAAAGCACATCATCTAACAAGCAAGAGACTAACAAAAAAGGGGTACACAAAATCAGTTTGAGACAATTGGACATATGATGCTTTGAAACATCACAAGACAAATGTAACGAAACATGCTCAATAAATGTTGTGAAAAAATACGAAGCCACAAAGATCTATCGATTTCATTGGCTGAACACAAAATAAAGTTTGAAGCTGATCATACTAAAAGATCCAGAAAAGCACAAACATTGAGTAAATACGGTGCGCATATCAGTCATGTTAGGATATGAAAGATGCAACACTCAATCAGTCCAATGATATAAAGGCGCAACACATAATCAGTCTTTTTTTTTTTGCTTATATCCATTAGAGAATAAAAGTAAGCTAAAGCCCGAAGATACATTTTGTGTATATATATTACTTCTAATGAAATTATGTCAAGAGCTTGTACTCAAGATATATACTAGAAGCTATAGTCAAGAAAAGTTATACTATAGAAGGCTGGGAGAAAAAAAATAGCAACCTATAGTGAATATAAAATTAAGATGACATAATAGTGGAAACTAAACTAGAACTTAAAAACTTGACTAAAACAAAACTAGAGTTAATTAAAAACTCAACAAAAAATTACACTAAACCTGAAACTAATAAACTCTATATAATATGAAACCCGAGATGTAACGAAAACTTAGGTAAAATAAAAATAGATTAAACAAATAAATGAACCGACCAACTAAAAGTTTAGTAATTTTTTTGTTTCATTGGTTACGTTACAATTGTATGTTTCATTGCTACAAACATTGGTGTTTTAAAAGCACAAAGAGGGATATATGTTAGGAAAAAAGGGATAACTAGGATGAAGGTGGGACAAGAACCCTATATAGTCAGTGATAATGAAAGGCAGTGCTGATGGCCAAATTGAATGAGACAACTCTGAATATAAAGGTGAAACAACAAATATAAGAAGGTGAAACATGGGGGCTGATGAGCAAATTGAGAGAAGCCAAGCATGCAACACCATTAAAGGTTGGAATGTCAATGGGATTGCAACCATCATTGAAATATGTGAGTATTAGTGAAGTATAAATAATAGATGAATGATGAAACATGCACAAAGGAAATTGCAAACAGTAGAAATGCAGGGAGAAAGCATACTATTTCAAACATTTGTCTTGCAATGCTTTGAAACAAAAAAGTGGGAGAAGGTGAAACATATATTGTTTCAAAGACGTAAACATACCATTTCAAGTTTTAGAACAGAGCACTAATGCACTAATTTATACGTAAGGGTTGTAGCCTTGTTTGAAATAAAAGGAGATTTTGGCATGAAAAATGTCAAATCCTCGATCTTCAAACATATTTTCCTGGAACCTTATCGTGATCTTAGGTGGTAGAATAATAAAAATCTCTATGTCGACCTAGGTATTGAAACAAGAAGGGGAACAACACGAAAAGGTACATAGGAAGTTAGGGTGGATGGGTTAGATGACGGTAGGATCAATTACGTTGTGTTCCCCAACCGTTAATATATGTTTCTAGATGTGACATTAGGGACTCTGGCGATTTCAGCGGGAACTCAAAACAAAGAGAAGTTTCCAATCGGCAATAGAATCGAGCTAGACTTTTTTCGTGGTTGTGGAATCAAATGGATCACCCTTGAGAACTTAAATTTGAACAAGTGGACCATTACGAGTTTTCCCAAGAATGACTTGTCATAGGCCTCGAGTAGCACTTGTTTAGAGTGAAATCTTTGAATTCCATCGTAATCTCGGTATTAGACATAATGCATCAAACAAGAAGGGGACCGACACGAAAGGTAAATAGGAAGTTAGGGTGGATAGGTTAGATGGTGGTAGGATCAATTACGCTATGCGTTCCCCAACCGTTAGTATAAGTTTAAGGTTGTAATATTAGGCATCCGCCGGCGCTGATTTCATCGCGTATCCAAAACAAAACGTAAGTTTCCAATCCGCTATAGGATCGAGCTAGACTTTTTCGCGGTTGTGTAATCAAATGGATATCCCTAGAGAACCTAAATTTGAACAAGTGGACCATTACAGAGTTTTCCCAAGAATGACTTGTCATAGGCCTCAGAGTACCACTTGTTTAGAGTGAAATCTTTGAGTTCCATCGAAATCTCTGTGTCGACACACGTACCGAAACAAGAAGGGGAACGACACCAAAGGTAAATAGGAAGTTAGGGTGGATAGGTTAGATGACGGCAGGATCAATTACGTTCGTTCCCCCAACCGTTACTATATGTTTCTAGATGTGACATTAGGGATCTGCTGGGCGCTGATTTCACCGCGAACTTAAAACAAAGAGAAGTTTCCAATCCGGCTATAGGATCGAGCTAGACTTTTTCACGGTTGTGGAATCAAATGCCTCACCCAAGAGAACCTAAATTTGAACAAGTGGACCATTAGAGAGTTTTTCTAAGAATCACTTGTCATAGGCCTCAAAGTAGCACTTGTTTAGAGTGAAATCTTGGAATTCCGTCAAAAATCTCTATGTCGACCTACGTATCCGAAACAAGAAGGGGAACAACACGAAAGGTACATAGGAAGTTAGGGTCGATGGGTTAGATGATGGTAGGATCAATTACATTGTGTTCCCCAACCGTTAATATATGTTTCTAGATGTGACATTAGGAGTCTTGGCGCTGATTTCACCGCGAACTTAAAACAAAGAGAAGTTTCCAATCCATCTATAGGATCGAGCTAGACTTTTTCACGGTTGTGGAATCAAATGCCTCACCCTAGAGACCCTAAATTTGAACAAGTGGACCATTAGAGAGTTTTTCTAAGAATCACTTGTCATAGGCCTCAAAGTAGCACTTGTTTAGAGTGAAATCTTGGAATTCCGTCAAAAATCTCTATGTCGACCTACGTACCGTAACAAGAAGGGGAACAACACGAAAGGTACATAGGAAGTTAGGGTGGATGGGTTAGATGACGGTAGGATCAATTACGCTATGCTCCCCAACCGTTAGTATATGTTTCTAGATGTGACATTAGGGATCACGGGCGCTGATTTCACCGCGAACTTAAAACAAAGAGAAGTTTCCAATCCGGCTATAGGATCGAGCTAGACTTTTTCACGGTTGTGGAATCAAATGCCTCACCTAGAGAACCTAAATTTGAACAAGTGGACCATTAGAGAGTTTTTCTAAGAATCACTTGTCATAGGCCGTAAAAGTAGCACTTGTTTAGAGGAAAATCTTGGAACTCAGTCAAAAATCTCTATGTTGACCTACGTGCATCAAACAAGAAGGGGAACAACACGAAAAGGTACATAGGAAGTTAGGGTGGATGGGTTAGATGACGGTAGGATCAATTACGTTCGCGCTCCCCAACCGTTAGTATATGTTTCGATGTGACATTAGGGATCTTCCGGGCGCCGATTTCACCGCGAACTTAAAACAAAGAGAAGTTTCCAATCCGGCTATAGGATCGAGCTAGACTTTTTCACGGTTGTGGAATCAATTGCCTCACCCTAGAGAACATAAATTTGAACAAGTGGACCATTAGAGAGTTTTTCTAAGAATCACTTGTCATAGGCCTCAAAGTAGCACTTGTTTAGAGCGAAATCTTGGAATTCAGTCAAAAATCTCTATGTCGACCTACGTGCATCAAACAAGAAGGGGGAACAACACGAAAGGTACATAGGAAGTTAGGGTGGATGGGTTAGATGATGGTAGGATCAATTACGTTGTGTTCCCTAACCGTTAATATATGTTTCTTGATGTGACATTAGGGATCGGGGGGCGATTTCACCGCGAACTTAAAACAAAGAGAAGTTTCAATCCAGCTATAGGATCGAGCTAGACTTTTTCACGGTTGTGGAATCAAATGCCTCACCCTAGAGAACCTAAATATGAAGAAGTGGACCATTAGAGAGTTTTTCTAAGAATCACTTATCATAGGCCTCAAAGTAGCAATTGTTTAGAGTGAAAACTTGGAATTCCGTCGAAAATCCCTATGTCGACCTACGTACCGAAACAAGAAGGGGAACAACATGAAAGGTACATAGGAAGTTAGGGTGGATAGGTTAGATGATGGTAGGATCAATTACGTTGTGTTCCCCAACCGTTAATTTATGTTTCTAGATGTGACATTAGGGATCGGCTTGACGCCGATTTCACCGCGAACTTAAAACAAAGATAAGTTTCCAATCCGGCTATAGGATCGAGCTAGACTTTTTCACGGTTGTGGAATCAAATGCCTCACTCTAGAGAAGCTAAATTTGAACAAGTGGACCATTAGAGAGTTTTTCTACGAATCACTTGTCAGCCCTCAAAGTAGCACTTGTTTAGAGTGAAATCTTTGAATTCCATCGAAATCTCTATGTCGACATACGTATCAAAACAAGAAGGGGAACGACACCTAACGGTAAATAGAAAGTTAGGGTGGATAGGTTAGATGATGGTAGGATCAATTACATTGCGCGTCGCCAACCGTTAATATATGTTTCTAGATCTGACATTAGGGATCGCTAGTGCTGATTTCGGTGTGAACTCAAAACAAAGAGAAGTTTCCAATCCGGCAATAGAATCGGGCTAGACTTTTTTTCACGGTTGTGGAATCAAATGGATCACCCTAGAGAACCTAAATTTGAACAAGTGGACCATTACGAGTTTTCCCAAGAATCACTTGTCATAGGCCTCGAGTACCACTTGTTTAGAGTGAAATCTTTGAATTCCATCGAAATCTCGTGCGGTCGACATACGCATCGAAACAAGAAGGGGAACGACAGGAAAGGTAAATAGGAAGTTAGGGTGGATAGGTTAGATGACGGTAGGATCAATTACGTTGCGTTCCCCAACCGTTAGTATATGTTTCTAGATGTGACATTAGGGACTGCTGGCGCTGATTTCACCGCAAACTTAAAACAAAGAGAAGTTTCCAATCCGGCTATAGGATCGAGCTAGACTTTTTCACGGTTGTTGAATCAAATGCCTCACCTAGAGAACCTAAATTTGAACAAGTGGACCATTAGAGAGTTTTTCTAAGAATCACTTGTCATAGGCCTCAAAGTAGCACTTGTTTAGAGTGAAATCTTGGAATTCCGTCAAAAATCTCTATGTCGACCTACGTACCGAAACAAGAAGGGGAAGAACACGAAAGGTACATAGGAAGTTAGGGTGGATGGGTTAGATGATGGTAGGATCAATTACATTGTGTTCCCCAACCGTTAATATATGTTTCTAGATGTGACATTAGGGACTGCTGGCGCTGATTTCACCGCGAACTTAAAACAAAGAGAAGTTTCCAATCCGGCTATAGGATCGAGCTGGACCTTTTCACGGTTGTGGAATCAATTGCCTCACCCTAGAGAACATAAATTTGCACAAGTGGACCATTAGAGAGTTTTTCTAAGAATCACTTGTCATAGGCCTCAAAGTAGCACTTGTTTAGAGCGAAATCTTGGAATTCCGTCAAAAATCTCTATGTCGACCTACGTCTCAAAACAAGAAGGGGAACAACACGAAAGGTACATAGGAAGTTAGGGTGGATGGGTTAGATGATGGTAGGATCAATTACGTTGTGTTCCCCTAAACCGTAATATATGTTTCTAGATGTGACATTAGGGATCGGCCGCGATTTCACCGCGAACTTAAAACAAAGAGAAGTTTCCAATCCAAATATAGGATCGAAGCTAGACTTTTTTCACAGTTGTGGAATCAAATGCCTCACCCTAGAGAACCTAAATATGAAGAAGTGGACCATTAGAGAGTTTTTCTAAGAATCACTTATCATAGGCCCGAAAGTAGCAATTGTTTAGAGTGAAAAGTTGGAATTCCGTCGAAAATCTCTATGTCGACCTACGCATCAAAAACAAGAAGGGGAACAACATGAAAGGTACATAGGAAGTTAGGGTGGATAGGTTAGATGATGGTAGGATCAATTACGTTGTGTTCCCCAACCGTTAATTTATGTTTCTAGATGTGACATTAGGGACATTAGTTGGCGCTGATTTCACCGCGAACTTAAAACAAAGATAAGTTTCCAATCCGGCTATAGGATCGAGATAGACTTTTTCACGGTTGTGGAATCAAATGCCTCACCCTAGAGAAGCTAAATTTGAACAAGTGGACCATTAGAGAGTTTTTCTACGAATCACTTGTCAGGCCTCAAAGTAGCACTTGTTTAGAGTGAAATCTTTGAATTCCATCGAAATCTCTATGTCGACATACGCATCAAAACAAGAAGGGGAACGACACGAACGGTAAATAGAAAGTTAGGGTGGATAGGTTAGATGATGGTAGGATCAATTACATTGCGTTCCCCAAACCGTTAATATATGTTTCTAGATCCGACATTAGGGGCTTTGCTAGTGCTGATTTCATGTGAACTCAAAACAAAGAGAAGTTTCTAATCCGGCAATAGAATCGGGCTAGACTTTTTCGCGGTTGTGGAATCAAATGGATCACCCTAGAGAACCTAAATTTGAACAAGTGGACCATTACGAGTTTTTCCCAAGAATCACTTGTCATAGGCCTCGAAAGTACCACTTGTTTAGAGTGAAATCTTTGAATTCCATCGAAATCTCTATGTCGACATACGTACGCAAAACAAGAAGGGGAACGACAGGAAAGGTAAATAGGAAGTTAGGGTGGATAGGTTAGATGACGGTAGGATCAATTACGCTTGCATTCCCCAACCGTTAGTATATGTTTCTAGATGTGACATTAGGGATCTCTGGCGCTGATTTCACCGCAAACTTAAAACAAAGAGAAGTTTCCAATCCGGCTATAGGATCGAGCTAGACTTTTTCACGGTTGTTGAATCAAATGCCTCACCTAGAGAACCTAAATTTGAACAAGTGGACCATTAGAGAGTTTTTCTAAGAATCACTTGTCATAGGCCTCAAAGTAGCACTTGTTTAGAGTGAAATCTTGGAATTCCGTCAAAAATCTCTATGTCGACCTACGTCTGCCAAAACAAGAAGGGGAAGAACACGAAAGGTACATAGGAAGTTAGGGTGGATGGGTTAGATGATGGTAGGATCAATTACATTGTGTTCCCCAACCGTTAATATATGTTTCTAGATGTGACATTAGGGATCTGGCCGGGCGCTGATTTCACCGCGAACTTAAAACAAAGAGAAGTTTCCAATCCGCTATAGGATCGAGCTGGACCTTTTCACGGTTGTGGAATCAATTGCCTCACCCTAGAGAACATAAATTTGCACAAGTGGACCATTAGAGAGTTTTTCTAAGAATCACTTGTCATAGGCCTCAAAGTAGCACTTGTTTAGAGCGAAATCTTGGAATTCCGTCAAAAATCTCTATGTCGACCTACGCATCGAAACAAGAAGGGGAACAACACAAAAGGTACATAGGAAGTTAGGGTGGATGGGTTAGATGATGGTAGGATCAATTACGTTGTGTTCCCTAACCATTAATATATGTTTCTAGATGTGACATTACGGATCGTCGGGCGCTGATTTCACCGCGAACTTAAAACAAAGAGAAGTTTCCAATCCAAATATATAGGATCGAGCTAGACTTTTCACGGTTGTGGAATCAAATGCCTCACCCTAGAGAACCTAAATATGAAGAAGTGGACCATTAGAGAGTTTTTCTAAGAATCACTTATCATAGGCCCGAAAGTAGCAATTGTTTAGAGTGAAAAGTTGGAATTCGTCGAAAATCTCTATGTCGACCTACGCACATCAAACAAGAAGGGGAACAACAAGAAAGGTACATAGGAAGTTAGGGTGGATAGGTTAGATGATGGTAGGATCAATTACGTTGTGTTCCCCAACCGTTAATTTATTTTTCTAGATGTGACATTAGGGACTGTTGGCGCTGATTTCACCGCGAACTTAAAACAAAGATAAGTTTCCAATCCGGCTATAGGATCGAGCTAGACTTTTTCACGGTTGTGGAATCAAATGCCTCACCCTAGAGAACCTAAATTTGAACAAGTGGACCATTAGAGAGTTTTTCTAAGAATCACTTATCA
This sequence comes from Hyparrhenia diplandra, assembly GCA_015847255.1. Taxonomy (NCBI): domain Eukaryota; kingdom Viridiplantae; phylum Streptophyta; class Magnoliopsida; order Poales; family Poaceae; genus Hyparrhenia; species Hyparrhenia diplandra. The sequence continues at coordinate 70,120 of JADLZK010012070.1, read as the reverse complement.
TAGGCCTCGAAGTAGCACTTGTTTATAGTGAAAACTTGGAATTCCGTCGAAAATCTCTATGTGGAGCCTACGTCATCAAAACAAGAAGGGGAACAACATGAAAGGTACATAGGAACTTAGGGTGGATAGGTTAGATGATGGTAGGATCAATTACGTTGCATTCCCCAACCGTTAATTTATGTTTCTAGATGTGACATTAGGGACTGCTGGCGCTGATTTCACCGCGAACTTAAAACAAAGATAAGTTTCCAATCCGGCTATAGGATCGAGCTGGACCTTTTCACGGTTGTGGAATCAAATGCCTCACCCTAGAGAACATAAATTTGAACAAGTGGACCATTAGAGAGTTTTTCTAAGAATCACTTGTCAGGCCTCAAAGTAGCACTTGTTTAGAGTGAAATCTTTGAATTCCATCGAAATCTCTATGTCGACATACGTACCGAAACAAGAAGGGGAACGACACGAACGGTAAATAGGAAGTTAGGGTGGATAGGTTAGATGATGGTAGGATCAATTACATTGCGTTCGCCAACCGTTAATATATGTTTCTAGATCTGACATTAGGGACTGCTAGTGCTGATTTCAGTGTGAACTCAAAACAAAGAGAAGTTTCCAATCCGGCAATAGAATCGGGCTAGAGTTTTTCGCGGTTGTGGAATCAAATGGATCACCCTAGAGAACCTAAATTTAAACAAGTGGACCATTACGAGTTTTCCCCGTAATCACTTGTCATAGGCCTCGTGAGTACCACTTGTTTAGAGTGAAATCTTTGAATTCCATCGAAATCTCTGTGTCGACATACGTACCGAAACAAGAAGGGGAACGACACGAAAGGTAAATAGGAAGTTAGGGTGGATACGTTAGATGACGGTAGGATCAATTACGTTATGCTCCCCGAACCGTTAGTATATGTTTCTTGATGTGACATTAGGGATCACGGCGCTGATTTCACCGCGAACTTAAAACAAAGAGAAGTTTCCAATCCGGCTATAGGATCGAGCTAGACTTTTTCACGGTTGTGGAATCAAATGCCTCACCCTAGAGAACCTAAATTTGAACAAGTGGACCATTAGAGAGTTTTTCTAAGAATCACTTGTCATAGGCCTCAAAGTAGCACTTGTTTAGAGTGAAATCTTGGAATTCCGTCAAAAAATCTCTATGTCGACCTACGTGCATCGAAACAAGAAGGGGAACAACACGAAAGGTACATAGGAAGTTAGGGTGGATGGGTTAGATGATGGTAGGATCAATTACGTTGTGTTCCCCAACCGTTAATATATATTTCTAGATGTGACATTAGGGACTGCTGGCGCTGATTTCACCGCGAACTTAAAACAAAGAGAAGTTTCCAATCCGGCTATAGGATCGAGCTGGACCTTTTCACGGTGGTGGAATCAATTGCCTCACCCTAGAGAACATAAATTTGCACAAGTGGACCATTAGAGAGTTTTTCTAAGAATCACTTGTCATAGGCCTCAAAGTAGCACTTGTTTAGAGCGAAATCTTGGAATTCCGTCGAAAATCTCTATGTCGACCTACATACTGAAACAAGAAGGGGAACAACACGAAAGGTACATAGGAAGTTACGGTGGATGGGTTAGATGATGGTAGGATCAATTACGTTGTGTTCCCCAACCGTTAATATATGTTTCTAGATGTGACATTAGGGACAGCTGGCGCTGATTTCACCACGAACTTAAAACAAAGAGAAGTTTCCAATCCAGCTATAGGATCGAGCTAGACTTTTTCACGGTTGTGGAATCAAATGCCTCACCCTAGAGAACCTAAATATGAAGAAGTGGACCATTAGAGAGTTTTTCTAAGAATCACTTATCATAGGCCTCAAAGTAGCACTTGTTTAGAGTGAAAACTTGGAATTCAAATTAAAAATCTCTATGTCGACCTACGTGCATCAAAACAAGAAGGGGAACAACATGAAAGGTACATAGGAACTTAGGGTGGATAGGTTAGATGATGGTAGGATCAATTACGTTGCATTCCCCAACCGTTAATTTATGTTTCTATATGTGACATTAGGGATCAGCCGGCGCTGATTTCACCGCGAACTTAAAACAAAGATAAGTTTCCAATCCGCTATAGGATCGAAGCCGGACCTTTTCACGGTTGTGGAATCAAATGCCTCACCCTAGAGAACATAAGTTTGAACAAGTGGACCATTAGAGAGTTTTTCTTAGAATCACTTGTCAGGCCTCAAAGTAGCACTTGTTTAGAGTGAAATCTTTGAATTCCATCGAAATCTCTATGTCGACATACGTACCGAAACAAGAAGGGGAACGACACGAACGGTAAATAGGAAGTTAGGGTGGATAGGTTAGATGATGGTAGGATCAATTACATTGCGTTCGCCAACCGTTAATATATGTTTCTAGATCTGACATTAGGGACTGCTAGTGCTGATTTCAGTGTGAACTCAAAACAAAGAGAAGTTTCCAATCCGGCAATAGAATCGGGCTAGACTTTTTCGCGGTTGTGGAATCAAATGGATCACCCTAGAGAACCTAAATTTGAACAAGTGGACCATTACGAGTTTTCCCAAGAATCACTTGTCATAGGCCTCGTGAGTACCACTTGTTTAGAGTGAAATCTTTGAATTCCATCGAAATCTACGTGGTCGACATACGCATCAAACAAGAAGGGGAAATCGACACGAAAGGTAAATAGGAAGTTAGGGTGGATAGGTTAGATGATGGTAGGATCAATTACGCTTGCGTTCCCCAACCGTTAGTATATGTTTCTAGATGTGACATTAGGGATCGCCGGGCGCTGATTTCACCGCGAACTTAAAACAAAGAGAAGTTTCCAATCCGGCTATAGGATCGAGCTAGACTTTTTCACGGTTGTGCAATCAAATGCCTCACCCTAGAGAACCTAAATTTGAACAAGTGGACCATTAGAGAGTTTTTCTAAGGATCACTTGTCGTAGGCCTCAAAGTAGCACTTGTTTAGAGTGAAATCTTGGAATTCCGTCAAAAATCTCTATGTCGACCTACGTCATCAAAACAAGAAGGGGAACAACACGAAAGGTACATAGGAAGTTAGGGTGGATGGGTTAGATGATGGTAGGATCAATTACATTGTGTTCCCCAACCGTTAATATATGTTTCTAGATGTGACATTAGGGATCGCTAGCGCTGATTTTACCGCGAACTTAAAACAAAGAGAAGTTTCCAATCCGGCTATAGGATCGAGCTAGACTTTTCACGGTTGTGGAATCAAATGCCTCACCCTAGAGAACCTAAATTTGAACAAGTGGACCATTAGAGAGTTTTTCTAAGAATCACTTGTCATAGGCCTCATAGTAGCACTTGTTTAGAGTGAAATCTTGGAATTCCGTCGAAAATCTCTATGTTGACCTAGGTATTGAAACAAGAAGGGGAACAACACGAAAGGTACATAGGAAGTTAGGGTGGACGGGTTAGATGATGGTAGGATCAATTACATTGCATTCCCCAACCGTTAATATATGTTTCTAGATGTGACATTAGGGATTTCTTTGGCGCTGATTTCACCGCGAACTTAAAACAAAGAGAAGTTTCCAATCCGGCTATAGGATCGAGCTAGACTTTTTCACGGTTGTGGAATCAAATGCCTCACCCTAGAGAGCCTAAATTTGAAGAAGTGGACCCTTAGAGAGTTTTTCTAAGGATCACTTGTCATAGGCCTCAAAGTAGCACTTGTTTATAGTGAAATCTTGGAATTCGTCGAAAATCTCTATGTCGACCTAGGTATTGAAACAAGAAGGGGAACAACACGAAAGGTACATAGGAAGTTAGGGTGGATGGGTTAGATGATGGTAGGATCAATTACATTGCATTCCCCAACCGTTAATATATGTTTCTAGATGTGACATTAGGGGATCTCGGCGCTGATTTCACCGCGAACTTAAAACAAAGAGAAGTTTCCAATCCGGCTATAGGATCGAGCTAGACTTTTTCCCGGTTGTGAAATCAAATGCCTCACCCTAGAGAACCTAAATATGAAGAAGTGGACCATTAGAGAGTTTTTCTAAGAATCACTTATCATAGGCCTCAAAGTAGCACTTGTTTAGAGTGAAATCTTGGAATTCTGTCGAAAATCTCTATGTCGACCTACGTACCGAAACAAGAAGGGGACCATTAGAGAGTTTTTCCAAGAATCACTTGTCATAGGCCTAATAGTAGCTCTTGTTTAGAGTGAAATCTTTGAATCCCATCGAAATCTTTGTGTCGACATACGTCATTCAAAACAAGAAGGGGAACGACACAAAAAAGGTACATAGGAAGTTAGGGTGGATGGGTTAGATGATGATAGGATCAATTACATTGCATTCCCCAACCGTTAATATATGTTTCTAGATGTGACATTAGGGATTCTTTGGCGCTGATTTTAGCGCGAACTCAAAACAAAAAGAGAAGTTTCCAATCCGAAATAGAATCGAGCTAGACTTTTTCGCGGTTGTGGAATCAAATGGATCACCCTAGAGAACTTAAATTTGAACAAGTGGACCGTTACGAGTTTTCCCAAGAATCACTTGTCATAGGCCTCGAGTAGCACTTGTTTAGAGTGAAATCTTTGAATTCCATCGAAATCTCTATATTGACCTACGTCATCAAAACAAGAAGGGGAACGACACGAAAGGTAAATAGGAAGTTAGGGTGGATAGGTTAGATGATGGTAGGATCAATTACGTTGCGTTCCCCAACCGTTAGTATAAGTTTCTGGTTGTGACATTAGGCACTTCTTTGGCGCTGATTTCATCGCGTATCCAAAACAAAAACGAAGTTTCCAATCCGGCTATAGGATCGAGCTAGACTTTTTCACGGTTGTGGAATCAAATGGATCACCCTAGAGAACCTAAATTTGAACAAGTGAACCATTACTGAGTTTTCCCAAGAATCACTTGTCATAGGCCTCAGAGTACCACTTGTTTAGAGTGAAATCTTTGAATTCCATCGAAATCTCTGTGTCGACATACGTACCGAAACAAGAAGGGGAACGACACCAAAGGTAAATAGGAAGTTAGGGTGGATAGGTTAGATGACGGTAGGATCAATTACGTTGCGTTCCCCAACCGTTAGTATATATTTCTAGATGTGACATTAGGAATTTCTTTGCGCTGATTTCACCGCGAACTTAAAACAAAGAGAAGTTTCCAATCCGGCTATAGGATCGAGCTAGACTTTTTCACGGTTGTGGAATCAAATGCCTCACCCTAGAGAACCTAAATTTGAACAAGTGGACCATTAGAGAGTTTTTCTAAGAATCACTTGTCATAGGACTCAAAGTAGCACTTGTTTAGAGTGAAATCTTGGAATTCCATCAAAAATCTCTATGTCGACCTACGTATTGAAACAAGAAGGGGAACAACACGAAGGTACATAGGAAGTTAGGGTGGATGGGTTAGATGATGGTAGGATCAATTACATTGTGTTCCCCAACCGTTAATATATGTTTCTAGATGTGACATTAGGTAATGCTGGCGCCGATTTCACCGCGAACTTAAAACAAAGAGAAGTTTCCAATCCGGCTATAGGATCGAGCTAGACTTTTTCACGGTTGTGAAATCAAATGCCTCACCCTAGAGAACCTAAATTTGAACAAGTGGACCATTAGAGAGTTTTTCTAAGAATCACTTGTCATAGGCCTCAAAGTAGCACTTGTTTAGAGTGAAATCTTGGAATTCGTCGAAAATCTCTATGTCGACCCTACATACGGAAACACGAAGGGGAACAACACGAAAGGTACATAGGAAGTTAGGGTGGATGGGTTAGATGATAGCGGGATCAATTACATTGCGTTCCCCAACCGTTAATATATGTTTCTACATGTGACATTAGGGGCTGGCCGGGCGCTGATTTCACCGCGAACTTAATACAAAGAGAAGTTTCCAATCCGGCTATAGGATCGAAGCTGGACCTTTTCACGGTTGTGGAATCAAATGCCTCACCCTAGAGAACATAAATTTGAACAAGTGGACCATTAGAGAGTTTTTCTAAGAATCACTTGTCATAGGCCTCAAAGTAGCACTTGTTTAGAGTGAAATCTTGGAATTCCGTCAAAAATCTCTATGTCGACCTACGTCTTAGAAACAAGAAGGGGAACAACACGAAAGGTACATAGGAAGTTAGGGTGGATGGGTTAGATGATGGTAGGATCAATTACATTGTGCTCCCCAACCGTTAATATATGTTTCTAAATGTGACATTAGGGATTGCTGGCGCTGATTTCACCGCGAACTTAAAACAAAGAGAAGTTTCCAATCCGGCTATAGGATCGAGCTGGACCTTTTCATGGTTGTGGAATCAAATGCCTCACCCTAGAGAACATAAATTTGAACAAGTAGACCATTAGAGAGTTTTTCTAAGAATCACTTGTCATAGGCCTCAAAGTAGCACTTGTTTAGAGTGAAATCTTGGAATTCCGTCAAAAATCTCTATGTCGACCTACGTATTGAAACAAGAAGGGGAACAACACGAAAGGTACATAGAAAGTTTGGGTGGACAGGTTAGACGTTGGTAGGATCAATTATGTTGCGTTCCCCAACCGTTAATATATGTTTCTAGATGTGACATTAGGGATCTACGGCGCTGATTTCACCGTGAGCTTAAAACAAAGAGAAGTTTCCAATCCGGCTATAGGATCGAGCTAGACTTTTTTTACGGTTGTGGAATCAAATGCCTCACCCTAGAGAACCTAAATATGAAGAAGTGGACCATTAGAGAGTTTTTCTAAGAATCACTTATCATAGGCCTCAAAGTAGCACTTGTTTAGAGTGAAATCTTGGAATTCGTCGAAAATCTCTATGTCGACCTACGTCATGAAACAAGAAGGGGAACAACATGAAAGGTACATAGGAACTTAGGGTGGATGAGTTAGATGATGGTAGGATCAATTACATTGCATTCCCCAACCGTTAACATATGTTTCTAGATGTGACATTAGGGATCTTTGGCGCTGATTTCAGCCTGAACTCAAAACAAAAAGAAGTTTCCAATCCGGCAATAGAATCGAGCTAGACTGTTTCGCGGTTGTGGAATCAAATGGATCACCCTCGAGAACCTAAATTTGAACAAGTGAACCATTACTGAGTTTTCCCAAGAATCACTTGTCATAGGCCTCAAAGTAGCACTTGTTTAGAGTGAAATCTTTGAATTCCATCGAAATCTCTGTGTCGACATACGTACCGAAACAAGAAGGGGAATGACACGAAAGGTAAATAGAAAGTTAGGGTGGATAGGTTAGATGATGGTAGGATCAATTACGTTGCGTTCCCCAACCGTTAGTATATGTTTCTAGATGTGACATTAGGGATTTGCTAGCGCTGATTTCACCGCGAACTTAAAACAAAGAGAAGTTTCCAATCCGGCTATAGGATCGAAAGCAGGACATTTTCACGGTTGTGGAATCAAATGCCTCACCCTAGAGAACATAAATTTGAACAAGTGGACCATTAGAGAGTTTTTCTAAGAATCATTTGTCATAGGCCTCAAAGTAGCACTTGTTTATAGCGAAATCTTGGAATTCCCTTCGAAAATCTCGTAATCGACCTACATACTGAAACAAGAAGGGGAACAACACGAAAGGTACATCGGAAGTTAGGGTGGATGGGTTAGATGATAGCAGGATCAATTACATTGCATTCCCCAACCGTTAATATATGTTTCTAGATGTGACATTAGGGATCGGCCGGCGCTGATTTCACCGCGAACTTAAAACAAAGAGAAGTTTCCAATCCGGCTATAGGATCGAAGCCGGACCTTTTCACGGTTGTGGATTCAAATGCCTCACCCTAGAGAACATAAATTTGAACAAGTGGACCATTAGAGAGTTTTTCTAAGAATCACTTGTCATAGGCCTCAAAGTAGCACTTGTTTAGAGTGAAATCTTGGAATTCCGTCAAAAATCTCTATGTCGACCTACGTACCGAAACAAGAAGGGAAACAACACGAAAGGTGCATAGGAAGTTAGGGTGGATGGGTTAGATGAAGGTAGGATCAATTACATTGTGTTCCCCAACCGTTAATATATGTTTCTAGATGTGACATTAGGAATGGCTGGCGCTGATTTCGGCGCGAACTCAAAACAAAGAGAAGTTTCCAATCCGGCTATAGGATCGAGCTAGACTTTTCACGGTTGTGGAATCAAATGCCTCACCCTAGAGAAGCTAAATATGAAGAAGTGGACCATTAGAGAGTTTTTCTAAGAATCACTTATCATAGGCCTCAAAGTAGCACTTGTTTAGAGTGAAATCTTGGAATTCCGTCGAAAATCTCTATGTCGACTACGTATTGAAACAAGAAGGGGAACAACACGAAAGGTGCATAGGAAGTTAGGGTGGATGGGTTAGATGATGGTAGGATCAATTACATTGCATTCCCCAACGTTAATATATGTTTCTAGATGTGACATTAAGGACTACTGGCGCCTGATTTCACCACGAACTTAAAACAAAGAGAAGTTTCCAATCCGGCTATAGGATCGAGCTAGACTTTTTCACGGTTGTGGAATCAAATGCCTCACTTTGTAGAGAACCTAAATATGAAGAAGTGGACCATTAGAGAGTTTTTCTAGGAATCACTTATCATAGGCCTCAAAGTAGCACTTGTTTAGAGCGAAATCTTGGAATTCCGTCGAAAATCTCTATGTCGACCTACATACCGAAACAAGAAGGGGTACAACATGAAAGGTACATAGGAAGTTAGGGTGGATGGGTTAGATGATGGTAGGATCAATTACATTGTGTTCCCCAACCGTTAATATATGTTTCAAGATGTGACATTCGGGACTTAGCGCCGCACCGATATCGTTGGAGAAAGTCAAAACAAAGGGAAGTTTCCAATTCGGCAATAGAATCGAGCTAGAGTTTTTCGCGGTTGTGGAATTAAATGGTTCACCCTAGAGAACCTAAATTTGAAGAAGTGGACCATTAGAGAGTTTTTCCAAGAATCACTTGTCATAGGCCTAATAGTAGCTCTTGTTTAGATTGAAATCTTTGAATCCCATCGAAATCTCTCGTAATCGACATACGTGCATCGAAACAAGAAGGGGAACGACACAAAAGGTACATAGGAAGTTAGGGTGGATAGGTTAGATGATGGTAGGATCAATTATGTTGCGCTCCCCAATCGTTAGTATATGTTTTAGTTGTGACATTAGGCATCTGCCGGGCGCTGATTTCAACTCAAAATAAAAGAGAAGCTTCCAATCCGGCTATAGGATCGAGCTAGACTTTTCGCGGTTGTGGAATGAAATGCCTCAGCCCTAGAGAACCTAAATTTGAAGAAGCGGACCATTAGAGAGTTTTTCTAAGAATCACTTGTCATAGGCCTCAAAGTAGCACTTGTTTAGAGCCAAATCATGGAATTCCGTCAAAATCTCTATGTCGACCTACGTATCGAAACAAGAAGGGGAACAACACGAAAGGTACATAGGAAGTTAGGATGGATGGGTTAGATGATGGTAGGATCAATTACATTGTGTTCCCCAACCGTTAATATATGTTTCTAGATGTGACATTAGGGATCACTGGCGCCGATATCGTAGAACTCAAAACAAAGGGAAATTTCCAATTCGGCAATAGAATCGAGCTAGACTTTTTTCGCGGTTGTGGAATTAAATGGTTCACCCTAGAGAACCTAAATTTGAAGAAGTAGACCTTTAGAGAGTTTTTCCAAGAATCACTTGTCATAGGCCTAATAGTACTTGTTTAGAGTGAAATCTTTGAATTCCGTTGAAATCTTTGTGTCGACATACGTACCGAAACAAGAAGGGGAACAACACAAAAGGAACATAGGAAGTTAGGGTGGGTGGGTTAGATGATGGTAGGATCAATTACGTTGCCTTCCCCAACCGTTAATATATGTTTCTAGATGTGACATTAGGGACTGCTGGCGCTGATTTCAGCGTGAACTCAAAACAAAGAGAAGTTTCCAATCCGGCTATAGGATCGAGCTAGACTTTTTCGCGGTTGTGGAATGAAATGCCTCAGCCTAGAGAACCTAAATTTGAAGAAGTGGACCATTAGAGAGTTTTTCTAAGAATCACTTGTCATAGGCCTCAAAGTAGCACTTGTTTAGAGTGAAATCATGGAATTCCATCAAAAATCTCTATGTTGACCTACGTACCGAAACAAGAAGGGGAACAACACGGAAGGTACATAGGAAGTTAGGATGGATGGGTTAGATGATGGTAGGATCAATTACATTGTGTTCCCCAACCGTTAATATATGTTTCTACATGTGACATTAGGTACTGCTGGCGCTGATTTCAGCACGAACTCAAAACAATTAGAAGTTTCCAATCCGGCAATAGAATCGAGCTAGACTTTTTCACGGTTGTGGAATTAAACGGTTGACCCTAGAGAACCTAAATTTGAACAAGTGGACCATTAGAGAGTTTTTCCAAGAATCACTTGTCATAGGCCTAATAGTAGCACTTGTTTAGAGTTAAATCTTTGAATTCCATCAAAATCTCTCGTGTCGACATACGTCATCAAACAACAAGGGGAACGACACAAAAGGTACATAGGAATTAGGGTGGATACGTTAGATGTTGGTAGGATCAATTACGTTGCGCTCCCCCCAACCGTTAGTATATGTTTTCTAGTTTGTGACATTAGGCATCGCCGGCGCCGATTTCAAAGCGAACTCAAAACAAAGAGAAGCTTCCAATCCGGCTATAGGATCGAGCTAGACTTTTTCATTTGTGGAATGAAATGCCTCAGCCTAGAGAACCTAAATTTGAAGAAGCGGACCATTAGAGAGTTTTTCTAAGAATCACTTGTCATAGGCCTCAAAGTAGCACTTGTTTAGAGCCAAATCATGGAATTCGTCAAAAATCTCTATGTCGACCTACGTATCGAAACAAGAAGGGGAACAACACGAAAAGGTACGTAGGAAGTTAGGATGGATGGGTTAGATGATGGTAGGATCAATTACATTGTGTTCCCCAACCGTTAGTATATGTTTCTAGATGTGACATTAGGGACTACTGGCGCTGATATCAGCGCGAACTCAAAACAAAGGGAAATTTCCAATTCGGCAATAGAATCGAGCTAGACTTTTTCGCGGTTGTGGAATTAAATGGTTCACCCTAGAGAACCTAAATTTGAAGAAGTAGACCTTTAGAGAGTTTTTCCAAGAATCACTTGTCATAGGCCTAATAGTACTTGTTTAGAGTGAAATCTTTGAATTCGTTGAAATCTTTGTGTCGACATACGCATCGAAACAAGAAGGGGAACAACACAAAAGGAACATAGGAAGTTAGGGTGGGTGGGTTAGATGATGGTAGGATCAATTACGTTGCCTTCCCCAACCGTTAATATATGTTTCTAGATGTGACATTAGGGATCACTTTACTGATTTCAGCGTGAACTCAAAACAAAGAGAAGTTTCCAATCCGGCTATAGGATCGAGCTAGACTTTTTCGCGGTTGTGGAATGAAATGCCTCACCCTAGAGAACCTAAATTTGAAGAAGTGGACCATTAGAGAGTTTTTCTAAGAATCACTTGTCATAGGCCTCAAAGTAGCACTTGTTTAGAGTGAAATCATGGAATTCCATCAAAAATCTCTATGTTGACCTACGTACCGAAACAAGAAGGGGAACAACACGGAAGGTACATAGGAAGTTAGGATGGATGGGTTAGATGATGGTAGGATCAATTACATTGTGTTCCCCAACCGTTAATATATGTTTCTACATGTGACATTAGGGATCGGCGGCGCCGATTTCAAAGACGAACTCAAAACAATTAGAAGTTTCCAATCCGCAATAGAATCGAAGCTAGACTTTTTCACGGTTGTGGAATTAAACGGTTGACCCTAGAGAACCTAAATTTGAACAAGTGGACCATTAGAGAGTTTTTCCAAGAATCACTTGTCATAGGCCTAATAGTAGCACTTGTTTAGAGTTAAATCTTTGAATTCCATCAAAATCTCTGTGTCGACATACGTACTGAAACAACAAGGGGAACGACACAAAAGGTACATAGGAATTAGGGTGGATACGTTAGATGATGGTAGGATCAATTACGTTGCGCTCCCCAACCGTTAGTATATGTTTCTGGTTGTGACATTAGGCACTGCTGGCGCTGATTTCAGCGCGAACTCAAAACAAAGAGAAGCTTCCAATCCGGCTATAGGATCGAGCTAGACTTTTTCGCGGTTGTGGAATGAAATGCCTCAGCCTAGAGAACCTAAATTTGAAGAAGTGGACCATTAGAGAGTTTTTCTAACAATCTCTTGTCATAGGCCTCAAAGTAGCACTTGTTTAGAGTGAAATCTTGGAATTCCGTCAAAAATCTCTATGTTGACCTACGTACCGAAACAAGAAGGGAACAACACGAAAGGTACATAGGAAGTTAGGGTGGATGGGTTAGATGATAGTAGGATCAATTACATTGCGTTCCCCAACCGTTAATATATGTTTCTAGATGTGACATTAGGGATACCGGGCGCCGATTTCAAACTCAAAACAAAGGGAGGCTTCCTATCCGGCTATAGGATCGAGCTAGACTTTTTCGCGGTTGTAGAATCAAATGCCTCACCCTAGAGAATCTAAATTTGAAGAAGTGGACCATTAGACAGTTTTTCTAAGAATCACTTGTCATAGGCCTCAAAGTAGCACTTTTTTAAAGCAAAATCTTGGAATTTTGTCGAAAATCTCTATGTCGACCTACGTCATCAAACAAGAAGGGGAACAACACGAAAGGTACATAGGAAGTTAGGGTGGATTGGTTAGATGATGGTAGGATCAATTACATTGCATTCCCCAATCGTTAATATATGTTTCTCGATGTGACATTAGGGATCGGGCGGCGCCGATTTCAGTCTTGAACTCAAAACAAAGAGAAGTTTCCAATCCGGCAATAGAATCGGGCTAGAATTTTTTTCGTGGTTGTGGAATCAAATGGATCACCCTAGAGAACCTAATTTTGAACAAGTGCACCATTAGAGAGTTTTTGCAAGAATCACTTGTCATAGGCCTCAGAGTAGCACTTGTTTAGAGTGAAATCTTGGAATTCCGTCAAAAATCTCTATGTCGACCTATGTACCGAAACAAGAAGGGGAACAACACGAAAGGAACATAGGAAGTTAGGGTGGACGGGTTAGATGATGGTAGGATCAATTACATTGCCTTCCCCAACTGTTAATATATGTTTCTAGATGTGACATTAGGGATCGGCTGGCGCTGATTTCAGCGCGAACTCAAAACAAAGAGAAGTTTCCAATTCGGCTATAGGATCGAGCTAGACTTTTTCACGGTTGTGGAATCAAATGCCTCAGCCTAGAGAACCTAAATTTGAAGAAGTAGACCATTAGAGAGTTTTTCTATGAATCACTTGTCATAGGCCTCAAAGTAGCACTTGTTTAGAGTGAAATCTTGGAATTCCGTCAAAAATCTCTATGTCGACCCACGTACCGAAAGAAGAAGGGGAACAATACGAAAGGTACATAGGAAGTTAGGGTGGATGGGTTAGATGATGGTAGGATCAATTACATTGCGTTCTCCAACCGTTAATATATGTTTCTAGATGTGACATTCGGGACCGGCCGGCACCGATATCAACGCAAAGTCAAAACAAAGGGAAGTTTCCAATTCGCAATAGAATCGAGCTAGACTTTTTTCGCGGTTGTGGAATTAAATGGTTCACCCTAGAGAACCTAAATTTGAAGAAGTGGACCATTAGAGAGTTTTTCCAAGAATCACTTGTCATAGGCCTAATAGTAGCTCTTGTTTAGAGTGAAATCTTTGAATCCCATCGAAATCTCGTAATCGACATACGTGCATCGAAACAAGAAGGGGAACGACACAAAAGGTACATAGGAAGTTAGGTGGATAGGTTAGATGATGGTAGGATCAATTATGTTGCGCTCCCCAATCGTTAGTATATGTTTCGGTTGTGACATTAGGCACCATCCGGGCGCCGATTTCATTGCAAACTCAAAATAAAAGAGAAGCTTCCAATCCGGCTATAGGATCGAGCTAGACTTTTTCGCGGTTGTGGAATGAAATGCCTCAGCCTAGAGAACCTAAATTTGAAGAAGTGGACCATTAGAGAGTTTTTCTAAGAATCACTTGTCATAGGCCTCAAAGTAGCACTTGTTTAGAGCCAAATCATGGAATTCCGTCAAAAATCTCTATGTCGACCTACAATATCGAAAACAAGAAGGGGAACAACACGAAAGGTACATAGGAAGTTAGGATGGATGGGTTAGATGATGGTAGGATCAATTACATTGTGTTCCCAAACCGTTAATATATGTTTCTAGATGTGACATTAGGATCGGCTTTGGCCGATATCAACGCGAACTCAAAACAAAGGGAAATTTCCAATTCGGGCGATAGAATCGAGCTAGACTTTTTTCGGTTTGTGGAATTAAATGGTTCACCCTAGAGAACCTAAATTTGAAGAAGTAGACCTTTAGAGAGTTTTTCCAAGAATCACTTGTCATAGGCCTAATAGTACTTGTTTAGAGTGAAATCTTTGAATTCGTTGAAATCTTTGTGTCGACATAAAATGCATCAAACAAGAAGGGGAACAACACAAAAGGAACACAGGAAGTTAGGGTGGGTGGGTTAGATGATGGTAGGATCAATTACGTTGCCTTCCCCAACCGTTAATATATGTTTCTAGATGTGACATTAGGGATCGGCCGGGCGCTGATTTCAGCGTGAACTCAAAACAAAGAGAAGTTTCCAATCCGGCTATAGGATCGAGCTAGACTTTTTCGCGGTTGTGGAATGAAATGCCTCAGCCTAGAGAACCTAAATTTGAAGAAGTGGACCATTAGAGAGTTTTTCTAAGAATCACTTGTCATAGGCCTCAAAGTAGCACTTGTTTAGAGTGAAATCATGGAATTCCATCAAAAATCTCTATGTCGACCTACGTCATCAAACAAGAAGGGGAACAACACGGAAGGTACATAGGAAGTTAGGATGGATGGGTTAGATGATGGTAGGATCAATTACATTGTGTTCCCCAACCGTTAATATATGTTTCTAGATGTGACATTAGGGATCTAGCGCCGATATCGTAGCGAACTCAAAACAAAGGGAAGTTTCCAATTCGGCAATAGAATCGAGCTACACTTTTTCGCGGTTGTGGAATTAAATGGTTCACCCAAGAGAACCTAAATTTGAAGAAGTGGACCATTAGAGAGTTTTTCCAAGAATCACTTGTCATAGGACTAATAGTACTTGTTTAGAGTGAAATCTTTGAATTCCGTTGAAATCTTTGTGTCGACATACGTGCATCAAACAAGAAGGGGAACAACACAAAAGGAACATAGGAAGTTAGGGTGGATGGGTTAGATGATGGTAGGATCAATTACGTTGCCTTCCCCAACCGTTAATATATGTTTCTAGATGTGACATTAGGGATCTTTGGGCGCTGATTTCAACTCAAACTCAAAACAAAGAGAAGCTTCCAATCCGCTACAGGATCGAGCTAGACTTTTTCACGGTTGTGGAATGAAATGCCTCAGGCTAGAGAACCTAAATTTGAAGAAGTGGACCATTAGAGAGTTTTTCTAAGAATCACTTGTCATAGGCCTCAAAGTAGCACTTGTTTAGAGTGAAATCTTCGAATTACGTCAAAAAATCTCTATGTCGACCTACGTACCGAAACAAGAAGGGGAACAACACGAAAGGTACATAGGAAGTTAGGGTGGATGGGGTAGATGATGGTAAGATCAATTACATTGTGTTCCCCAACCGTTAATATATGTTTCTAGATGTGACATTAGGGATCGGCCGGGCGCTGATTTCAAAGTGAAACTCAAAACAAAGAGAAGTTTCCAATCCGGCAATAGAATCGGGCTAGAATTTTTCGTGGTTGTGGAATCAAATGGATCACCCTAGAGAACCTAATTTTGAACAAGAGCACCATTAGAGAGTTTTTGCAAGAATCACTTGTCATAGGCCTCGAGTAGCACTTGTTTAGAGTGAAATCTTGGAATTCCGTCAAAAATCTCTATGTCGACCTATGTACCGAAACAAGAAGGGGAACAACACGAAAGAAACATAGGAAGTTAGGGTGGATGGGTTAGATGATGGTAGGATCAATTACATTGCCTTCGCCAACCGTTAATATATGTTTCTAGATGTGACATTAGGGATCGCCGGCGCTGATTTCAGCGAACTCAAAACAAAGGGAAGCTTCCTATCCGGCTATAGGATCGAGCTAGACTTTTTCACGGTTGTAGAATCAAATGCCTCACCCTAGAGAAGCTAAATTTGAAGAAGTGGACCATTAGAGAGTTTTTCTAAGAATCACTTGTCATAGGCCTCAAAGTAGCACTTTTTTAGAGCAACATCTTGGAATTCCGTTAAAAATCTCTATGTCGACCTACATACCGAAACAAGAAGGCGAACAAACACGAAAGGTACATAGGAAGTTAGGGTGGATGGGGTAGATGATGGTAGGATCAATTACATTGTGTTCCCCAACCGTTAATATATGTTTCTAGATGTGACATTAGGAATTCCTGCGCTGATTTCAAATAAACTCAAAACAAAGGGAAGTTTCCTATCCGGCAATAGAATCGAGCTAGACTTTTTTCGCGGTTGTGGAATTAAATGGTTCACCCTAGAGAACCTAAATTTGAACAAGTGGACCATTAGAGAGTTTTTCCAAGAATCACTTGTCATAGGCCTAATAGTAGCACTTGTTTAGAATGAAATCTTTGAATTCCATCGAAATCTCTGTGTCGACATACGTACCGAAACAACAAGGGGAACGACACAAAAGGTACATAGGAAGTTAGGGTGGATAGGTTAGATGATGGTAGGATCAATTACGTTGCGCTCCCCAACCGTTAGTATATGTTTCTGGTTTGTGACATTAGGCACGCTTGGGCGCTGATTTCGGCCAATTCAAAACAAAGAGAAGCTTCCAATCGGCTATAGGATCGTGCTAGACTTTTTCGCGGTTGTGGAATGAAAATGCCTCACCGTAGAGAACCTAAATTTGAAGAAGTGGACCATTAGAGAGTTTTTCTAAGAATCACTTGTCATAGGCCTCAAAGTAGCACTTGTTTAGAGTGAAATCAGGGAATTCCGTCAAAAATCTTTATGTCGACCAACGTCATCAAACAAGAAGGGGAACAACACGAAAGGTACATAGGAAGTTAGGGTGGATGGGGTAGATGATGGTAGGATCAATTACATTGCGTTCCCCAACCGTTAATATATGTTTCTAGATGTGACATTAGGGACTGCTGGCGCTGATATCAGCGCGAACTCAAAACAAAGGGAAGTTTCCAAATCGGCAATAGAATCCAGCTAGACTTTTTTGCGGTTGTGGAATTAAAGGGTTCACCCTAGAGAACGTAAATTTGAACAAGTGGACCATTTGAGAGTTTTTCCAAGAATCACTTGTCATAGGCCTAACAGTAGCACTTGTTTAGAGTGAAATCTTTTAATTCCATCGAAATCTCTGTGTCGACATACGTACCGAAACAAGAAGGGGAACGACACAAAAGGTACATAGGAAGTTAGGGTGGATAGGTTAGATGATGGTAGGATCAATTACGTTGCGCTCGACAACCGTTAGTATATGTTTCTGGTTGTGACATTAGGCACTGCTTGCGCTGATTTCAGCGAACTCAAAACAAAGAGAAGCTTCCAATCCGGCTATAGGATCGAGCTAGACTTTTTTCGCGGTTGTAGATTGAAATGCCTCAGCCTAGAGAACCTAAATTTGAAGAAGTGGACCATTAGAGAGTTTTTCTAAGAATCACTTGTCATAGGCCTCAAAGTAGCACTTGTTTAGAGTGAAATCTTGGAATTCGTCAAAAATCTCTATGTCGACCCTACGCATCAAAACAAGAAGGGGAACAACACGAAAGGTATACAGGAAGTAAGGGTGGATGGGTTAGATGATGGTAGGATCAATTACATTGCGTTCCCCAACCGTTAATATATGTTTCTAGATGTGACATTAGGGATCACTGGCGCTGATATCGTAGCGAACTCAAAACAAAGGGAAGTTTCCAAATCGGCAATAGAATCCAGCTAGAACTTT
Source organism: Hyparrhenia diplandra (assembly GCA_015847255.1). Lineage (NCBI taxonomy): Eukaryota > Viridiplantae > Streptophyta > Magnoliopsida > Poales > Poaceae > Hyparrhenia > Hyparrhenia diplandra. The sequence continues at coordinate 52,094 of JADLZK010012070.1, read as the reverse complement.
TTCACGGTTGTGGAATCAAATGCCTCACCCTAGAGAACCTAAATTTGAACAAGTGGACCATTACAGAGTTTTTCTAAGAATCACTTGTCATAGGCCTCAAAGTAGCACTTGTTTAGAGTGAAATCTTGGAATTCCGTCAAAAATCTCTATGTCGACCTACGTCATCGAAACAAGACGGGAACAACACGAAAGGTACATAGGAAGTTAAGGTGGATGGGGTAGATGATGGTAGGATCAATTACATTGTGTTCCCCAACCGTTAATATATGTTTCTATATGTGACATTAGGGATCTGCCTGGCGCTGATTTCGTAGCGAACTCAAAACAAAGAGAAGTTTCCAATCCGGCTATAGGATCGAGCTAGACTTTTTCGCGGTTGTGGAATTAAATGGTTCACCCTAAAGAACCTAAATTTGAACACGTGGACCATTAGAGAGTTTTTCCAAGAATCACATGTCATAGGCCTAATAGTTGCACTTGTTTAGAGTGAAATCTTTGAATTCCATCGAAATCTCTCTATTGGACATATACGCATCGTAACAAGAAGGGGAACGACACAAAAGGTACATAGGAAGTTAGGTTGGATAGGTTAGATGATGGTAGGATCAATTACGTTGTGCTCCCCAACCGTTAGTATATGTTTCGGGTTGTGACATTAGGCACTACCGGGCGATTTCAAAATAACTCAAAACAAAGAGAAAGCTTCCAATCCGGCTATAGGATCGAGCTAGACTTTTTTCGCGGTTGTGGAATGAAATGCCTCAGCCAGAGAGAACCTAAATTTGAAGAAGTGGACCATTAGAGAGTTTTTCTAAGAATCACTTGTCATAGGCCTCAAAGTAGCACTTGTTTAGAGTGAAATCTTGGAATTCCGTCAAAAATCTCTATGTCGACCTATGTAAATCAAACATGAAGGGGAACAACACGAAAGGTACATAGGAAGTTAGGGTGGATGGGTTAGATGATAGTAGGATCAATTACATTGCGTTCCCCAACCGTTAATATATGTTTCTAGATGTGACATTAGGGATCGGGACTGCGCTGATTTCAGCGCGAACTCAAAACAAAGAGAAGCTTCCTATCCGCTATAGGATCGAGCTAGACTTTTTCAAGGTTGTAGAATCAAATGCCTCACCCTAGAGAACCTAAATTTGAAGAAGTGGACCATTAGAGAGTTTTTCTAAGAATCACTTGTCATAGGCCTCAAAGTAGCACTTTTTAGTGCGAAATCTTGGAATTCGTCGAAAATCTCTATGTCGACCTAACTATTGAAACAAGAAGGGGAACAACACGAAAGGTACATAGGAAGTTAGGGTGGATGGGTTAGATGATGGTAGGATCAATTACATTGCCTTCCCCAACCGTTAATATATGTTTCTAGATGTGACATTAGGGGCTAGCTGTCGCTGATTTCAAAACTCAAAACAAAGAGAAGTTTCCAATCCGCTATAGGATCGAGCTAGACTTTTTCACGGTTGTGGAATCAAATGCCTCAGCCTAGAGAACCTAAATTTGAAGAAGTGGACCATTAGAGAGTTTTTCTAAGAATCACTTGTCATAGGCCTAAAGTAGCACTTGTTTAGAGTGAAATCTTGGAATTCCAGTCAAAAATCTCTATATGGAGCCTACGTCTACGCAGAAAAAGAAGGGGAACAACACGAAAGGTACATAGGAAGTTAGGGTGGATGGGTTAGATAATGGTAGGATCAATTACATTGCGTTCCCCAACCGTTAATATATGTTTCTAGATGTGACATTAGGGGATCACTGGCGCCGATATCGTAGCGAACTCAAAACAAAGGGAAGTTTCCAAATCGGCAATAGAATCCGAGCTAGACTTTTTTCGGGTTGTGGAATTAAATGGTTCACCCTAGAGAACCTAAATTTGAACAAGTGGACCATTAGAGAGTTTTTCTAAGAATCACTTATCATAGGCCTCAATGTAGCACTTGTTTAGAGTGAAATCTTGGAATTCCATCGAAAATCTCTATGTCGACCTACGCATCTGCAAAAAAGAAGGGGAACAACATGAAAGGTACATAGGAAGTTAGGGTGGATGGGTTAGATGGTGGTAGGATCCAATACATTGCATTCCCCAACCGTTAATATATGTTTCTAGATGTGACATTAGGGATTTCGCTGGGCGCTGATTTCAGCCAGAACTCAAAACAAAGAGAAGTTTCCAATCCGGCAATAGAATCGAAGCTAGACTTTTTTTCACAGTTGTGGAATCAAATGGATCACCCTAGAGAACCTAAATTTGAACAAGTGGACCATTACGAGTTTTCCCAAGAATCACTTGTCATAGGCCTCGGAGTAGCACTTGTTTAGAGTGAAATCTTTGAATTCCATCGAAATCTACGTAATGTTTACATACGCATAGAAACAAGAAGGGGAACGACACGAAAGGTAAATAGGAAGTTAGGGTGGATAGGTTAGATGATGGTAGGATCAATTACGCTTGCGTTCCCCAACCGTTAGTATACGTTTAAGTTTGTGACATCGAGCAACGCCGGGCGCTGATTTCAGCGCCGAACTCAAAAAACAAAGAGAAGTTTCCAATCCGGCTATAGGATCGAGCTAGACTTTTTCGCGGTTGTGGAATCATATGCCTCACCCTAGAGAACCTAAATTTGAAGAAGTGGACCATTAGAGAGTTTTTCTAAGAATCACTTGTCATAGGCCTCAAAGTAGCACTTGTTTAGAGCTAAATCTTAGAATTCGTCGAAAATCTCTATGTCGACCTATGTCCCTGAAACAAGAAGGGGAACAACACGAAAGATACATAGGATGTTAGGGTGGATGGGTTAGATGATGGCAGGATCAATTACATTGCGTTCCCCAACCGTTAATATATTTTTCTACATGTGACATTAGGGATCTGCTTTGCGCTGATTTCACCACGAACTCAAAACAAAGGAAAGTTTCCAATCCGGCTATAGGATCGGGCCGACCTTTTCACGGTTGTGGAATCAAATGCCTCACCCTAGAGAACATAAATTTGAACAAGTGGACCATTAGAGAGTTTTTCTAAGAATCACTTGTTATAGGCGTCGAGTAGCACTTGTTTAGAGTGAAATCTTGGAATTGTCAAAAAATCTCTATGTCGACCTACGTGCATCAAGCAAGAAGGGGAACAACACGAAAAGGAACGTAGGAAGTTAGGGTGGATGGGTTAGATGAGGGTAGGATCAATTACATTGCATTCCCCAACCGTTAATATATGAATCTAGATGTGACATTAGGGACTGGCCGGTGCTGATTTCGGTGCGAACTCAAAACAAAGAGAAGTTTCCAATCCGGCAATAGAATCGGGCTAGAATTTTTTTCGCGGTTGTGGAATCAAATGGATCACCCTAGAGAACCTAAATTTGAACAAGTGCACCACTAGAGAGTTTTTCCAAGAATCACTTGTCATAGGCCTCGGAGTAGCACTTCTTTAGAGTGAAATGTTTGAATTCCCTCGAAAATCTTCGGACGACCTATGTACCGAAACAAGAAGGGGAACGACACGAAAGGTACATAGGAAGTTAGGGTGGATAGGTTAGACGATGGTAGGATCAATTATGTTGCATTCCCCAACCGTTAGTATATATTTACGTTTGTGACATTAGGGATCGCTAGCGCTAATTTCAGCGTGAACTCGAAACAAAGAGAAGTTTCCAATCCGGCTATAGGATCGAGCTAGACTTTTTCACGGTTGTGGAATCAAATGCCTCACCCTAGAGAACCTAAATATGAAGTGGACCATTAGTGAGTTTTTCAAAGAATTACTTGTCATATACGTCAAAAGTAGCACTTGTTTAGAGTGAAATCTTGGAATTCGTCAAAAATCTCTATGTCGACCTACGTCGCATCGAAAACAAGAAGGGGAACAACACGAAAGGTACATAGCAAGTTAGGGTGGATAGATTAGACGATGGTAGGATCAATTACATTGTGTTCCCCAACCGTTAATATATGTTTCTAGATGTGAAATTAGGGGTCTGCTTTGATTTCAGCCTTGACTCAAAATAAAGAGAAGTTTCTAATCCGGCAATAGAATCGAGCTAGACTTTTTCACGGTTGTGGAATCAAGTAGTTCATCCGAGAGAACCTAAATTTGAACAAGTGGACCATTAGAGAGTTTTTCCAAGAATCACTTGTCATAGGCCTCATAGTAGCACTTGTTTAGAGTGAAATCTTTGAATTCCATCGAAATCTCTATGTCGACATACGCATCAAACAAGAAGGGGAACGACACCTAAAGGTACATAGGAAGTTAGGTGGATAGGTTAGATGGTGGTAGGATCAATTACGTTGCGTTCCCCAACCGTTAGTATATGTTTAGATGTTGTGACATTAGGCATCGGCTGGCGCTGATTTCAACGCGAACTCAAAAGAAAGAGAAGTTTCCAATCCGCTACTGAGGATCGAGCTAGACTTTTTCATTGTTGTAGAATCAAATGCCTCACCGTAGAGAACCTAAATTTGAAGAAGTGGACCATTAGAGAGTTTTTCTAAGAATCACTTGTCATAGGCCTCAAAGTAGCACTTTTTAGAGCGAAATCTTGGAATTAAGACGAAAATCTCTATGTCGACCTACGTCTTGAAACAAGAAGGGGAACAACACGAAAGGTACATAGGAAGTTAGGGTGGATGGGTTAGATGATGGTAGGATCAATTACATTCGTTCCCCAACCATTAATATATGTTTCTAGATGTGACATTAGGGAATTTCTGGCGCCGATTTCACCGTGAACTCAAAACAAAGAGAAGTTTCCAATCCGGCTATAGGATCGAAGCTAGACTTTTTCACGGTTGTGGAATCAAATGGATCACCCTAGAGAACCTAAATTTGAACAAGTGCACCATTAGAGAGTTTTTCCAAGAATCACTTGTCATAGGCGTCGAATAGCACTTGTTTAGAGTGAAATCTTGGAATTCGACGAAAATCTCTATGTCGACCTACGTACCTGTCACACCCCATTTTTAAGAACAAAAGTGGATGTATAAATATCTTATGTGCGCCCGGAATGTCACACACATAAGATCGACAAATGAATAAAGTACCATCAGTTTTAGATTACATAGAGAATAATTAGTTATTACAAACTCTTAAACAAGATAAAAGCAACTAATGACGGCTCTCGCGTAGAAGCTCCACCACAGGGGACTTTTTTGGACGGGTTGACTCCAAGCCTAATACTCTTTACGATAGTCCTCAATGTAGTCATCATTCCAGCCTTGATCTATTGATGTGATATAGCAAGGGTAAGTACAAACGCATTTAGCAAGAATAGCAAGGCACTTACATACCCATGAACCATGATCATCATAACATAATTAATGTAAAGCATAAAACTATTAACATGAATGATTAATAAACACAAGTCATCATCCTTAATGCCATGGTTCCGGGCCGCCGTGACCTTGGGCAAGGCTAGTATACTAGTTTATCAAACTCTGCTAGGAGGTGTACACTTTCACTATGAGTCGTGGTTCCCAAATGCAAGGGCGGATCAAACCCAAACACCAAGAACCACTATGAAGCCCTCAAAGGTTCTTCTAACAAGCTAGGGCGCTAATTCGTCAGACATAGGACCCACCCTTCCTATGTGGCACATAACTCAAAGACCTATACTCACATATTACGGGATAGGGGGCATACTATATCAATTACTGCGCTTGCCAACTTGCTAGAGGAATGATCTCTAAGAAACTAAAGTCAGAGCCATATAACCCCCATAGTTGTACTGTAATACCCGGATTCGCTAAAGCAGACAAATCCCCATGTTACTAACAATCATCTTAATGTTTTTGGCATAAACATTCATTAAGTCATATGATCATGTTATAAAGTAAGAAATTCCCAAGCTATACTTGCCTTGTTCCTCAAAGTCCTGATAATCTTGATGGTCTTGCTCGTAGAAGCACTCCTGATCACCAACGAACGGCTCACCGTCTACTCTCGAATCATCAAGCATCAACACACAATCATCCGAGCAATCATACACGAAGCAAACAAGGGGCTACAGTTAGAACAGTACAACAACAGCAAGAAAACAATATAAAAGGTTTAGAAAACAAATCTACGCGTCTCTACGATCACATCGACGTAGGATCATCGAAATCGGACTTAAAACGGCGAAGATATGCAATTTACAAGATTTACATGAATAAAATAATAAACTAATTATGACCATGAAATTTAAAAGTTGAAAACCTAGAAAACAGTGGCATGATCATCTAAATTACAGAATTACGATTCTAACGCAATTTGAATGGGTCAAATCGGATTTAAAATGACAAAGATATGAGCATTTGAATACAACGGGCAATTTCAGAATAGACTGAAGTTGATTTCGGGATTAAAAATAAATAAAATTCCTTTTTAAATCCGGATCAAGGGCCTGGACAGAATTATGCATAGACCATAGGGTCTCTTTAACAAGATTACCCGCGAAGGGGTATCTCGCAATCTCAGACGTCGGATCGAGAATGGATGGCCGAGATCAGGTCGACCGATGTCAACAGAAGAGCTCGCCGGAGAAGAAACCTTCCGCGGCGGCGGCCATGGCCGGCGGCGAGAGGAGTTCGCCGGCGAAACTGTTCCGGGCTCTACGGACCACGGTTTTCGATGAGACTTGAACCAAATGAAAGAGGAGGTGATGGGGATCTCACCTAGAACAACAGGGAGGTCCGGGATGAATCGACGGCGGCGTACGGCACGGCGAGGCGGACGGCCGCGACTGCAAAGTCCGGCGACCGGCTGTGAGCCACACAGTGCAAGAAAATTAGGGAAAAACACACCGACGAGTTCGCGAGGGCAACATGAAGCTCGGTATGGGTCTTACAGAGGGGTCAACGCAGTGGAACGGCGAAATCGACGGCGGGCTCGTCAAATGTTCCGCCTAGGGTTCGCGCGATGGTGGCGAGCGCGAGAGGGAAAAGGGAGACACGGAGCTCGCTGCTCGGCTTAAGAAGGTGCGGCACTCGCGAATTCAAGGAGGGGGGCGGTGAAGATGGAAACCGACGCCATCTCCGGGTGCGTTTCTGAAACGAGAACGACGGGAAAACTAGGCACGTGAGCAGCGCGTGCGTTGTTTGCTTCAGCAGATTGGCTAGCTGGGCCGGCCTTTGGCCCAAGACGACGGACGGGCCAAAACCAGGGAAAAGCCACACGGCCAAGGAGAAAGTAATGGCCAGCGCCATGGGCTGCCAGATCGAGAAGGAAAAGAAAAGGCCATCGGGCCAGATTCCAGAGAAGAAAAGTCCAAAAAAGAATAAAATCTTTTTTCCTTTATTTGAATAAAATTTCAATTGAGCTTTTCAAGAGAATTTGAATGCCTTTTCAAATCAAACCAAAAACAGACATCACAATAAAATTTATGCACCAAAGCATGAATGCAACATCATGTATCTAGACCTTATATTGGTTTTTTAATTCATAAAAATTTATTTTTACCTATATTCAATGCATCACAAAATTGCATAAATAATCAATTTAGCTATTTTAAAAAGAGTAAAATGCAGTTATGGTACTTAAACTATGATGTGGGTAACAGATGGGTACTCAAACTCAAAAACGTAACAGACAAGTACTCAAACTATTTATACGTAATAGAATCGACTCAAACTATATATGTAAAATTAAAGGTACTCAAACTATTTATGTCCCATGGTGTGGTACACTTGTCTTGGCTAGAAACTATAATATGGATGGATTGAAAGAAGTAAGAAGTATCTCAACCTTTTCTTAGAAAAAGATAAGATTGAACCATATCGTGTTAAACTAAGAGAGAAAAACTTGAAGTCATCTATATCCATGCATATTATAGTTTCCCCAAGCAAATTAAAATGTACCACATCATGGGATAAAGATAGTTTGAGTACCTGATGTTATATAGCTTGAGTACCTAGCTGTTACGTCTAGATAGAATGAGTACCGACCTAGAGACGTTTTTTTCTCGTACCTATCCGGTACCTACGTAATAGTTTAGGTACCCCTTTTTAGAAGTGCATTTTACTCTTTAAAAATCATGCAAAATTTCGGGTGTTACAAAGATCTTGCAGAAACAAGAAGGGAACAACACGAAAGGTACATAGGAAGTTAGGGTGAATGGGATAGATGATGGTAGGATCAATTACATTGCCTTCCCCAACCGTTAATATATGTTTCTAGATGTGACATTAGGGATCACGGCCGCGATTTCGTATGAACTCAAAACAAAGAGAAGTTTCCAATCCGCAATAGAATCGAGCTAGACTTTTTCGCGGTTGTGGAATTAAATGGTTCACCCTAGAGAACCTAAATTTGAACAAGTGGACCATTAGAGAGTTTTTCCAAGAATCACTTGTCATAGGCCTAATATTAGCACTTGTTTAGAGTGAAATCTTTGAATTCCATCAAAATCTTTGTGTCGACATACGTGCATCAAACAAGAAGGGGAACAACACAAAAGGTACATAGGAAGTTAGGGTGGATAGGTTAGATGATGGTAGGATCAATTACGTTGCCTTCCCCAACCGTTAATATATGTTTCTAGATGTGACATTAGGAATTTCTGGCGCCGATTTCAAATAAACTCAAAACAAAGAGAAGCTTCCAATCCGGCTATAGGATCGAGCTAGACTTTTTCACGCGGTTGTGGAATGAAATGCCTCACCCTAGAGAACCTAAATTTGAAGAAGTGGACCATTAGAGAGTTTTTATAAGAATCACTTGTCATAGGCCTCAAAGTAGCACTTGTTTAGAGTGAAATCTTGGAATTCAGTCAAAAATCTCTATGTCCTACCTACGTCTCGAAACAAGAAGGGGAACAACACGAAAGGTACATAGGAAGTTAGGGTGGATGGGTTAGATGATGGTAGGATCAATTACATTGTGTTCCCCAACCATTAATATATGTTTCTAGATGTGACATTAGGGATCGGGCGCCGATTTCAAAGTACAACTCAAAACAAAGAGAACTTTCCAATCCGGCAATAGAATCGGGCTAGAATTTTTTTCTGGGTTGTGGAATCAAATGGATCACCCTAGAGAACCTAATTTTGAACAAGTGCACCATTAGAGAGTTTTTCCAAGAATCACTTGTTATAGGCCTCGAGTAGCACTTGTTTAGAGTGAAATCTTGGAATTCCATCGAAAATCTATGTATTAGACCTACGTGCGAAACACAAGAAGGGGAACAACACAAAAGGAACATAGGAAGTTTGGGTGGATGGGTTAGATGATGGTAGGATCAATTACATTGCCTTCCCCAACCGTTAATATATGTTTCTAGATGTGACATTAGGGACTTCTTGGTCTTGATTTCAGTAAAACTCAAAACAAAGAGAAGTTTCCAATCCGGCTATAGGATCGAGCTAGACTTTTTCACGGTTGTGGATTCAAATGCCTCACCTAGAGAACCTAAATTTGAAGAATTGGACCATTAGAGAGTTTTTCTAAGAATCACTTGTCATAGGCCTCAAAGTAGCACTTGTTTAGAATGAAATCTTGGAATTCCATCAAAAATCTCTATGTCGACCTACGCATCAAAACAAGAAGGGGACAACATGAAAGGTACATAGGAAGTTAGGGTGGATGGGTTAGATGATGGTAGGATCAATTACATTGTGTTCCCCAACCGTTAATATATGTTTCTAGATGTGACATTAGGGAATGGCTGATTTCAAGCGCGGACTCAAAATAAAAAGAGAAGCTTCCAATCCGGCAATAGAATCGAGCTAGACTTTTTTTCACGGTTGTGGAATTAAATGGTTCACCCTAGAGAACCTAAATTTGAACAAGTGGACCATTAGAGAGTTTTTCCAAGAATCACTTGTCATAGGCCTAAAAGTAGCACTTGTTTAGAGGTGAAATCTTTGAATTCCATCAAAAATCTTTATGTCGACCAACGTGCACCGTAACAAGAAGGGGACCGACACAAAAAGGTACATAGGAAGTTAGGGTGGATAGGTTAGATGATGGTAGGATCAATTACATTGTGTTCCCCAACCGTTAATATATGTTTCTAGATGTGACATTAGGGAGGCTTGGCTGGTGCTGATTTCGCGAACTCAAAACAAAGAGAAGCTTCAATCCGCCTATAGGATCGAGCTAGACTTTTTCGCGGTTGTGGAATCAAATGCCTCACCCTAGAGAACCTAAATTTGAAGAAGTGGACCATTAGAGAGTTTTTCTAAGAATCACTTGTCATAGGCCTTAAAGTAGCACTTGTTTAGACGAAATCTTGAAATTCCGTCAAAAATCTCTATGTCGACCTACGTCTCAGAAACAAGAAGGGGAACAACACGAAAGGTACATAGGAAGATAGGGTGGATGGGGTAGATGATGGTAGGATCAATTACATTGTGTTCCCCAACCGTTAATATATGTTTCTAGATGTGACATTAGGGACTATTTGGCGCTGATTTCAGCGAACTCAAAACAAAGAGAAGTTTCCAATCCGGCAATAGAATCGAGCTAGACTTTTTCGTGGTTGTGGAATTAAATGGTTCACCCTAGAGAATCCTAAATTTGAACAAGTGGACCATTAGAGAGTTTTTCCAAGAATCACTTGTCATAGGCCTAATAGTAGCACTTGTTTAGAGTGAAATCTTTGAATTCCATCGAAATCTCTATTATTCGACATACATACCGTAACAAGAAGGGGAATGACACAAAATGTACATAGGAAGTTAGGGTGGATAGGTTAGATGATGGTAGGATCAATTATGTTGCGCCCCCAACCGTTAGTATATGTTTCTCGTTGTGACATTAGGCCTTCTTGGCGCTGATTTCAGCGCGAACTCAAAAAAAAAGAGAAGCTTCAATCCGCTATAGGATCGAGCTAGACTTTTTCGCGGTTGTGGAATGAAATGCCTCAGCCTAGTGAACCTAAATTTGAAGAAGTGGACCATTAGATAGTTTTTCTAAGAATCACTTGTCATAGGCCTCAAAGTAGCACTTGTTTAGAGAGTAAAATCATGGAATTCCGTCAAAAATCTTTATGTCGACCAACGTATCAAAACAAGAAGGGAACAACACGAAAGGTACATAGGAAGTTAGGGTGGATGGGGTAGATGATGGTAGGATCAATTACATTGTGTTCCCCAACCGTTAATATATGTTTCTAGATGTGACATTAGGGACTGCTGGCGCTGATTTCAACGCGAACTCAAAACAAAGGGAAGTTTCCAATCCGGCAGTAGAATCGAGCTAGACTTTTTTGCGGTTGTGGAATTAAATGGTTCACCCTAGAGAACCTAATTTTGAACAAGTGGACCATTAGAGAGTTTTTCCAAGAATCACTTGTCATAGGCCTAATAGTAGCACTTGTTTAGAATGAAATCTTTGAATTCCATCGAAATCTCTGTGTCGACATACGTACCGAAACAACAAGGGGAACGACACAAAAGGTACATAGGAAGTTAGGGTGGATAGGTTAGATGATGGTAGGATCAATTACGTTAAGTCCCCCAACCGTTAGTATATGTTTGTTGTGACATTAGGCACCACCCAGCGTGAATTCAAAACAAAGAGAAGCTTCCAATGCGGCTATAGGATCGAGCTAGACTTTTTCGGGGGTTGTGGAATGAAATGCCTCACCCTAGAGAACCTAAATTTGAAGAAGTGGACCATTAGAGAGTTTTTCTAAGAATCACTTGTCATAGGCCTCAAAAGTAGCGATTGTTTAGAGTGAAATCTTGAATTCCGTCAAAAATCTCTATGTCGACCTACGTAAAAAAACAGGAAGGAACAGCACGAAAGGTACATAGGAAGTTAGGGTGGATGGGTTAGATGATGGTAGGATCAATTACATTGTGTTCCCCAACCGTTAATATATGTTTCTAGATGTGACATTAGGATCTTTGGCGCTTGATTTCGCGCCAACTCAAAACAAAAGAAAAGCTTCCAATCCGCAATAGAATCGAGCTAGACTTTTTCGCGGGTTGTGGAATTAAATGGTTCACCCTAGAGAACCTAATTTTGAACAAGTGGACCATTAGAGAGTTTTCCAAGAATCACTTGTCATAGGCCTAATAGTACTTGTTTAGAGTGAAATCTTTGAATTCCATTGAAATCTTTGTGTCGATTATACGCATGCAAAACAAGAAGGGGAACAACACAAAAGGAACATAGGAAGTTAGGGTGGATGGGTTAGATGATGGTAGGATCAATTACGTTGCCTTCCCCAACCGTTAATATATGTTTCTAGATGTGACATTAGGGACCGCTGGCGCTGATTTCAAAATAACTCAAAACAAAGAGAAGTTTCCAATCCGCTATAGGATCGAGCTAGACTTTTTTCGCGGTTGTGGAATGAAATGCCTCAACCTAGAGAACCTAAATTTGAAGAAGTGGACCATTAGAGAGTTTTTCTAAGAATCACTTGTCATAGGCCTTAAAGTAGCACTTGTTTAGAGTGAAATCTTGGAACTCCGTCAAAATCTCTCTATGTCGACCTACGCATCAAAACAAGAAGGGGAACAACACGAAAGGTACATAGGAAGTTAGGGTGGATGGGGAGATGATGGTAGGATCAATTACATTGTGTTCCCCAACCGTTAATATATGTTTCTAGATGTGACATTAGGGACTGGCTGGCGCCGATTTCAAAGCGCGAACTCAAAACAAAGAGAAGTTTCCAATCCAAAGAATAGAATCGCTAGAATTTTTCATGGTTGTGGAATCAAATGGATCACCCTAGAGAACCTAATTTTGAACAAGTGCACCATTAGAGAGTTTTTGCAAGAATCACTTGTCATAGGCCTCGGAGTAGCACTTGTTTAGAGTGAAATCTTGGAATTCCATCAAAAATCTCTATGTCGACCTATGTAAAATAGAAATAAGAAGGGGAACAACACGAAAGGAACATAGGAAGTTAGGGTGGATGGGTTAGATGATGGTAGGATCAATTACATTGCCTTCGCCAACCGTTAATATATGTTTCTAGATGTGACATTAGGGACTGCTGGCGCTGATTTCAGCGCGAACACAAAACAAAGGGAAGCTTCCTATCCGGCTATAGGATCGAGCTAGACTTTTTCACGGTTGTAGAATCAAATGCCTCACCCTAGAGAACCTAAATTTAAAGAAGTGGACCATTAGAGAGTTTTTCTAAGAATCACTTGTCATAGGCCCCAAAGTAGCACTTTTTTAGAGCGACATCTTGAATTCCGTCAAAAATCTCTATGCCGACCTACGCATCGAAACAAGAAGGGGAACAGCACGAAAGGTACATAGGAAGTTAGGGTGGATGGGGTAGATGATGGTAGGATCAATTACATTGTGTTCCCCAACCGTTAATATATGTTTCTAGATGTGACATTAGGGACTACTTGGCGCTGATTTCAAAGACGAACTCAAAACAAAGGGAAGTTTCCTATCCGGCAATATAATCGAGCTAGACTTTTTCGCGGTTGTGGAATTAAATTGTTCACCCTAGAGAACCTAAATTTGAACAAGTGGACCATTAGAGAGTTTTTCCAAGAATCACTTGTCATCGGCCTAATAGTAGCACTTGTTTAGAATGAAATCTTTGAATTCCATCGAAATCTACGGGTATTATACGTCCATCAAAACAACAAGGGGAACGACACAAAAGGTACATAGGAAGTTAGGGTGGATAGGTTAGATGATGGTAGGATCAATTACGCTAAGCGCCCCCAACCGTTAGTATATGTTTCCGGTTGTGACATTAGGCACCGGCCGGCGCTGATTTCAGCGCGAACTCAAAACAAAGAGAAGCTTCCAATCCGGCTATAGGATCGAGCTAGACTTTTTCGCGGTTGTGGATTGAAATGCCTCAGCCTAGAGAACCTAAATTTGAAGAAGTGGACCATTAGAGAGTTTTTCTAAGAATCACTTGTCATAGGCCTCAAAGTAGCACTTGTTTAGAGTGAAATCTTGGAATTCCGTCAAAAATCTCTATTTCGACCTACGTGCAGAAAAAAGAAGGGAACAACACGAAAGGTACATAGGAAGTTAGGGTGGATGGGTTAGATGATGGTAGGATCAATTACATTGCGTTCCCCAACCGTTAATATATGTTTCTAGATGATACATTAGGGACTGGCTGGCGATATCGGCGAACTCAAAACAAAGGGAAGTTTCCAAATCGGCAATAGAATCGAAGCTAGACTTTTTTTCTTGGTTGTGGAATTAAATGGTTCACCCTAGAGAACCTAAATTTGAACAAGTGGACCATTAGAGAGTTTTTCCAAGAATCACTTGTCATAGGCCTAATAGGAGCACTTGTTTAGAGTGAAATCTTTAATTCCATCGAAATCTCTGCGTAATCGACATATATGCATCAAACAAGAAGGGAACGACACAAAAGGTACATAGGAAGTTAGGGTGGATAGGTTAGATGACGGTAGGATCAATTACGTTGCGCTCCCCAACCGTTAGTATATGTTTCTGGTTTGTGACATTAGGCATGCTGGCGCTGATTTCAAAACTCAAAACAAAGAGAAGCTTCCAATCGGCTATAGGATCGAGCTAGACTTTTTTCGCGGTTGTGGAATGAAATGCCTCAGCCTAGAGAACCTAAATTTGAAGAAGTGGACCATTAGAGAGTTTTTCTAAGAATCACTTGTCATAGGCCCCAAAGTAGTACTTGTTTAGAGAGTGAAATCTTGGAATTCAGTCAAAAATCTCTATGTCGACCTACGTCAAAAAAAAGGGGAACAACACGAAAGGTACATAGGAAGTTAGGGTGGATGGGTTAGATGATGGTAGGATCAATTACATTGCGTTCCCCAACCGTTAATATATGTTTCTAGATGTGACATTAGGGATTTGGCGGCCTGATATCGTAGCGAACTCAAAACAAAGGGAAGTTTCCAAATCGGCAATAGAATCGCTAGACTTTTTGGGTTGTGGAAATAAATGGTTCACCCTAGAGAACCTAAATTTGAACAAGTGGACCATTAGAGTTTTTCCCAAGAATCACTTGTCATAGGCCTAATAGTAGCACTTGTTTAGAGTGAAATCTTTTAATTCCATCGAAATCTCTATGTCGACATACGTGCATCGAAACAAGAAGGGGGAACGACACAAAAGGTACATTGGAAGTTAGGGTGGATAGGGGAACGAGCACTAGCTCGTTTGGTCGGCGCTCAGTGAGAGCGTCGCCACCCGGGCTCGAACCCGCGCCCACCTCCTTTCTTAAGAGTATCGGGGGAGACTCCCCTTAGTTTTCAAAAAAAAAAAGGAAGTTAGGGTGGATAGGTTAGATGACGGTAGGATCAATTACGTTATGCTACCCAACCGTTAGTATATGTTTCTGGTTGTGACATTTGTTGGTATTTGTTATGCCCACGTAAATATTGAAGATGAATAATCCATAGCGCCACGGATACCGTTGTAGCCTTCACCCTGAGGGTTTTAAATATCGTATCCACGGGAAACGTGTGAGGGGAGACTAAGATCTAATCTTAACCCGTAGTAGCACAAGACCTAAGAAGGTTAAAAGTATAGAGATGATTTACTAAGATATCTAATCCTACTCGTAGTAAACTTGCCTTCTCTTGTTCTATCTCGGGGACATCAGAAAGGGAGAAACACCAACAAAAGATGATTCATCTAGAGATAAATCCCACGAGTCCTACAGACGAGATGGGGAATACAAAGGATCAACGACACCCTAACTAGTTGGTCATATCCAACTAGCGGGCTATCACAGTCTCGATCTACCACCAATCCGAATATCGGATGAATCTAACGAGATACCCGAGCCTAAGCACCACGCTTACACTCACGAATATTACTCCAATCTATTGCAATAGATTAAAGTACTCAAAAGAGACCCTTGATTAGAAGAACAATATAAACAATGATGCTTACTAAAAGAAGAAGTAGATTACGGAGTAACTCCAAGTGTAGGTTAACTTCACCGAGGTACAAGTTGTAGAGGTAGGACCGACCTAGAGCACCTCCTCGTTCCTTCCCTCTCTATCTCTCTTATTCTAAAGACTAGATCTAATGAGATCTAATCCCTCTTGAATACTAGCTCATCTAGTTCTAGTTCTAGTCTAGACCTAGGGGGGAGGGAGGGCCTCGGCCTATTGATAATGAATGATAATGAATTAGGGTTTCACCCAAGGGGCGGGGGGTCTCCTTATATAGCTCTAGGCGATGCACGATAGCCCTTGGATCAAACCGACCTTGAGCAATGGTGTAGATCTCTTCTTAATGGCGGTTATGAACCGACCTTCGATGCGAGGGTGACGGGGGGGCCCCGGCCGCGGCGCCGCTCTCACCCGGGTGGGCCCTAGCTTATGGCTCATGCCTTTCGGTGTCTTCTCGGAATGTTCTTCGTGGGTTTCAAGTTGGATTGCTTCACGGATATGTCTTTATGTCGTAGGGCTTGCAAACCCTTGGGCGTTTTCTGTTTAATCCCCGAAAATGTATAAATCACCAAAACTCGTGGAATTATGTCAAAAAGCCCCTATACTATGTTGATATTCATTTTAAGCCCTTATTTCAGTTTTAAAAACCTATATATTTTATGCTATAAGAGTTGTCAACAAGCTCCCCCAAGCTTACCCTTTGCTAGTCCCTAGCAAAGCCAAACTCAAACAATGGATGGGGAGTTGCTACAACGCTTTCACGCCTCAAAAGTACACATGCTTTCAAACAAAATTTCTCCACCGGATTAGAATAAACCTTTTCAACCTTCAACTTACCCATATTACCTTTAACCATGGAGCTTATAGCCTTTTCTTGGGATCTTGGGCAATTGAAAGATAGAGCAATCAAGTCAAGCACCATGTCTCGGACTCTTTGTTCAACCATCATTCCGGAGTTTTTGCTACTTTTCAAAATAAAACTCAAAGTTCCTTTAGTATGACCCTTTCAAGTCTCTCATTTGTGGTATTGGTGGATCCTCACTAAGGCAATAACGTTGTTTTGCCTTTCTCTCATAATATGTGGTATTTTTTTTGGACTAAGGCGGTAGGACACTATGCCTTCTTCTCTCTCACCCTATATCTAAAAGCTTATATGGAGTTCATAGGTGGGAGAAAACTAAATCTACTTACTAAGCATATATTGTAAGTTCAAGCAATTGATCCAAAGTCACGAGTCATCTTGCATGTGCATGTGTATGGTGTAGTGGAATGAATATGATGGTGGGTGTATAAGGTGAATGTAATGAATGCAATGAGGGGAAAGCCTAATTCTACTTTAGCTCCTTGAAGAATCATCTCTCTTGAAACTTGGAAACACTTGAGAGAGAACACAGGTTGCATATTCTTTCTTTCTTTCTTTCTTTCATTTTTTCATGGAGAGCGGGCATCTAGTACCCATTGTTTTCATAAGCGGACACTTGTCCATTTTTTTAACTCTCCTTTATTCTCTTTTTTTTTTTAGGGAGGTAGGCTCTACTCGCCTCAGGACACTTGTCCATTTTTTCATCTCCCCCTCTTTTTTTTTTTTTTTTTTACAACCCAAATCTCTTTTGCAATAACTTTTGAGAGATAGACAAGAGTAATGGAGCTTTATAAGATTGTTGGCTGAATTGATGGGTGTAAGGAATATTTTTGGTAGTTCTCTCCTAGGATTGGAGTGGAACATTTTTGGTGGGTATATGATGGATACGTATGGTGGGTGTGTGTGGTGGATGCTTACTTCTAGGGTAGAGGTAGCATATATGCAAGTGGAATAGAGTGGGATGAGGTGGTATGAGGTGGAGTGTACGTGATCAGCAGAATGACAAGTTCCTAAGGATCGACAAAGATTGACCAAACTCAATGCAAAGCAAGCAGCCTATATATATCGAAAAGGGTTTTCCTATCTAAAGAGCATGTATATATGGTCATGGTAGGAGGTTCAACACTCTGTCATACAAGAACATATCATGTGCATTTTATAATTTTCAAAAAGATAAATCTCTAGAAATCTAGTGTCACTAGGAGTAAGATAAATAAAAGCTCAAACTTTCATATATCATATCCGTCAATCACCTAGACTTTAGAGCAAGCATTTGCTACACACGACTGGTTAGGGTTGAGCAAATCTCAAGTCAAAGCAGTTTTGCATTAAAGGCTCAAAGAAAGTAAGCTTGAAAGCTAGGTACTTGAAAGGAATTCGACGAGCAACTATTCATCACTTCCATGCATGAGAATTAGCTTGAGTTTTTATTTTGGCGAGAAAAATAACCTTTGGTACACTCCTATTTATTTATTCTCAAACCTAAAAGATCACACTAATATTATATATATATAGTCTAAACATTTTATTTGGTTTTCTATGGTTATACATCTTTTTATTTCTTTTTAATAAAGCAAACATATCTAGCTAATATTAAAACATAGGAAAGGGATACTTATCGAGATAACGGGGGTGCTCTCCCCAAGCTAGATTGGAATGTCGGGTGGATAATGTGGAAGTTGAGGTAGACAGCGATGAGGGTGTCATCCTATCATGTCTCTCTCCCCTTTGAATCCTGCTAACTCAAATAGACAACAAAGCTAGTGGAGCAGATTAGGCGTTAGTGGTTGGCCACATAGGCTTCATGTGCCTAGAGACGGATCACGATTATTCTAAGCGAGAACTTCAGCGGGAAAATATTTTTGGAGTTTTATAAATTTATATGTATGCAACGAACTATGATGCAAATGCAACTAGATGAATGCATAATTATTTTTAGGCCACCATGGTGAATATCCTTATGGGTTGTTACACACCACAAGATTATTCACATGGGGCTTTAGAAATTTTCAATGCAATGCTAATGCGGAAATTTAAATATGCTAAAGGAAAATGATTATGCAATGCAAGGAAGTAAATATGGTATGCATTAAATATGGATAACTACCGATCTTACCTTCCGGCGAGGGTTCAGTGTTTTAAGTCCCCCAAACAAGACTACTTACCTTGTTAATTTCTTAAGTGCATCATCGATCTTGGTAGGTGCATCTCCTGAGATGGTGATTCTGAAGATGGTGTCACCCATGTTCTATTGCTGGTCCAACACTTCAAAGTGAAAATTTGATAGTGGGGGTTAGCGACTTCTTGTTTAGTGTGCCTGCTTTGTGGTTTAGGACATTCACTTATAGAAATTTGGGGGAGTGACAGACTCCTCAACATTTTTGCTTCGAAGTGTGTCCTGTTTGCAAAAGATAAGGTAGAGATCAAGTGCATGGGCCCTGTTGGTGGGGAAAACACCAACAGAACCAAAAATTCATTCTTCTTTAAAACCTCGGGCACATTGAACACGATGCATTTGATGTATTATATATTTTTGATTAATCTTAACTAGGGTGGCAAGATCGAGAAGATGAAACATGAATGTTGTAATATTTTTGCTTATATGATTGGGACTATGAGAAGAGAGTGGTGTTAGGAGCAACTTAACGAAACATGTTGAGCTAATGAAACTGGATCAAGCAAGGGTGTTACTCTAACATGTTTGGTTCTTTATTTACGATCATGCCGTAATTAAGGAAAAGCTTATTTATTGACAACTTACCTCAAGATGTTACCTTTATTGTTGGAGCATACGGCACCTTAACAACTTGTGGTGGTCCTTTCCTTTTGCTTGAAGCTTTCCTTATTTGGCCTCTTATGTAGCTTCTTCCTAACTTGTCTTCTTTTATTCCATAAAATTCCTTTGTCTATCTTGTAGCGTCTTCTTGGTTTTGTATCTTGCTTCTTCTCACTTTGTGAGTCCATCTCGGGACCTCCCCAAGCTTATTTGAGAGTTTCTTCTTTTCTCTGAGGGTTAGTCCAACAAAATATCCAATATCCACAATAACATACCATTGGCTCAAAAATCAACCTAGACACCACGTCTAATTTGACTTAGGAGGGCATTTTAACCTAAGCACCACGCTTAATTTAAAATTCCTTTGGAGGTAAGATCACAATTCTAAACTAGGCACCATGCTTCATTTAAGAGATGTATGAGCTTATTCCAAACCTTAGTATACTAAAAGCGCACAAAAGGTGGCATGAAGGCATTTATAGAGATTTACTCAAAAGCGAGATGAAGAACATGATCCTCTATGTTTTTAGCATGTCATTAAGGTATAGACAACCAAGTAGTGTAGCAACATGTCAAGGGATATTTCTATGCATGCGAATTAATGTTGCACAATGATTGGTGGGACTTACCTTACATTGTCATCCTTCGTTCTCCTTGCTCTAGACCTGAAATGGTTAGTGACAAAAATACCCGAAGGAATATTTCCTCATTTATATCTCTATGCTCATTTCACAAGGGTTTTATAGCAATAAGGTAAACACTCATGTTATTTCTTAAGAAATGCTTGTTTTAGGACAGCAAGCTCGTCCTTGGGAAACCATTGAATTATGATTCATGATGACAAAGTGGTTTTCCTTCTAAAATCAATCTGTCTCAAGATTCGGGATCTGAAATATTTATGATAGATGAACACGTCCACAACCACCCTTTCAAAATCTAAAGGAGGAGAGAGAAATAAAAGGGTCGAAGAACTTGCGTGTGCTAAAGATAGAGAGACCAGGTGGTTCAGGGAAGTTCATCATGTGAACATGGACTAGATGAAGTGTCTATGAAGCAGCTCTCATGCTTACTGATGTCATCTTCCTTCTCAAACTCCAAGGTTAATATATCATGGTTATCTAAGGGATTCCTTGGGTTGGTGTCTCTCGGGCTGATTTCATCTAAAATTTCATCCATCAACTCGATGGTCGTGACATATGTTATTAACACTTTCAAGCCATTGTTGTTGGTATTCTTCATGGTCTTGATGATTCCTAGACATGGGTCGTTTCGGTGAATTTCTAGGATCATCATGAGTCTCAAAGAAGTAGGGATATGTGGATTCATCGGGGTCAAGGATGGGTTTAGAGATAGGTTCGAATAGGTCATCTTGTTTAGGCATAGAAGGGAGAAGATAAGGTGGTCTTCGGATAGCTTTGCTCTCCTTCTATGACATGATCGTACATGTCATCCTTGGGTTTCTCGCAATGTCTTTTAAAAGAATAAGCATGTTCAACAAGAGTCACCTCCTTAAAAAGAATCTGAATTATAGTCACTTGGAGATCTCTTGTATGGACTTCTCCCATAATCTCTAAGGGTAGGTTCAAAAGGATCTTTCAAAGGTGGAATTTCTTCTTCCTTTGGGGGATTTTAAGGATGTTGATGGTTCAGGGGTGGATAGCTAAATTTTGGGATTGGCATTGTTGTGAATTAGCTATCGTAATTTCCTCTTCTTCCTTTTTCTCGGGAAAAGTACTAGGGGAGGTGGAGTATCCACTAAATTTGTCCACGAGAAGTCTTGCTTCTCTAGCGAGCGGATGGAGGAATGCGCCTCCCGAAGCTGCATTAAGGTCATCTGCATCTTCCTTAGTAAGACCTAAATAAAAATGTTGAAGAAAGATCTGGTTCTGGAATACCAAGGTTTGGGCATGTAGTGGTAAGGACATTAAAACGTTCCCATGATGCGACAAGAGACTCTTCTTTGTGTTGTTTAAAAGTTAGAATTTCTACTACTCGAAGGGGGCCACTTTCGATAGGTGGGAAAAGAATTTTAGATAAAAATTGGTGTACAATGTTCCCCAATCTCCATTCACTTTCTCTACATTCGAGTAATACCACCGCTTTAGCTTTTCCCGTCAAAGAGTACGGAAAGAACTTCCAAATAAAGGTATTATCGGATATGCCTTTTATACGAATAAGATCCATAATTAGCTCAAACTCTTGTAGGTGTGAATATGGGTTGGCCTCGCCCTCTCCCGAGAAGGCTAGTTTACGAACCAAATTTATAAAGTCAAGGGGTAGCTCATAGGGGCGATGTTAAGATAGGCTCAAGATTGTAGGCGTCTAAAGCTTTCGCTTTTGTGTGCGTTGATGATATTTATAGATAGGCGTGGAATCCATAATGAAAAAGAAAATAAAAATAATAAAAGGGATAAAAAGAATAAAAGAATATGATACAAGGATAAGGTAGATTCAAAGTCAACTCAGCAACCGTTTCCCCGACAACGGCGCCAAAAAAACTTGTTGGTATTTATTATGCCCACGAAATATTGAAGATGAATAATCCGCAAGCGCACGGATACCGTTGTAGCCTTCACCCGGAGGGTTTTAAATATCGTATCCACGAGGGAAACGCGTGTGGGGAGACTAAGATCTAATCTTAACCCGTGAGTAGCACAAGACCTAAGAAGGTTAAAAAGTATAGAGATGATTTACTAAGATATCTAATCCTACTCGTAGTAAACTTGCCTTCTACTGTTCTATCTGGGACATCACATAGGGAGAAACACCAACAAAAGATGATTCATCTAGAGATAAATCCCACGAGTCCTACAGACGGGATGGGGAATACAAAGGATCAACGACACCCTAACTAGTTGGTCATATCCAACTAGCGGGCTATCACAGTCGCGATCTACCACCAATCCGGAATATAGGATGAATCTAACGAGATACCCGAGCCTAAGCACCACGCTTACACTACGAATATTACTCCAATCTATTGCAATAGATTAAAGTACTCAAAAGAGACCCGCAGATCAGAAGAACAATATAAACAATGATGCTTACTAAAAGAAGAAGTAGATTACCAGAGTAACTCCAAGTGTAGGTTAACTTCCACCGAGGTACAAGTTGTAGAGGTAGCACCGACAGGCCGGCACCTCCTCAGGTTCCTTCCCTCTCTCTATCTCTCTTATTCTAAAGACTAGATCTAATGAGATCTAATCCCTCTTGAATACTAGCTCATCTAGTTCTAGTTCTAGTCTAGACCTAGGGGGAGACTCAGGGCCTCAGCCTATTGATAATGAATTAGGGTTTCACCCAAGGGGCAGGGGGTCTCCTTATATAGCTCTAGGCGTGCACGGCGACCCTTGGATCAAACCGACCTTGAGCAACGGTGTAGATCTCTTCTTAATGGCGGTTATGAACCGACCTTCGATAGCGGGCGGACGGGGGGGCCACGGCCCGCGGCGCCGCCGCTACTAGAGGCGGCCGCCACGGCTCCTTGCCAGGTGGGCCCTAGCTTGTGGCTCATGCCTTCTGGTGTCTTCTGGAATGTTCTTACGTGGGTTTCAAGTTGGATTGCTTCACGGATATGTCTTTATGTCGTAGGGCTTGCAAACCCTTGGGCGTTTTCTGTTTTAATCCCCCGAAAATGTATAAATCACCAAAACTCGTGGAATTATGTCAAGAAAGCCCCTATACTATGTTGATATTCATTTTAAGCCCTTATTTCAGTTTTAAAAACCTATATATTTTATGCTATAAGAGTTGTCAACAACATTAGGCATCTGCCGGGTACTGATTTCGTAGAACTCAAAACAAAGAGAAGCTTCCAATCCGGCTATAGGATCGAGCTATACTTTTTCGCGGTTGTGGAATGAAATGCCTCGGCCTAGAGAACATAATTTTGAAGAAGTGGACCATTAGAGAGTATTTCTAAGAATCACTTGTCATAGGCCTCAAAGTAGCACTTGTTTAGAGTGAAATCTTGGAATTCCGTAAAAAATCTCTATGTCGACCTCCACGTGCATCAAACAAGAAGGGGAACAACACGAAAGGTACATAGGAAGTTAGGGTGGATGGGTTAGATGATGGTAGGATCAATTACATTGCGTTCCCCAACCAGTTAATATATGTTTCTAGATGTGACATTAGGGATCTGCCGGCGCTGATTTCAAATAGCGAACTCAAAAACAAAGAGAAGCTTCCTATCCGGCTATAAGATCGAAGCTAGACTTTTTCACGGTTGTAGAATCAAATGCCTCACCCGAGAGAACCTAAATTTGAAGAAGTGGACCATTAGAGAGTTTTTCTAAGAATCACTTGTCATAGGCCTCAAAGTAGCACTTTTTAGTGCAAAATCTTGGAATTCCGTCGAAAATCTCTATGTCGACCTAAGTATTGAAACAAGAAGGGGAACAACACGAAAAGGTACATAGGAAGTTAAGGTGGATGGGTTAGATGATGGTAGGATCAATTACATTGCCTTCCCCAAATTGTTAATATATGTTTCTAGATGTGACATTAGGGGATGCTGGCGCTGATTTCAAAAAAACTCAAAACAAAGAGAAGTTTCCAATCCGCTATAGGATCGAGCTAGACTTTTTCACGGTTGTGGAATCAAATGCCTCGGCCTAGAGAACCTAAATTTGAAGAAGTGGACCATTAGAGAGTTTTTCTAAGAATCACTTGTCATAGGCCTCAAAGTAGCACTTGTTTAGAGTGAAATCATGGAATTCCATCAAAAATCTCTATGTCGACCTACGTCATCAGAAACAAGAAGGGGAACAACACGAAAGGTACATAGGAAGTTAGGGTGGATGGGTTAGATGATGGTAGGATCAATTACATTCTGCGTTCCCCAACCGTTAATATATGTTTCTAGATGTGACATTAGGGGGATTTCTGGCACTGATTTCAAAAACACAAACTCAAAACAAAAGAGAAGTTTCCAATCCGGCAATAGAATCGAGCTAGACTTTTTCATGCGGTTGTGGAATTAAATGGTTCACCCTAGAGAACTTAAATTTGAACAAGTGGACCATTAGAGAGTTTTTCCAAGAATCACTTGTCATGGGCCTAATAGTAGCACTTGTTTAGAGTGAAATCTTTGAATTCCATCGAAATCTCCGTGTCGACATACGTGCAAAACAAGAAGGGGAACAACACAAAAGGTACATAGGAAGTTAGGGTGGATAGGTTAGATGATGGTAGGATCAATTACGTTGCGCTCCCCAACCGTTAGTATATGTTTCTCGGTTGTGACATTAGGCACCGCTTCTTGGGCGCTGATTTCAGTAGCGAACTCAAAACAAAGAGAAGCTTCCAATCCGGCTATAGGATCGAGCTATACTTTTTCGCGGTTGTGGAATGAAATGCCTCAGCCTAGAGAACATAATTTTGAAGAAGTGGACCATTAGAGAGTATTTCTAAGAATCACTTGTCATAAGCCTCAAAGTAGCACTTGTTTAGAGTGAAATCTTGGAATTCCATAAAAAATCTCTATGTCGACCAACGTACCGAAACAAGAAGGGGAACAACACGAAAGGTACATAGGAAGTTAGGTTGGATGGGTTAGATGATAGTAGGATCAATTACATTGCGTTCCCCAACCGTTAATATATGTTTCTAGATGTGACATTAGGGATTTCTTTGCGCCGATTTCAATGTGGCCGAAAAACAAAGAGAAGCTTCCTATCCGGCTATAGGATCGAGCTAGACTTTTTCACGGTTGTAGAATCAAATGCCTCACCCGAGAGAACCTAAATTTGAAGAAGTGGACCATTAGAGAGTTTTTCTAAGAATCACTTGTCATAGGCCTCAAAGTAGCACTTTTTCTTTGCAAAATCTTGGAATTCCGTCGAAAATCTCTATGTTGACCTAAGTATTGAAACAAGAAGGGGAACAACACGAAAGGTACATAGGAAGTTAGGGTGGATGGGTTAGATGATGGTAGGATCAATTACATTGCCTTCCCCCACCGTTAATATATGTTTCTAGATGTGACATTAGGGGATCTCTTGGCGCTGATTTCAGCGAACTCAAAACAAAGAGAAAGTTTCCAATCCGGCTATAGGATCGAGCTAGACTTTTTCATGGTTGTGGAATCAAATGCCTCAGCCTAGAGAACCTAAATTTGAAGAAGTGGACCATTAGAGAGTTTTTCTAAGAATCACTTGTCATAGGCCTCAAAGTAGCACTTGTTTAGAGTGAAATCATGGAATTCCGTCAAAAATCTCTATGTTGACCTACGCACCAAAAACAAGAAGGGAACAACACGAAAGGTACATAGGAAGTTAGGGTGGATGGGTTAGATGATGGTAGGATCAATTACATTGCGTTCCCCAACCGTTAATATATGTTTCTAGATGTGACATTAGGGGACTGGCGGCACTGATTTCAGCCTTGAACTCAAAACAAAGAGAAGTTTACAATCCGGCAATAGAATCGAGCTAGACTTTTTTCGCGGTTGTGGAATTAAATGGTTCACCCTAGAGAACCTAAATTTGAATAAGTGGACCATTAGAGAGTTTTTCCAAGAATCACTTGTCGTGGGCCTAATAGTAGCACTTGTTTAGAGTGAAATCTTTGAATTCCATCGAAATCTTGGTGTCGACATACGTCTTAGAAACAAGAAGGGGAAGGACACAAAAGATACATAGGAAGTTAGGGTGGATAGGTTAGATGATGGTAGGATCAATTACGTTTGCGCTCCCCAACCGTTAGTATATGTTTTACGTTTGTGACATTAGGCCTTTGGCGCCGATTTCAGCAACTCAAAACAAAAAGAGAAGCTTCCAATCCGTCTATAGGATCGAGCTATACTTTTTTAAGTGGTTGTGGAATGAAATGCCTCAGCCTAGAGAACATAATTTTTAAGAAGTGGACCATTAGAGAGTATTTCTAAGAATCACTTGTCACAGGCCTCAAAGTAGCACTTGTTTAGAGTGAAATCTTGGAATTTCGTCAAAAATCTCTATATGTCGACCAACGTCATCGAAACAAGAAGGGGAACAACACGAAAGGTACATAGGAAGTTAGGGTGGATGGGTTAGATGATAGTAGGATCAATTACATTGCGTTCCCCAACCGTTAATATATGCTTCTAGATGTGACATTAGGGATTTTTGCCGCTGATTTCAGAGAACTCAAAACAAACAAAGAGAAGCTTCCTATTCGGCTATAGGATCGAGCTAGACTTTTTCACGGTTGTAGAATCAAATGCCTCACCCGAGAAACCTAAATTTGAAGAAGTGGACCATTAGAGAGTTTTTCTAAGAATCACTTGTCATAGGCCTCAAAGTAGCACTTTTTTAGTGCGAAATCTTGGAATTCCGTCGAAAATCTCTATGTCGACCTAAGTATTGAAACAAGAAGGGGAACAACACGAAAGGTACATAGGAAGTGGATGGGTTAGATGATGGTAGGATCAATTACATTGCCTTCCCCAACCGTTAATATATGTTTCTAGATGTGACATTAGGGGATCGGCCGACGCGATTTCAGCGAACTCAAAACAAAGAGAAGTTTCCAATCCGCTATAGGATCGAGCTAGACTTTTCACGGTTGTGGAATCAAATGCCTCGGCCTAGAGAACCTAAATTTGAAGAAGTGGACCATTAGAGAGTTTTTCTAAGAATCACTTGTCATAGGCCTCAAAGTAGCACTTGTTTAGATTGAAATCATGGAATTCCATCAAAAATCTCTATATGTCGACCTACGTCTGCGAAACAAGAAGGGGAACAACTTCGAAAGGTACATAGGAAGTTAGGGGTGGATGGGTTAGATGATGGTAGGATCAATTACATTGCGTTCCCCAACCGTTAATATATGTTTCTAGATGTGACATTAGGGGATCGCTACGATTTCAGCGAACTCAAAACAAAGAGAAGTTTCAATCCGGCAATAGAATCGAGCTAGACTTTTTCGCGGTTGTGGAATTAAATGGTTCACCCTAGAGAACCTAAATTTGAACAAGTGGACCATTAGAAAGTTTTTCCAAGAATCACTTGTCATAGGCCTAATAGTAGCACTTGTTTAGAGTGAAATCTTTTAATTCCATCGAAATCTCTATGGTCGACATACGTGCATCGAAACAAGAAGGGGAACAACACAAAAGGTACATAGGAAGTTAGGGTGGATAGGTTAGATGATGGTAGGATCAATTACGTTGCACTCCCCAACCGTTAGTATATGTTTCTCGGGTTGTGACATTAGGGATCGGCCGGGCGCTGATTTCAAATAACTCAAAAACAAAGAGAACTTTCAATCCGGCTATAGGATCGAAGCTAGACTTTTTCACGGTTGTGGAATCAAATGGCTCACCCTAGAGAACCTAAATTTGAACAAGTGGACCATTAGAGAGTTTTTCTAAGAATCACTTGTCATAGGCCTCATAGTAGCACTTGTTTAGAGGAAATCTTTGAATTCCATCGAAAATCTCTATGTCTAACCAACGCATCGAAACAAGAAGGGGAACGACACGAAAAGGTACATAGGAAGTTAGGGTGGATAGATTAGATGATGGTAGGAACAATTACGTTGAGTTCCCCAACCGTTAGTATATGTTTCTGGTTGTGACATTAGGGACTGCTGGCGCAGATTTCAGCGCGAACTCAAAACCAAGAGAAGCTTCCAATCCGGCTATAGAATCGAGCTAGACTTTTTCGCAGTTGTGGAATGAAATGCCTCACCCTAGAGAACCTAAATTTGAAGAAGTGGACCATTAGAGAGTTTTTCTAAGAATCACTTGTCATAGGCCTCAAAGTAGCACTTGTTTAGAGTGAAATCTTGGAATTCCATCAAAAATATCTATGTCGACCAACGTATCAAAACAAGAAGGGAAACAACACGAAAAGGTACATAGGAAGTTAGGGTGGATAGGTTAGATGATGGTAGGATCAATTACATTATGTTCCCCAAACCGTTAATATATGTTTCTAGATGTGACATTAGGGATCGGCCGGCGCTGATTTCAACGCGAACTCAAAACAAAGAGAAGCTTCCTATCCGGCTATAGAATCGAGCTAGACTTTTTAGCGGTTGTAGAATCAAATGCCTCACCCTAGAGAACCTAAATTTGAAGAAGTGGACCAATAGAGAGTTTTTCTAAGAATCACTTGTCATAGGCCCCAAAGTAGCACTTTTTTAGTGCGAAATCTTGAAATTCCATCGAAAATATCTATGTCGACCTAAGTATTGAAACAAGAAGGGGAACAACACGGGAGGTACATAGGAAGTTAGGGTGGATGGGTTAGATGATGGTAGGATCAATTACATTGCCTTCCCCAACCGTTAATATATGTTTCTAGATGTGACATTAGGGATCACGGCGCTTTATTTCAGCCAAACTCAAAAAAAAGAGAAGTTTCCAATCCGATATAGAATCGAGCTAGACTTTTTCACGGTTGTGGAATCAAATGCCTCCGCCTAGAGAACCTAAATTTGAAGAAGTGGACCATTAGAGAGTTTTTCCAAGAATCACTTGTCATAGGCCTCAAAGTAGCACTTGTTTAGTGTGAAATCTTGGAATTCCATCAAAAATATCTATGTCGACCTACGCATCAAAACAAGAAGGGGAACAACACGAAAGGTACATAGGAAGTTAGGGTGGATAGGTTAGATGATGGTAGGAACAATTACATTGCGCTTCCCCAACCAAGTTAATATATGTTTCTAGATGTGACATTAGGGACTGCTGGCACCGATTTCAACGCCAACTCAAAACAAAGAGAAGTTTCCAATCCGATATAGAATCGAAGCTAGACTTTTTAGCGGTTGTGGAATCAAATGGTTCACCCTAGAGAACCTAAATTTGAACAAGTGGACCATTAGAGAGTTTTTCCAAGAATCACTTGTCATAGGCCTAAAAGTAGCACTTGTTTAGAGTGAAATCTTGAATTCCATCGAAAATATCTATGTCGACATACGCATCGAAACAAGAAGGGGAATGACACAAAAGGTACATAGGAAGTTAGGGTGGATAGGTTAGATGATGGTAGGAACAATTACATGGCGCCCCCAACCGTTAATATATGTTTCCGTATGTGACATTAGGGACTGGCTGGGCGCTGATTTCAGCGCGAACTCAAAACAAAAGAGAACTTTCCAATCCGGATATAGAATCGAAGCTAGACATTTTAGCGGTTGTGGAATCAAATGCCTCACCCTAGAGAACCTAAATTTGAAGAAGTGGACCATTAGAGAGTTTTTCTAAGAATCACTTGTCATAGGCCTCAAAGTAGCACTTGTTTAGAGTGAAATCTTGGAATTCCATCAAAATATCTATGTCGACCTACGCATCAAAACAAGAAGAAGGGGAACAACACGAAAAGGTACATAGGAAGTTAGGGTGGATAGGTTAGATGATGGTAGGAACAATTACATGGCGCTCCCCAACCGTTAATATATGTTTCCGTGATGTGACATTAGGGATCGGCCGGGCGCTGATTTCAGCGCCAACTCAAAACAAAGAGAACTTTCCAATCCGATATAGAATCGAAGCTAGACTTTTTTTGGGTTGTAGAATCAAATGCCTCACCCTAGAGAACCTAAATTTGAAGAAGTGGACCATTAGAGAGTTTTTCTAAGAATCACTTGTCATAGGCCTCAAAGTAGCACTTGTTTAGAGCGAGATCTTGAATTCCATCGAAAAATATCTATGTCGACCTAACGCATTGAAACAAGAAGGGGAACAACACGAAAGGTACATAGGAAGTTAGGGTGGATAGGTTAGATGATGGTAGGAACAATTACATTGCGCTCCCCAACCGCTAATATATGTTTCTAGATGTGACATTAGGGATCTGGCGGGCTGATTTCAGCCAACTCAAAACAAAGAGAAGTTTCCAATCCGATATAGAATCGAAGCTAGACTTTTTAGCGGTTGTGGAATCAAATGCCTCACCCTAGAGAACCTAAATTTGAAGAAGTGGACCATTAGAGAGTTTTTCTAAGAATCACTTGTCATAGGCCTAGCAAGTAGCACTTGTTTAGAGTGAAATCTTTGAATTCCATCGAAAATATCTATGTCGACCTACGCATCAAAACAAGAAGGGAACAACACAAAAGGTACATAGGAAGTTAGGGTGGATAGGTTAGATGATGGTAGGAACAATTACATGGCGCTCCCCAACCGCTAATATATGTTTCCGTATGTGACATTAGGGATCCGGGCGCTGATTTCAGCGCGAACTCAAAACAAAGAGAAACTTTCCAATCCGATATAGAATCGAAGCTAGACTTTTTAGCGGTTGTGGAATCAAATGCCTCACCCTAGAGAACCTAAATTTGAAGAAGTGGACCATTAGAGAGTTTTTCTAAGAATCACTTGTCATAGGCCTCAAAGTAGCACTTGTTTAGAGTGAGATCTTGGAATTCCATCAAAAATATCTATGTCGACCTACGCATCGGCAAGAAGGGGAACAACACGAAAAGGTACATAGGAAGTTAGGGTGGATAGGTTAGATGATGGTAGGAACAATTACATGGCGCTCCCCAACCGCTAATATATGTTTCCGTGATGTGACATTAGGGATCACCGGGCGCTGATTTCAGCGCGAACTCAAAACAAAGAGAACTTTCCAACCGATATAGAATCGAAGCTAGACTTTTTAGCTGTTGTGGAATCAAATGCCTCACCCTAGAGAACCTAAATTTGAAGAAGTGGACCATTAGAGAGTTTTTCTAAGAATCACTTGTCATAGGCCCCAAAGTAGCACTTGTTTAGAGTGAGATCTTGAATTCCATCGAAAATATCTATGTCGACCTACGCATCAAACAAGAAGGGGAACAACACCTAAAGGTACATAGGAAGTTAGGGTGGATAGGTTAGATGATGGTAGGAACAATTACATGGCGCTCCCAACCGCTAATATATGTTTCCGTGATGTGACATTAGGGATCGGCCGGGCGCTGATTTCAGCGCCAACTCAAAACAAAGAGAACTTTCCAATCCGATATAGAATCGAAGCTAGACTTTTTAGCGGTTGTGGAATCAAATGCCTCACCCTAGAGAACCTAAATTTGAAGAAGTGGACCATTAGAGAGTTTTTCTAAGAATCACTTGTCATAGGCCTCAAAGTAGCACTTGTTTAGAGTGAGATCTTGAATTCCATCGAAAATATCTATGTCGACCCACGCATCGGGCAAGAAGGGGAACAACACCTAAAGGTACATAGGAAGTTAGGGTGGATAGGTTAGATGATGGTAGGAACAATTACATGGCGCTCCCCAACCGCTAATATATGTTTCCGTATGTGACATTAGGGATCGGCCGGGCGCTGATTTCAGCTAACTCAAAACAAAGAGAACTTTCCAATCCGGATATAGAATCGAAGCTAGACTTTTTAGCGGTTGTGGAATCAAATGCCTCACCCTAGAGAACCTAAATTTGAAGAAGTGGACCATTAGAGAGTTTTTCTAAGAATCACTTGTCATAGGCCCCAAAGTAGCACTTGTTTAGAGTGAGATCTTGAATTCCATCGAAAATATCTATGTCGACCTACGCATCAAAAAACAAGAAGGGGAACAACACCTAAAGGTACATAGGAAGTTAGGGTGGATAGGTTAGATGATGGTAGGAACAATTACATGGCGCTCCCAACCGCTAATATATGTTTCCGTATGTGACATTAGGGGATCACCGGGCGCTGATTTCAGCGCCAACTCAAAACAAAGAGAACTTTCCAACCGATATAGAATCGAAGCTAGACTTTTAGCGGTTGTGGAATCAAATGCCTCACCCTAGAGAACCTAAATTTGAAGAAGTGGACCATTAGAGAGTTTTTCTAAGAATCACTTGTCATAGGCCCCAAAGTAGCACTTGTTTAGAGTGAGATCTTGAATTCCATCGAAAATATCTATGTCGACCTACGCATCGGCAAGAAGGGGAACAACACGAAAGGTACATAGGAAGTTAGGGTGGATAGGTTAGATGATGGTAGGAACAATTACATGGCGCTCCCCAACCGCTAATATATGTTTCCGTATGTGACATTAGGGATCACCGGGCGCTGATTTCAGCGCAACTCAAAACAAAGAGAACTTTCCAATCCCGATATAGAATCGAAGCTAGACTTTTTAGCGGTTGTGGAATCAAATGCCTCACCCTAGAGAACCTAAATTTGAAGAAGTGGACCATTAGAGAGTTTTTCTAAGAATCACTTGTCATAGGCCCCAAAGTAGCACTTGTTTAGAGGAGATCTTGAATTCCATCGAAAATATCTATGTCGACCTACGCATCAAAACAAGAAGGGGAACAACACGAAAAGGTACATAGGAAGTTAGGGTGGATAGGTTAGATGATGGTAGGAACAATTACATGGCGCTCCCCAACCGCTAATATATATTTCCGTGATGTGACATTAGGGATCACCGGGCGCTGATTTCAGCGCCAAACTCAAAACAAAGAGAACTTTCCAATCCGATATAGAATCGAAGCTAGACTTTTTAGCGGGTTGTGGAATCAAATGCCTCACCCTAGAGAACCTAAATTTGAAGAAGTGGACCATTAGAGAGTTTTTCTAAGAATCACTTGTCATAGGCCCCAAAGTAGCACTTGTTTAGAGTGAGATCTTGGAATTCCATCGAAAATATCTATGTCGACCTACGCATCAAAACAAGAAGGGGAACAACACGAAAAGTACATAGGAAGTTAGGGTGGATAGGTTAGATGATGGTAGGAACAATTACATGGCGCTCCCCAACCGCTAATATATGTTTCCGTGATGTGACATTAGGGATCACCCGGGCGCTGATTTCAGCCAACTCTCAAAACAAAGAGAACTTTCCAACCGATATAGAATCGAAGCTAGACTTTTTAGCGGTTGTGGAATCAAATGCCTCACCCTAGAGAACCTAAATTTGAAGAAGTGGACCATTAGAGAGTTTTTCTAAGAATCACTTGTCATAGGCCTCAAAGTAGCACTTGTTTAGAGTGAGATCTTGAATTCCATCGAAAAATATCTATGTCGACCTACGCATCAAAACAAGAAGGGGAACAACACGAAAGGTACATAGGAAGTTAGGGTGGATAGGTTAGATGATGGTAGAACAATT
This sequence comes from Hyparrhenia diplandra, assembly GCA_015847255.1. Taxonomy (NCBI): domain Eukaryota; kingdom Viridiplantae; phylum Streptophyta; class Magnoliopsida; order Poales; family Poaceae; genus Hyparrhenia; species Hyparrhenia diplandra. The sequence continues at coordinate 18,594 of JADLZK010012070.1, read as the reverse complement.
ACATGGCGCTCCCCAACCGCTATATATATGTTTCCGTGATGTGACATTAGGGATCACCGGGCGCTGATTTCAGCAACCGAAACTCAAAACAAAGAGAACTTTCCAATCCGATATAGAATCGAAGCTAGACTTTTTAGCGGTTGTGGAATCAAATGCCTCACCCTAGAGAACCTAAATTTGAAGAAGTGGACCATTAGAGAGTTTTTCTAAGAATCACTTGTCATAGGCCCCAAAGTAGCACTTGTTTAGAGTGAGATCTTGAAATCCATCGAAAATATCTATGTCGACCTACGCACCAAAAACAGAAGGGGAACAACACCTAAAGGTACATAGGAAGTTAGGGTGGATAGGTTAGATGATGGTAGGAACAATTACATGGCGCTCCCCAACCGCTAATATATGTTTCCGTGATGTGACATTAGGGATCACGGGCGCTGATTTCAGAGCGAACTCAAAACAAAGAGAACTTTCCAATCCGATATAGAATCGAAGCTAGACTTTTTAGCGGTTGTGGAATCAAATGCCTCACCCTAGAGAACCTAAATTTGAAGAAGTGGACCATTAGAGAGTTTTTCTAAGAATCACTTGTCATAGGCCCCAAAGTAGCACTTGTTTAGAGTGAGATCTTGAATTCCATCGAAAATATCTATGTCGACCTACGCATCAAAAACAAGAAGGGAACAACACCTAAAGGTACATAGGAAGTTAGGGTGGATAGGTTAGATGATGGTAGGAACAATTACATGGCGCTCCCCAACCGCTAATATATGTTTCCGTATGTGACATTAGGGATCGGCCGGGCGCTGATTTCAGCGCCAACTCAAAACAAAGAGAACTTTCCAATCCGATATAGAATCGAAGCTAGACTTTTTAGCGGTTGTGGAATCAAATGCCTCACCCTAGAGAACCTAAATTTGAAGAAGTGGACCATTAGAGAGTTTTTCTAAGAATCACTTGTCATAGGCCTCAAAGTAGCACTTGTTTAGAGTGAGATCTTGAATTCCATCGAAAATATCTATGTCGACCTACGCATCAAAACAAGAAGGGGAACAACACCTAAAGGTACATAGGAAGTTAGGGTGGATAGGTTAGATGATGGTAGGAACAATTACATGGCGCTCCCCAACCGCTAATATATGTTTCCGTATGTGACATTAGGGATCGGCCGGGCGCTGATTTCAGCGCGAACTCAAAACAAAGAGAACTTTCCAAACCGATATAGAATCGAAGCTAGACTTTTTAGCGGTTGTGGAATCAAATGCCTCACCCTAGAGAACCTAAATTTGAAGAAGTGGACCATTAGAGAGTTTTTCTAAGAATCACTTGTCATAGGCCCCAAAGTAGCACTTGTTTAGAGTGAGATCTTGAATTCCATCGAAAATATCTATGTCGACCTACGCATCAAAAAAAGAAGGGGAACAACACGAAAAGGTACATAGGAAGTTAGGGTGGATAGGTTAGATGATGGTAGGAACAATTACATGGCGCTCCCCAACCGCTAATATATGTTTCCGTGATGTGACATTAGGGATCACCCGGGCGCTGATTTCAGCAAATTTAACTCAAAACAAAGAGAACTTTCCAATCCGATATAGAATCGAAGCTAGACTTTTTTAGCGGTTGTGGAATCAAATGCCTCACCCTAGAGAACCTAAATTTGAAGAAGTGGACCATTAGAGAGTTTTTCTAAGAATCACTTGTCATAGGCCCCAAAGTAGCACTTGTTTAGAGTGAGATCTTGAATTCCATCGAAAATATCTATGTCGACCTACGCATCAAAACAAGAAGGGGAACAACAATTAAAGGTACATAGGAAGTTAGGGTGGATAGGTTAGATGATGGTAGGAACAATTACATGGCGCTCCCCAACCGCTAATATATGTTTCCGTGATGTGACATTAGGGATCACCGGGCGCTGATTTCAGCGCCTTAACTCAAAACAAAGAGAACTTTCCAATCCGATATAGAATCGAAGCTAGACTTTTTAGCGGTTGTGGAATCAAATGCCTCACCCTAGAGAACCTAAATTTGAAGAAGTGGACCATTAGAGAGTTTTTCTAAGAATCACTTGTCATAGGCCCCAAAGTAGCACTTGTTTAGAGTGAGATCTTGGAATTCCATCGAAAATATCTATGTCGACCTACGCATCAAAACAAGAAGGGGAACAACACGAAAAGGTACATAGGAAGTTAGGGTGGATAGGTTAGATGATGGTAGGAACAATTACATGGCGCTCCCCAACCGCTAATATATATTTCCGTGATGTGACATTAGGGATCACCGGGCGCTGATTTCAGCGCCAACTCAAAACAAAGAGAACTTTCCAATCCGATATAGAATCGAAGCTAGACTTTTTAGCGGTTGTGGAATCAAATGCCTCACCCTAGAGAACCTAAATTTGAAGAAGTGGACCATTAGAGAGTTTTTCTAAGAATCACTTGTCATAGGCCCCAAAAAGTAGCACTTGTTTAGAGTGAGATCTTGGAATTCCATCGAAAAATATCTATGTCGACCTACGCATACAAAACAAGAAGGGGAACAACACCTAAAGGTACATAGGAAGTTAGGGTGGATAGGTTAGATGATGGTAGGAACAATTACATGGCGCTCCCCAACCGCTAATATATGTTTCCGTGATGTGACATTAGGGATCACCGGGCGCTGATTTCAGCGCTAAACTCAAAACAAAGAGAACTTTCCAACCCGATATAGAATCGAAGCTAGACTTTTTAGCGGTTGTGGAATCAAATGCCTCACCCTAGAGAACCTAAATTTGAAGAAGTGGACCATTAGAGAGTTTTTCTAAGAATCACTTGTCATAGGCCCCAAAGTAGCACTTGTTTAGAGTGAGATCTTGAATTCCATCGAAAATATCTATGTCGACCTACGCATCAAAAAAGAAGGGGAACAACACGAAAGGTACATAGGAAGTTAGGGTGGATAGGTTAGATGATGGTAGGAACAATTACATGGCGCTCCCCAACCGCTAATATATGTTTCCGTGATGTGACATTAGGGATCGGCCGGGCGCTGATTTCAGCGCCAAACTCAAAACAAAGAGAACTTTCCAATCCGATATAGAATCGAAGCTAGACTTTTTAGCGGTTGTGGAATCAAATGCCTCACCCTAGAGAACCTAAATTTGAAGAAGTGGACCATTAGAGAGTTTTTCTAAGAATCACTTGTCATAGGCCCCAAAGTAGCACTTGTTTAGAGTGAGATCTTGAATTCCATCGAAAATATCTATGTCGACCCACGCATCAAAACAAGAAGGGGAACAACACGAAAGGTACATAGGAAGTTAGGGGTGGATAGGTTAGATGATGGTAGGAACAATTACATGGCGCTCCCCAACCGCTAATATATGTTTCCGTGATGTGACATTAGGGATCACCGGGCGCTGATTTCAAATAGCTTAACTCAAAACAAAGAGAAACTTTCCAATCCGATATAGAATCGAAGCTAGACTTTTTAGCGGTTGTGGAATCAAATGCCTCACCCTAGAGAACCTAAATTTGAAGAAGTGGACCATTAGAGAGTTTTTCTAAGAATCACTTGTCATAGGCCCCAAAGTAGCACTTGTTTAGAGTGAGATCTTGAATTCCATCGAAAATATCTATGTCGACCTACGCATCAAAACAAGAAGGGGAACAACACGAAAGGTACATAGGAAGTTAGGGTGGATAGGTTAGATGATGGTAGGAACAATTACATGGCGCTCCCCAACCGCTAATATATGTTTCCGTGATGTGACATTAGGGATCACGGGCGCTGATTTCAGCGCCGAACTCAAAACAAAGAGAACTTTCCAATCCGATATAGAATCGAAGCTAGACTTTTTAGCGGTTGTGGAATCAAATGCCTCACCCTAGAGAACCTAAATTTGAAGAAGTGGACCATTAGAGAGTTTTTCTAAGAATCACTTGTCATAGGCCCCAAAGTAGCACTTGTTTAGAGTGAGATCTTGAATTCCATCGAAAATATCTATGTCGACCTACGCATCAAAACAAGAAGGGGAACAACACGAAAGGTACATAGGAAGTTAGGGTGGATAGGTTAGATGATGGTAGGAACAATTACATGGCGCTCCCCAACCGCTAATATATGTTTCCGTGATGTGACATTAGGGATCACCGGGCGCTGATTTCAGCGCCAACTCAAAACAAAGAGAACTTTCCAATCCGATATAGAATCGAAGCTAGACTTTTTAGCGGTTGTGGAATCAAATGCCTCACCCTAGAGAACCTAAATTTGAAGAAGTGGACCATTAGAGAGTTTTTCTAAGAATCACTTGTCATAGGCCCCAAAGTAGCACTTGTTTAGAGTGAGATCTTGGAATTCCATCGAAAATATCTATGTCGACCTACGCATCGGCAAGAAGGGGAACAACACGAAAGGTACATAGGAAGTTAGGGTGGATAGGTTAGATGATGGTAGGAACAATTACATGGCGCCCCCAACCGCTAATATATGTTTCCGTATGTGACATTAGGGATCACCGGGCGCGCTGATTTCAGCGCGAACTCAAAACAAAGAGAACTTTCAATCCGATATAGAATCGAAGCTAGACTTTTTAGCGGTTGTGGAATCAAATGCCTCACCCTAGAGAACCTAAATTTGAAGAAGTGGACCATTAGAGAGTTTTTCTAAGAATCACTTGTCATAGGCCCCAAAGTAGCACTTGTTTAGAGTGAGATCTTGGAATTCCATCGAAAATATCTATGTCGACCTACGCATCAAAACAAGAAGGGGAACAAACACCTAAAGGTACATAGGAAGTTAGGGTGGATAGGTTAGATGATGGTAGGAACAATTACATGGCGCTCCCCAACCGCTAATATATGTTTCCGTGATGTGACATTAGGGATCGGCCGGGCGCTGATTTCAGCGCCAACTCAAAACAAAGAGAACTTTCCAATCCGATATAGAATCGAAGCTAGACTTTTTAGCGGTTGTGGAATCAAATGCCTCACCCTAGAGAACCTAAATTTGAAGAAGTGGACCATTAGAGAGAGTTTTTCTAAGAATCACTTGTCATAGGCCCCAAAGTAGCACTTGTTTAGAGTGAGATCTTGGAATTCCATCGAAAATATCTATGTCGACCTACGCATCAAAAAAGAAGGGGAACAACACGAAAGGTACATAGGAAGTTAGGGTGGATAGGTTAGATGATGGTAGGAACAATTACATGGCGCTCCCCAACCGCTAATATATGTTTCCGTGATGTGACATTAGGGATCACCGGGCGCTGATTTCAGCGCCAACTCAAAACAAAGAGAACTTTCCAACCGATATAGAATCGAAGCTAGACTTTTTAGCGGTTGTGGAATCAAATGCCTCACCCTAGAGAACCTAAATTTGAAGAAGTGGACCATTAGAGAGTTTTTCTAAGAATCACTTGTCATAGGCCCCAAAGTAGCACTTGTTTAGAGTGAGATCTTGGAATTCCATCGAAAATATCTATGTCGACCTACGCATCAAAACAAGAAGGGGAACAACACCTAAAGGTACACATAGGAAGTTAGGGTGGATAGGTTAGATGATGGTAGGAACAATTACATGGCGCTCCCCAACCGCTAATATATGTTTCCGTGATGTGACATTAGGGATCACCGGGCGCTGATTTCAGCGCCAACTCAAAACAAAGAGAACTTTCCAATCCGATATAGAATCGAAGCTAGACTTTTAGCGGTTGTGGAATCAAATGCCTCACCCTAGAGAACCTAAATTTGAAGAAGTGGACCATTAGAGAGTTTTTCTAAGAATCACTTGTCATAGGCCCCAAAGTAGCACTTGTTTAGAGTGAGATCTTGGAATTCCATCGAAAATATCTATGTCGACCTACGCATCAAAAACAAGAAGGGGAACAACACCTAAAGGTACATAGGAAGTTAGGGTGGATAGGTTAGATGATGGTAGGAACAATTACATGGCGCTCCCCAACCGTTAATATATGTTTCCGTGATGTGACATTAGGGATCACCGGGCGCTGATTTCAGCGCTGAACTCAAAACAAAGAGAACTTTCCAATCCGATATAGAATCGAAGCTAGACTTTTTAGCGGTTGTGGAATCAAATGCCTCACCCTAGAGAACCTAAATTTGAAGAAGTGGACCATTAGAGAGTTTTTCTAAGAATCACTTGTCATAGGCCCCAAAGTAGCACTTGTTTAGAGTGAGATCTTGAAATTCCATCGAAAATATCTATGTCGACCTACGCATCAAAAACAAGAAGGGGAACAACACGAAAGGTACATAGGAAGTTAGGGTGGATAGGTTAGATGATGGTAGGAACAATTACATGGCGCTCCCCAACCGCTAATATATATTTCCGTATGTGACATTAGGGATCGGCCGGGCGCTGATTTCAGCGCCAACTCAAAACAAAGAGAACTTTCCAACCGATATAGAATCGAAGCTAGACTTTTTAGCGGTTGTGGAATCAAATGCCTCACCCTAGAGAACCTAAATTTGAAGAAGTGGACCATTAGAGAGTTTTTCTAAGAATCACTGTCATAGGCCCCAAAGTAGCACTTGTTTAGAGTGAGATCTTGAATTCCATCGAAAATATCTATGTCGACCTACGCATCAAAACAAGAAGGGGAACAACACGAAAGGTACATAGGAAGTTAGGGTGGATAGGTTAGATGATGGTAGGAACAATTACATGGCGCTCCCCAACCGCTAATATATGTTTCCGTGATGTGACATTAGGGATCACCGGGCGCTGATTTCAGCGCGAACTCAAAACAAAGAGAACTTTCCAATCCGATATAGAATCGAAGCTAGACTTTTTAGCGGTTGTGGAATCAAATGCCTCACCCTAGAGAACCTAAATTTGAAGAAGTGGACCATTAGAGAGTTTTTCTAAGAATCACTTGTCATAGGCCCCAAAGTAGCACTTGTTTAGAGTGAGATCTTGAATTCCATCGAAAATATCTATGTCGACCTACGCATCAAAAAGAAGAAGGGGAACAACACGAAAGGTACATAGGAAGTTAGGGTGGATAGGTTAGATGATGGTAGGAACAATTACATGGCGCTCCCCAACCGCTAATATATGTTTCCGTATGTGACATTAGGGATCACCGGGCGCTGATTTCAGCGCCAACTCAAAACAAAGAGAACTTTCCAATCCGATATAGAATCGAAGCTAGACTTTTTAGCGGTTGTGGAATCAAATGCCTCACCCTAGAGAACCTAAATTTGAAGAAGTGGACCATTAGAGAGTTTTTTCTAAGAATCACTTGTCATAGGCCTCAAAGTAGCACTTGTTTAGAGTGAGATCTTGAATTCCATCGAAAATATCTATGTCGACCTCCACGCATCAAAACAAGAAGGGGAACAACACGAAAGGTACATAGGAAGTTAGGGTGGATAGGTTAGATGATGGTAGGAACAATTACATGGCGCTCCCCAACCGCTAATATATGTTTCCGTGATGTGACATTAGGGATCGGCCGGGCGCTGATTTCAGCGCCAACTCAAAACAAAGAGAACTTTCCAACCGAATATAGAATCGAAGCTAGACTTTTTAGCGGTTGTGGAATCAAATGCCTCACCCTAGAGAACCTAAATTTGAAGAAGTGGACCATTAGAGAGTTTTTCTAAGAATCACTTGTCATAGGCCCCAAAGTAGCACTTGTTTAGAGTGAGATCTTGAAATTCCATCGAAAATATCTATGTCGACCTACGCATCAAAACAAGAAGGGGAACAACACCTAAAGGTACATAGGAAGTTAGGGTGGATAGGTTAGATGATGGTAGGAACAATTACATGGCGCTCCCCAACCGCTAATATATGTTTCCGTGATGTGACATTAGGGATCACCGGGCGCTGATTTCAGCGCTAACTCAAAACAAAGAGAACTTTCCAATCCGATATAGAATCGAAGCTAGACTTTTTAGCGGTTGTGGAATCAAATGCCTCACCCTAGAGAACCTAAATTTGAAGAAGTGGACCATTAGAGAGTTTTTCTAAGAATCACTTGTCATAGGCCCCAAAAGTAGCACTTGTTTAGAGTGAGATCTTGAATTCCATCGAAAATATCTATGTCGACCTACGCATCAAAAAAAGAAGGGGAACAACACGAAAGGTACATAGGAAGTTAGGGTGGATAGGTTAGATGATGGTAGGAACAATTACATGGCGCTCCCCAACCGCTAATATATGTTTCCGTATGTGACATTAGGGATCGGCCGGGCGCTGATTTCAGCGCAAACTCAAAACAAAGAGAACTTTCCAACCGATATAGAATCGAAGCTAGACTTTTTAGCGGTTGTGGAATCAAATGCCTCACCCTAGAGAACCTAAATTTGAAGAAGTGGACCATTAGAGAGTTTTTCTAAGAATCACTTGTCATAGGCCCCAAAGTAGCACTTGTTTAGAGTGAGATCTTGAATTCCATCGAAAATATCTATGTCGACCTACGCATCAAAAAAGAAGGGGAACAACACGAAAAGGTACATAGGAAGTTAGGGTGGATAGGTTAGATGATGGTAGGAACAATTACATGGCGCTCCCCAACCGCTAATATATGTTTCCGTGATGTGACATTAGGGATCGGCCGGGCGCTGATTTCAGCCAACTCAAAACAAAGAGAACTTTCCAACCGATATAGAATCGAAGCTAGACTTTTTAGCGGTTGTGGAATCAAATGCCACACCCTAGAGAACCTAAATTTGAAGAAGTGGACCATTAGAGAGTTTTTCTAAGAATCACTTGTCATAGGCCCCAAAGTAGCACTTGTTTAGAGTGAGATCTTGGAATTCCATCGAAAATATCTATGTCGACCTACGCATCAAAACAAGAAGGGGAACAACACCTAAAGGTACATAGGAAGTTAGGGTGGATAGGTTAGATGATGGTAGGAACAATTACATGGCGCTCCCCAACCGCTAATATATGTTTCCGTGATGTGACATTAGGGATCGGCCGGGCGCTGATTTCAGCGCCAACTCAAAACAAAGAGAACTTTCCAATCCGATATAGAATCGAAGCTAGACTTTTTAGCGGTTGTGGAATCAAATGCCTCACCCTAGAGAACCTAAATTTGAAGAAGTGGACCATTAGAGAGTTTTTCTAAGAATCACTTGTCATAGGCCTCAAAGTAGCACTTGTTTAGAGTGAGATCTTGAATTCCATCGAAAATATCTATGTCGACCTACGCATCAAAACAAGAAGGGAAACAACACCTAAAGGTACATAGGAAGTTAGGGTGGATAGGTTAGATGATGGTAGGAACAATTACATGGCGCTCCCCAACCGCTAATATATGTTTCCGTGATGTGACATTAGGGATCGGCCGGGCGCTGATTTCAGCGCCAACTCAAAACAAAGAGAACTTTCCAATCCGATATAGAATCGAAGCTAGACTTTTAGCGGTTGTGGAATCAAATGCCTCACCCTAGAGAACCTAAATTTGAAGAAGTGGACCATTAGAGAGTTTTTCTAAGAATCACTTGTCATAGGCCCCAAAGTAGCACTTGTTTAGAGTGAGATCTTGAATTCCATCGAAAAATATCTATGTCGACCTACGCATCAAAAAGAAGAAGGGGAACAACACCTAAAGGTACATAGGAAGTTAGGGTGGATAGGTTAGATGATGGTAGGAACAATTACATGGCGCTCCCCAACCGCTAATATATGTTTCCGTGATGTGACATTAGGGATCACCGGGCGCTGATTTCAGCGCCAACTCAAAACAAAGAGAACTTTCCAATCCGATATAGAATCGAAGCTAGACTTTTTAGCGGTTGTGGAATCAAATGCCTCACCCTAGAGAACCTAAATTTGAAGAAGTGGACCATTAGAGAGTTTTTCTAAGAATCACTTGTCATAGGCCCCAAAGTAGCACTTGTTTAGAGTGAGATCTTGAATTCCATCGAAAATATCTATGTCGACCTACGCATCAAAACAAAGAAGGGGAACAACACGAAAGGTACATAGGAAGTTAGGGTGGATAGGTTAGATGATGGTAGGAACAATTACATGGCGCTCCCCAACCGCTAATATATGTTTCCGTGATGTGACATTAGGGATCACCGGCGCTGATTTCAGCGCCAACTCAAAACAAAGAGAACTTTCCAACCCGATATAGAATCGAAGCTAGACTTTTTAGCGGTTGTGGAATCAAATGCCTCACCCTAGAGAACCTAAATTTGAAGAAGTGGACCATTAGAGAGTTTTTCTAAGAATCACTTGTCATAGGCCCCAAAGTAGCACTTGTTTAGAGTGAGATCTTGAATTCCATCGAAAATATCTATGTCGACCTACGCACCAAAAACAAGAAGGGGAACAACACGAAAAAGGTACATAGGAAGTTAGGGTGGATAGGTTAGATGATGGTAGGAACAATTACATGGCGCTCCCCAACCGCTAATATATGTTTCCGTGATGTGACATTAGGGATCGGCCGGGCGCTGATTTCAGCGCCAACTCAAAACAAAGAGAACTTTCCAATCCGATATAGAATCGAAGCTAGACTTTTTAGCGGTTGTGGAATCAAATGCCTCACCCTAGAGAACCTAAATTTGAAGAAGTGGACCATTAGAGAGTTTTTCTAAGAATCACTTGTCATAGGCCCCAAAGTAGCACTTGTTTAGAGTGAGATCTTGGAATTCCATCGAAAAATATCTATGTCGACCTACGCATCAAAAAGAAGAAGGGGAACAACACGAAAAGGTACATAGGAAGTTAGGGTGGATAGGTTAGATGATGGTAGGAACAATTACATGGCGCTCCCCAACCGCTAATATATGTTTCCGTGATGTGACATTAGGGATCACCGGGCGCTGATTTCAGCGCGAACTCAAAACAAAGAGAACTTTCCAATCCGATATAGAATCGAAGCTAGACTTTTAGCGGTTGTGGAATCAAATGCCTCACCCTAGAGAACCTAAATTTGAAGAAGTGGACCATTAGAGAGTTTTTCTAAGAATCACTTGTCATAGGCCCCAAAGTAGCACTTGTTTAGAGTGAGATCTTGAATTCCATCGAAAAATATCTATGTCGACCTACGCATCAAAAAGAAGAAGGGGAACAACACGAAAGGTACATAGGAAGTTAGGGTGGATAGGTTAGATGATGGTAGGAACAATTACATGGCGCTCCCCAACCGCTAATATATGTTTCCGTGATGTGACATTAGGGATCACGGGCGCTGATTTCAGCGCCACTCAAAACAAAGAGAACTTTCCAACCCGATATAGAATCGAAGCTAGACTTTTTAGCGGTTGTGGAATCAAATGCCTCACCCTAGAGAACCTAAATTTGAAGAAGTGGACCATTAGAGAGTTTTTTTCTAAGAATCACTTGTCATAGGCCCCAAAGTAGCACTTGTTTAGAGTGAGATCTTGGAATTCCATCGAAAAATATCTATGTCGACCTACGCGCATCAAAACAAGAAGGGGAACAACACCTAAAGGTACATAGGAAGTTAGGGTGGATAGGTTAGATGATGGTAGGAACAATTACATGGCGCTCCCCAACCGCTAATATATGTTTCCGTATGTGACATTAGGGATCGGCCGGGCGCTGATTTCAAGCCAACTCAAAACAAAGAGAAACTTTCCAATCCGATATAGAATCGAAGCTAGACTTTTTAGCGGTTGTGGAATCAAATGCCTCACCCTAGAGAACCTAAATTTGAAGAAGTGGACCATTAGAGAGTTTTTCTAAGAATCACTTGTCATAGGCCCCAAAGTAGCACTTGTTTAGAGTGAGATCTTGAATTCCATCGAAAATATCTATGTCGACCTACGCATCAAAACAAGAAGGGGAACAACACGAAAGGTACATAGGAAGTTAGGGTGGATAGGTTAGATGATGGTAGGAACAATTACATGGCGCTCCCCAACCGCTAATATATGTTTCCGTGATGTGACATTAGGGATCACCGGGCGCTGATTTCAGCGCCAACTCAAAACAAAGAGAACTTTCCAATCCGATATAGAATCGAAGCTAGACTTTTTAGCGGTTGTGGAATCAAATGCCTCACCCTAGAGAACCTAAATTTGAAGAAGTGGACCATTAGAGAGTTTTTTTAAGAATCACTTGTCATAGGCCCCAAAGTAGCACTTGTTTAGAGTGAGATCTTGAATTCCATCGAAAATATCTATGTCGACCTACGCATCAAAACAAGAAGGGGAACAACACGAAAGGTACATAGGAAGTTAGGGTGGATAGGTTAGATGATGGTAGGAACAATTACATGGCGCTCCCCAACCGCTAATATATGTTTCCGTGATGTGACATTAGGGATCGGCCGGGCGCTGATTTCAGCGCAACTCAAAACAAAGAGAACTTTCCAATCCGATATAGAATCGAAGCTAGACTTTTTAGCGGTTGTGGAATCAAATGCCTCACCCTAGAGAACCTAAATTTGAAGAAGTGGACCATTAGAGAGTTTTTTCTAAGAATCACTTGTCATAGGCCCCAAAGTAGCACTTGTTTAGAGTGAGATCTTGAATTCCATCGAAAATATCTATGTCGACCTACGCATCAAAACAAGAAGGGGAACAACACGAAAGGTACATAGGAAGTTAGGGTGGATAGGTTAGATGATGGTAGGAACAATTACATGGCGCTCCCCAACCGCTAATATATGTTTCCGTATGTGACATTAGGGGATCACCGGGCGCTGATTTCAGCGCCAACTCAAAACAAAGAGAACTTTCCAATCCGATATAGAATCGAAGCTAGACTTTTTAGCGGTTGTGGAATCAAATGCCTCACCCTAGAGAACCTAAATTTGAAGAAGTGGACCATTAGAGAGTTTTTCTAAGAATCACTTGTCATAGGCCCCAAAGTAGCACTTGTTTAGAGTGAGATCTTGGAATTCCATCGAAAATATCTATGTCGACCTACGCATCAAAAACAAGAAGGGGAACAACACGAAAGGTACATAGGAAGTTAGGGTGGATAGGTTAGATGATGGTAGGAACAATTACATGGCGCTCCCCAAACCGCTAATATATATGTTTCCGTCATGTGACATTAGGGATCGGCGGGCGCTGATTTCAGCGCCAACTCAAAACAAAGAGAACTTTTCCAATCCGATATAGAATCGAAGCTAGACTTTTTAGCGGTTGTGGAATCAAATGCCTCACCCTAGAGAACCTAAATTTGAAGAAGTGGACCATTAGAGAGTTTTTCTAAGAATCACTTGTCATAGGCCCCAAAGTAGCACTTGTTTAGAGTGAGATCTTGAATTCCATCGAAAATATCTATGTCGACCTACGCATCAAAACAAGAAGGGGAACAACACCTAAAGGTACATAGGAAGTTAGGGTGGATAGGTTAGATGATGGTAGGAACAATTACATGGCGCTCCCCAACCGCTAATATATGTTTCCGTATGTGACATTAGGGATCACCGGGCGCTGATTTCAGCGCCAACTCAAAACAAAGAGAACTTTCCAACCGATATAGAATCGAAGCTAGACTTTTTAGCGGTTGTGGAATCAAATGCCTCACCCTAGAGAACCTAAATTTGAAGAAGTGGACCATTAGAGAGTTTTTCTAAGAATCACTTGTCATAGGCCCCAAAGTAGCACTTGTTTAGAGGAGATCTTGAATTCCATCGAAAAATATCTATGTCGACCTACGCATCAAAACAAGAAGGGGAACAACACGAAAGGTACATAGGAAGTTAGGGTGGATAGGTTAGATGATGGTAGGAACAATTACATGGCGCTCCCCAACCGCTAATATATGTTTCCGTGATGTGACATTAGGGATCGGCCGGGCGCTGATTTCAGCGCAACTCAAAACAAAGAGAACTTTCCAATCCGATATAGAATCGAAGCTAGACTTTTTAGCGGGTTGTGGAATCAAATGCCTCACCCTAGAGAACCTAAATTTGAAGAAGTGGACCATTAGAGAGTTTTTCTAAGAATCACTTGTCATAGGCCTCAAAGTAGCACTTGTTTAGAGTGAGATCTTGGAATTCCATCGAAAAATATCTATGTCGACCTACGCATCAAAACAAGAAGGGGAACAACACCTAAAGGTACATAGGAAGTTAGGGTGGATAGGTTAGATGATGGTAGGAACAATTACATGGCGCTCCCCAACCGCTAATATATGTTTCCGTGATGTGACATTAGGGATCGGCCGGGCGCTGATTTCAGCGCCAAACTCAAAACAAAGAGAACTTTCCAACCGATATAGAATCGAAGCTAGACTTTTTAGCGGTTGTGGAATCAAATGCCTCACCCTAGAGAACCTAAATTTGAAGAAGTGGACCATTAGAGAGTTTTTCTAAGAATCACTTGTCATAGGCCTCAAAGTAGCACTTGTTTAGAGTGAGATCTTGGAATTCCATCGAAAATATCTATGTCGACCTACGCATCAAAAAAGAAGGGGAACAACACCTAAAGGTACATAGGAAGTTAGGGTGGATAGGTTAGATGATGGTAGGAACAATTACATGGCGCTCCCAACCGCTAATATATGTTTCCGTATGTGACATTAGGGATCACCGGGCGCTGATTTCAAAACTAACTCAAAACAAAGAGAACTTTCCAATCCGATATAGAATCGAAGCTAGACTTTTAGCGCTGTTGTGGAATCAAATGCCTCACCCTAGAGAACCTAAATTTGAAGAAGTGGACCATTAGAGAGTTTTTCTAAGAATCACTTGTCATAGGCCCCAAAGTAGCACTTGTTTAGAGTGAGATCTTGGAATTCCATCGAAAATATCTATGTCGACCCACGCATCAAAACAAGAAGGGGAACGACACGAAAAGGTACATAGGAAGTTAGGGTGGATAGGTTAGATGATGGTAGGAACAATTACATGGCGCTCCCCAACCGCTAATATATGTTTCCGTGATGTGACATTAGGGATCACCCGGGCGCTGATTTCAGCGCCAACTCAAAACAAAGAGAACTTTCCAATCCGATATAGAATCGAAGCTAGACTTTTTAGCGGTTGTGGAATCAAATGCCTCACCCTAGAGAACCTAAATTTGAAGAAGTGGACCATTAGAGAGTTTTTCTAAGAATCACTTGTCATAGGCCCCAAAGTAGCACTTGTTTAGAGTGAGATCTTGAATTCCATCGAAAAATATCTATGTCGACCTACGCATCAAAACAAGAAGGGGAACAACACGAAAGGTACATAGGAAGTTAGGGTGGATAGGTTAGATGATGGTAGAAACAATTACATGGCGCTCCCCAACCGCTAATATATGTTTCCGTGATGTGACATTAGGGATCATGGCCGGGCGCTGATTTCAGCGAAACTCAAAACAAAGAGAACTTTCCAATCCGATATAGAATCGAAGCTAGACTTTTTAGCGGTTGTGGAATCAAATGCCTCACCCTAGAGAACCTAAATTTGAAGAAGTGGACCATTAGAGAGTTTTTCTAAGAATCACTTGTCATAGGCCTCAAAGTAGCACTTGTTTAGAGTGAAATCTTGGAATTCCATCGAAAATATCTATGTCGACCTACGCATCAAAACAAGAAGGGAACAACACGAAAAGGTACATAGGAAGTTAGGGTGGATAGGTTAGATGATGGTAGGAACAATTACATGGCGCTCCCCAACCGCTAATATATATATGTTTCCGTGATGTGACATTAGAGATCGGCCGGGCGCTGATTTCAACTCACTCAAAACAAAGAGAACTTTCCAATCCGATATAGAATCGAAGCTAGACTTTTTAGCGGTTGTGGAATCAAATGCCTCACCCTAGAGAACCTAAATTTGAAGAAGTGGACCATTAGAGAGTTTTTCTAAGAATCACTTGTCATAGGCCCCAAAGTAGCACTTGTTTAGAGTGAGATCTTGAATTCCATCGAAAATATCTATGTCGACCTACGCATCAAAACAAGAAGGGGAAATATCAACACGAAAAGGTACATAGGAAGTTAGGGTGGATAGGTTAGATGATGGTAGGAACAATTACATGGCGCCCCCAACCGCTAATATATGTTTCCGTATGTGACATTAGGGATCGGCCGGGCGCTGATTTCAGCGCCAACTCAAAACAAAGAGAAGTTTCCAATCCGGATATAGAATCGAAGCTAGACTTTTTAGCGGTTGTGGAATCAAATGCCTCACCCTAGAGAACCTAAATTTGAAGAAGTGGACCATTAGAGAGTTTTTCTAAGAATCACTTGTCATAGGCCTCAAAGTAGCACTTGTTTAGAGGAGATCTTGAATTCCATCGAAAATATCTATGTCGACCTACGCATCAAAAACAAGAAGGGGAACAACAATACCTAAAGGTACATAGGAAGTTAGGGTGGATAGGTTAGATGATGGTAGGAACAATTACATGGCGCTCCCCAACCGCTAATATATGTTTCCGTGATGTGACATTAGGGATCGGCGGGCGCTGATTTCAGCGCTAACTCAAAACAAAGAGAACTTTCCAATCCGATATAGAATCGAAGCTAGACTTTTTAGCTGCGTTGTGGAATCAAATGCCTCACCCTAGAGAACCTAAATTTGAAGAAGTGGACCATTAGAGAGAATTTTCATAGGCCCCAAAGAATCACAAGAAGGGGAACAACACCTAAAGGTACATAGGAAGTTAGTCATAGGTTAGATGATGGTAGGCCTCAAAGTAGCACTTGTTTAGAGGGAATCTTGGAATTCCATCGAAAAATATCTATGTTTGAAGAAGTGGACCACGCAGAGTTTTTCTAAGAATCAACAAGAAGGGGAACAACAATATCTAAAGGTACATAGGAAGTTAGGGTGGATAGGTTAGATGATGGTAGGAACAATTACATGGCGCTCCCCAACCGCTAATATATGTTTCCGTGATGTGACATTAGGGATCACGGCCGGGCGCTGATTTCAGCGCCAACTCAAAACAAAGAGAACTTTCCAATCCGATATAGAATCGAAGCTAGACTTTTTAGCGGTTGTGGAATCAAATGCCTCACCCTAGAGAACCTAAATTTGAAGAAGTGGACCATTAGAGAGTTTTTCTAAGAATCACTTGTCATAGGCCTCAAAGTAGCACTTGTTTAGAGTGAGATCTTGAATTCCATCGAAAATATCTATGTCGACCTACGCATCAAAACAAGAAGGGGAACAACACGAAAGGTACATAGGAAGTTAGGGTGGATAGGTTAGATGATGGTAGGAACAATTACATGGCGCTCCCCAACCGCTAATATATGTTTCCTCGATGTGACATTAGGGATCGCCGGGCGCTGATTTCAGCTTAACTCAAAACAAAGAGAACTTTCAATCCGATATAGAATCGAAGCTAGACTTTTTAGCGGTTGTGGAATCAAATGCCTCACCCTAGAGAACCTAAATTTGAAGAAGTGGACCATTAGAGAGTTTTTCTAAGAATCACTTGTCATAGGCCCCAAAGTAGCACTTGTTTAGAGTGAGATCTTGGAATTCCATCGAAAATATCTATGTCGACCTACGCATCAAAACAAGAAGGGGAACAACACGAAAGGTACATAGGAAGTTAGGGTGGATAGGTTAGATGATGGTAGGAACAATTACATGGCGCTCCCCAACCGCTAATATATGTTTCCGTCGTGTGACATTAGGGATCACGGGCGCTGATTTCAGCTAACTCAAAACAAAGAGAACTTTCCAATCCGATATAGAATCGAAGCTAGACTTTTTAGCGGTTGTGGAATCAAATGCCTCACCCTAGAGAACCTAAATTTGAAGAAGTGGACCATTAGAGAGTTTTTCTAAGAATCACTTGTCATAGGCCCCAAAGTAGCACTTGTTTAGAGTGAGATCTTGAATTCCATCGAAAATATCTATGTCGACCTACGCATCAAAACAAGAAGGGGAACAACACCTAAAAGGTACATAGGAAGTTAGGGTGGATAGGTTAGATGATGGTAGGAACAATTACATGGCGCTCCCCAACCGTTAATATATGTTTCCGTGATGTGACATTAGGGATCACCGGGCGCTGATTTCAAAGACTTAACTCAAAACAAAGAGAAGTTTCCAATCCGATATAGAATCGAAGCTAGACTTTTAGCGTTGTGTGGAATCAAATGCCTCACCCTAGAGAACCTAAATTTGAAGAAGTGGACCATTAGAGAGTTTTTCTAAGAATCACTTGTCATAGGCCTCAAAGTAGCACTTGTTTAGAGGAGATCTTGGAATTCCATCGAAAATATCTATGTCGACCTACGCATCAAAAGAAGGGGAACAACACGAAAGGTACATAGGAAGTTAGGGTGGATAGGTTAGATGATGGTAGAACAATTACATGGCGCTCCCCAACCGCTAATATATGTTTCCGTGATGTGACATTAGGGATCACGGGCTTGATTTCAGCGAACAAAAAAACAAAGAGAACTTTCCAATCCGATATAGAATCGAAGCTAGACTTTTTAGCTGTTGTGGAATCAAATGCCTCACCCTAGAGAACCTAAATTTGAAGAAGTGGACCATTAGAGAGTTTTTTCTAAGAATCACTTGTCATAGGCCCCAAAGTAGCACTTGTTTAGAGTGAGATCTTGAATTCCATCGAAAAATATCTATGTCGACCCACGCACTCGGGCAAGAAGGGGAACAACACGAAAGGTACATAGGAAGTTAGGGTGGATAGGTTAGATGATGGTAGGAACAATTACATGGCGCTC
>JADLZK010012069.1:0-309878 GCA_015847255.1 Hyparrhenia diplandra | reverse complement strand
CGACAACCCCAGAAACCGCCGTAATGCTTGTTGGTGTTTCTTACGCACACTGAGAGAAATCCGCAGCGCACGGAAATACCGTTGTAGCACTTCACCCGATTGGTAGTGAGCATCGTATTTTTACACAAGGACCGGTCGGCGCGACGGCTTTTCTGGTGCCATTGTCAACCTAAGGCATGAGGTTTGTTTTTTCTAAGAGTAGCGAGGCTATCTATAGGCTAAGTTTTCGAGGGCGGTGATTCCTAAAGTGCATTTGTCTACTTACTTCGGGCACCGGCCACGCCCAAGGACGGTGTCAGGCAATTAAGCTCTACGACACGGCCCGAGCGTGGGGGGGATTTCAAGGGACGAGGAAAGGCGTCGCGACCAAGCCGGCCCGGGTTGAAGAGAGCGAGGTTCAATTCCAGCTTCATAGCATCCATACACGCACACCCACTTTCGATATTGGCACTAGCCTCAATCCGCGAGACTTGGGGCCCTCTCCTCTCGACTTGCTTGCACTGCCGATGCGACGTTTGAGCTCGGATAGTGAGCACCTTTGGACTAGGGACACGATTTGCCCAACCGTATAAATCTTGTGTCATTGTCTCTATAGGTAGGCCATCGAGACGCGTGCCGGACATTGCGGGACGGTGTGGTATTAGACCCGCGACAATTGGCGGCGCCCGGGTAGGGACAGCGCTAGTGTGATGATCCTCACTCAGGATAACCGGAGCGATCGACTTCACGGCACAGCGCCGGGCTGATCCCTCGCGACCCCGTCTTCACCCGCCGTCGTCGGCGCGGGCGTGTCCGTCGCCTCCTTGGCGCCGCCGACTCACGTCTTGTGGCGTGGGCGAACCTGACTTCGCCCCGCGAGTCCCATCCACATGGCGGCGGACCGCTTCTTCGTCCTTATCAAGGACCTCCTCAGAACATCCTAGGGCGCGAGCCCACCCGAGGCTGACGGGGGCGTGACATTCTCCATCGCCAACGTTGTCCTGCGGCTCGTGGGGAAGGGCGCGTTAGCGTCACGGCGAAGTTTACGGCGGCCCTATGCGGGATGTACCCGAAACGGACGGCGGGGGCTACCCCGCCACGGGGCGGCGAGCCTGCGGACCCGGCATTCCCGAGCTCCGAGCTCGCTGAAGCGGCATGAGCGATGGGCGTCGTCCGTCCGGCCCGGTGCTACATGCCACACCGAGGGTGCGGTAGGCGAGCACCCCGGCGACTTCGTCAGAGCACACCGGCACTCACGGCCGACCGGCGTGGCGCCCGGTCGGCGTGTCAAGGCCGCCTCGGGCGAGCTCGAGGAGCTCAAGCGCGGCGGCTCAGGAGGCGCGAAGCCTCCCCGCCGAACAGAGGGAAGGCAGTCGTCGAGAGCGCGAGCCCGAGCTCGTGAAGTGCACGACCGCATCAAGCGCGATGAGGGCCCCGAACAGCTCCCGCCGGTGTTGGAAGGCGTCTGTAGAACCCGGGCGGCAGCCGCGATGCTCCTACGCCGTTGCCCGGCCCCCGAAGAGCCTCGAGGGCGCGGAGAACCCACGAGCAGCTCAAGAGGCTCCTCGCAGAGGCAGCCGCCCAAAGAGCGGCGAAGCTCGGCTTCTCACCGGCCCGTCAGCAGGAGGAGCACGAGGCCTCTCTCACCCCGAGGTCCACGCAGCCGGCGGGTCGGCGAGAACCGCGACGCCAGAGACACCATCAACGCCCGGCGCAGGCGGAGGCTCGGGCCAACAAGAACATCCTCGAGAGCGATGGCAAGCGCCACTACGACGGACCGTCGTGACGCATCAGCCCTCGCACCTACAGCAAGCGACGCCGGCGGCCGCCACGCAGCGAAGAAGACAGAGCCGCGGCCCGCGCCGTGCGCCATCCGGGCCCGTCGCCTGAGGCGGATCATCACCACTCCCGGTCGGCTCGAGGAAGGCCGGCTTTGGGCTCGCGCATCCATCGACCAGCTCCTTCACGGCTTTCGAGCCCGGAACCTCGATGCGTATACAACGGGGAGGCCGAATTTACAACGTGGCTCGAGGATTACCCTCGGTACCCGAGGCGGGCGGGGCCCGACAAGCGACTATTTCATCATCCGCAACCTCCGCTTTTACCTTGTAGATTCAGCCTTGGCTCGAGCACTGCTTGGGAGGGCACCATCCGCGGCCCCGAGGGACTGGCGTCTTTGTCGCAACTTCCGAGGCACATACACCAGGCCGAGCACGACGTGGGACTGCGGGGTGCAAGCGAGAAGAAGGGGAAGGCCTGCGACGATTACATCGGGCGCCTCAAAGCTCTGCAAAACCTCTCAGAGCCTCAGACTCACAGTCATCACCGCTTCACGCTCGGCACCACCTGCGAGACCCCTCATCCACGAAGCTCGGCGTCAAGAAGCCCAAGACCATGAATGTCGTGGGTCTAATACCACCGCCACGGTAATGTCCGGGTAATGCGCGCTCCGATGGCCTAGCTCTAGAGACAATGACACAAGATTTATCCCCGGTTCGGGCAAAATCGTGCTCCCTAGTCCAAGCAGATCACTATCCGAGCTCAAACGCCATACCGGGGCTTAGTACAAGCGGGTCGAGAGAGGGAGAGGGCTCTCAAGTCTCTGGATTGAGGCTAGTGCCAATATCGAAAGTGGGTGTTGTGTCGCGAGAGTGAACCTCGTTGTTCTTTTTGTTCTTCTGCTTCAAGTCGGGAGGCCTACCTCCCCTTTTATAGTCGCAAGGGGGCGGGAACATGAGCTCTCCTCGGGTTGAGGACTTAGAGAAACAAGAACATATGTGCGGGGCAAGAGATGCGTGGAAGAGCTCGATGAGCTCCCCGACGCGGGTGAGAGCTCCCTTCGAGCTCCTGAGTGCCTTTGGCGCTGGCCGAAATTGGTCGTCGCCGTACACGGAATCGGGGTTTGGGCGGTGGTCGGGCGTCGCCTGCCCCTAATCGTAGTTGAAGACGCCGGTATGGGGAGGCCCATACCGGGATGGGGAGGGTGTACCCGTATGTACCCGCTGCAATCGCGGGCTTTGAGTTGTTGTTGGAGTTGACCCGGGGCATGGCGGGGTGATTGTTTGACACTCTTTTCCCTATCAGACCGGCGTGGGCCACGGTGTCCGTCGGAGAGTTGTTGAGCTTGTCGAGAGAGTTGTTGACCAACTCATGTACCCGCTGAGCTTCTCAAGAAGGCGGCGAATGAGTTCTCGGTGGTCGCCACGAGGTCCGCCGCAAGGGAGCTCCGAACGAGGTAGAAAGAGGTCCCCCTAATGAGGTCGAGCGCCATTGACGGCCCGGAGGAGCTCGTTATGGGAGAGCTCGGCCGGCGGAGGCTTGTCCTTGCGCGAGAGCTCGTGTGTGGTGAAGACGGTGGTGTTTCTTTACGCACACAGAGAAATCCGCAGCGCACGGAAATACCGTTGTAGCACTTCACCCGGTGGTAAAGCGGGTATCGTATTTTGCACAAGGACTCCGCCGCAAAGCAGCTGTTTTTCTCGTCCTGTGGTCAACCTAAGGCAAGGGTTTGTTTTCTAAGAGTAGCGAGGTATCTATAGGCTAAGTTTTCCGTGCAAAGGATTCCTAAAGTCTCATTGTCTACTCACTTCGGCACCGCCACGCCCAAAGGACAGTGTCCGGTAATTAGCTCTACACGTGGCCCGACGGGGGGATTTCAAGGGACGGACAAGGCTTGTCACGACCAAGCCGCCTACCCTCAACCGGATGGACCGCAAAAGGTAGGTGAACGCTAGTCCAAACACCACGTTTGCACTATTGGTCACGCTTCTTGATGTTGGCCAAGGTTCCCCGGTCAAAGAGTTCCTTCACCAAGAACTAACGCTCTTAACGAGACAATCTACCAATCCCGTAAGTCTACAACAGCTAAAAAATATACTAAGGAAATTAAATAGTCGCAAAGATAATCACAAGACTCCTTACCAAAGTGTAAGTAGCTTGCGAGGTACAAGCCTGAGGGTACCGACAAATCCGCACTCAGCCCTCCTAGGAACCGCTGGAACACCGGGGCGAACCGCAACTCCGGATAGAAAGAACAAAGCTTCTTTCTAGCTTTTCCCTCTCACTCTCTAGAATTTAGAAGAAGATAGAAGAAGTAGAAGAAGAAGAACTAATTCTACTCTCTTGCACAAGTGGACTGGTTTCTCCTTGAAATTGTTATGTAGAGGGGTGAAGGAGGGAGCTATTTATACACAAGGGGGAGGGGCCTAAGTGCTAAAAACACCAAAACCGACCTAGGAAAACCTTCCATATGCGCCAAACCCGACCATCCAACGCCGGTAGTGTCGATTTTGGAAGGTGACAAACCGCCTCCCTCGGCGCGGGCCCGAACCGCCTCGGCCGAGGGAGTGCGGCACTGGTGGTCTTGCAAGCACCCGCCCGGCGCTTTGTCGAGCCGGCGGTGGGCCTCCTTTTGCAGTGAAAAGTTGTTTGGTGGTCTTGGCCCTACTGGTTTTGACGTTTTGTCCCGATTCTTGTTTGGGCTTGCCATTTGCTTCTTTGGGCCTTTTTTTCTATTTATTGATTTTATTTCTTTTCCTTTGTATTTTTGGCCCAAAGTGATCATTCTTGAGTTGGTACCTGCAAGTCCAAATAAACACCAAAACTTTGGAATATGTTAGTTGAAATCCCTATTTCTAGGTTGTTTTGGTGTTATGTTGACGGTGTTTAAATTCGCGCCGTTACCGTCAACAAAGACTTCGTGGTTTCGCGCGGTAGGACGCCTTATCCCTCGAGTGGTCGGAGCCCGAGCCGTGTTTGCTAGCTGATAGCAAGTTGGAAGCTCGTTTATTGGTGTCCCAAATGTCCCGATCTCCCACAAGAGCCCCGAAAGGCATTTGGGCGAAGCGCTCCCGCTGGTGTAGCCCCCGAGGCCCGCGTGAGAACAGAGATTCTCGCGGAGGCTTTTTAGAATTTTCGTGGGCTCATCGACCCGTTCCCTTCATGATTGTTCACGGAGGTGGTGAGCTCGAGCTCGATCTTGCCTCGTTAGTCGAGATCGAGTGCTCGGTGAGCTGCCGTCGGATAGTCATGTGAGGCCCGAGCTCGAGCTCGCTCGTGACGATCTGGCCGGGTGGATCGGCCTCAAGCTCTACGTGAGCTCAACTTCCGAGATCCTCGAGCCCCCGAGCGATGTATCGGGAGCGAGGCGCTTCTTCATCGCATGAGGTTGGCTCGAAGTCGATCATGGCCCTCAGCACTCGGACGCCGCACAAGTAAAAGCCCCCGAGCCCTTTCGAAAGCTCGGGGCATGGGCCGTCGATGCCGCTTTCTCAAGGCGCCTCGCCGTGGTGTCTCCGGGCGGCTCTCGGAGCTCTCGAGCTGAGCTGGCCTTCGGACCCCGAGACAGGGAGCTCATGTTTCGAGCTCGCTTTTTAGGAGCTTCCGGTGATTCGACCAGCTAGGCCGAAGCTCTTAAATTTTTACCCCTCGTAAAAAATAGCCGCTGGGATCTTACCGCTGAGGTTTTTACCGCTGGTGAGGAGTTATCCCATTAATGCCGCGGCCGCTTCGCTCAGCCAGTGGCGGCGCCCGTCGATCTCGCGGCGCCCGAGGTGTGGATGTGACGTGGGGTGGGCCCTTCGCGCGTTTCTCCTCGTCGCCTCGCCGCGTTGGAGCTCTATAAATACGCAGAGATTGGGGAGCGGATTCACCTTCCCATCTCTTGCCTTCCTTCTTGCTCGTGAGAGAGAAAGTTCGATCGCCGCCGCCGCGGAGACTCGATCTTCCTTCTCCCCGCTTCGCCGGGCGACCCGCCGGAGGCCGAGATGGGTTCGTGGCTGCCCTCGACGGGCGACGGGAGGCGTTGATCGAGGTGCAGGTGTCGTCGGCGAGCTGCGTACCGCCGGGCGGCGGAGGAGGAGTGGATCATCCATGAGCGCCTGAGACTCTCAGGCGCCGGCGGGTATGTCGTCGTTCATGGCCTTCCACGGCCCTTGGGCTCGGCATGCCGTAGGGCGACTTCTTCAGCGACCTCATCTCATCTTTGGGGCATCGAGCTCCCGACATCGACACGAGCGAGGGTCTTGCTCCTCTCGCCCAGCACCATGCTGCGGTGGTTGGGGATCCCCCCAAGCGGGAGCTCTTCAAGCACTACATCTCTGTAGAAGATCGGCGGCCAGGGCGGGGAAGGCGACCCGGCCCGATCGCTGCGTCCCCCCGCGGCCTACGCGGGAAGGTCGGCGGTCCTTCCCCGATGATGACTTCCCGTCCGCTAACGGGGTGGAGGGAGGAGTGGTTCTACCTCAGAAGCGCCCCCTCCCCACCCCACGGTTCGCAGGGCCGGGACCGCCACCCCGCCGAGCAAGGTATGGCGTGAGGACCGCGCGATCACACCCGCGGGCAAGTGGAGCGGGCGGTGGGCAAGATCAAGGCGCGATGCCGGCGGCGGTGAACCACATCATCAAGGCCCGGCTGGCGCAAGGTCGTGGTGCCCCTCCCCAAATCGAGCTCTTCGGATGTGGGAGATGAAGGAGGAGGAGGCCCCGCTTCGATGGGACGGCGCCCCGGGTTGGCCAGGCCAGCCGGGTGGAGTGGTGGATGGAACGGGTGACGGAGACGGGGGTGAGGGCGCGCCGGGAAGCTCGAGATCCTCCCCAATCCGGCGACTTTGGCGCCGTAAGTGCTCATTGCCCTTTCTTTGGTCCGTTTCTTGCCGTGTCGAGCTGCGGACGATCTTTGAGTTACGTAGGTCGGTGCGATGGAGTCTTTATCCCATCCTCCTCTTCTGAAGAATGCTGGATGCTCGGGCCAACGTCCGGCGGGCTGTGTCTGAATGAGGGGCGAGCTCGTCGGCCGGCCGCGGCGCGGCGATGGAGGAGGCCGGAGGCCGGCGTCGGGCTGCCGGGGAGAGCCCTCGGCGCCGACGATGGCCGCAGCCCGAAGGTCGGGACCTCGTCGGACGCGAGCTTTCGGCGCTCCCGGTTGCGGCCGTCCGAGTGGGGCGGCGCGGATCCCTCGGCCCCTCCCGCCGGGTCGCCGGCACGGGGCCCCGGCCGAGGCCCGGGGCGCTCGGCCGGGCGGCTCGGGGGCTCTCGGAGCCTGCCAGGGCGCGGAAGCGAGGGAAGAGGGTGGCCACTAGGTAAGCTCCTCGCCCCTTGTGTTGTTGTAGGTTGTAACGATTGACCGTAGATGCGACTTAGGTGCACCAGGGGCGCGGCGGCGTACCGTGTAAACGCCCAGGGACGGGCGTCGCCGAGCCCGATGGTGCGGGCTCGGGCAGAGATGACGAGCTCGGCCGGCGCCGTCGATGATGAGGCTCGATGCCGGTGAGCTCGGGCTCGGCGCGGCGTTGCGGCTCGGGGATGGTGACAGCGAGCTCGGCGGGCGGGAGGCGAAGCGGCAAACGGCACGAGGAGACCGAAGATATGTCGTATTCCCTTTCAAGGGGCCGTGCGACCCGCGCTTATTGCGACCTCACAGAGTCTCCAGCGCTCCTAGGCTCCCCATCGGCGCCGGCCCATCCCCGTGGGAAAGCGGGCCGTCTTGGCTCGTCGGAAGCCTCGGTCGGCCAGGTGCCCAGGGGCGGCGGGGGCGCCGGTACCGAACAGCCCCGTGAGCTCTCTTCGGTGGCGGCGGAGCGGAAGCGGTTCTGCGGAGACTCCGACGGAGAGGTCGCGTCGAGGCGGCTCGTCGGTGACGTTCGCCCTCAACGGGGAGGCCGTCGTCGTCAGCCTGCGTCGTCGATATTTCGGGCGGCGAGGATCTTGCGGCGGGCGGGCGTGCGGACGAAGATGAGGGCCTGCGAGCGAGGCCGTGGAGGGTGCCGCCACCACGAGCAGGTCGGCCGCTTCCGAGTGGCCGTTCCTCGCCGTGGGGCGATCGAGGTTGTGAGGGCCAAGGTGTTAAAATCTTGTTGTCGCGACGAGTGCCCTCTCGCGGGCGTGGACATCGTTATTCCACAGGCCTATGCGGGGTCGCCCGAGTCCTCCTCGTTGGGGGAGGGAGGCGGGTCGGTGATTTGTCGGTGCCCGGCCCGAGAGTCGCCCCTTCGTCTTTCCGGGGTTCGTCGATGTCGCGGTGGTCGGGGCTTCGTTTCGGTGCTTTCCGGCTTGTTTGATTGTTTGTGGTTTGGGGGCGTGCGGGGAGGCCATCGGGGCACAACGGCGAAGCCTCCCCCGAGGCGGAGGAGGTTTCGTCGGGCGGGCGGCATTGTCTTGCGAGAGATGTCTGCGGCAGGCTGGCCGCGCGGCTCTAGTCTCGGTTCACGGAGGCCCCGGGCGGAGGGGCGGCCGGCCTGGCGCGGAGAGGAGGAGCGGGCTGCCAGGAGGCCCGGGGGAAAAGGTGGAGGCGCAGGCGGGGGGGCGGCCCGGAGGAGGGCCGAGGCTCGCCCATAGCGGCAGCGTGAGAAGATGCGGAGGAGCTCGACTCCCTTCGCGGATGTTCGATGATGGGGGAGCTTGAGCGCTCGGCGCTTGAGGCGGCGCGAGTCCCTCCCGGAAGGACAAGGGACGAGCTCGCCTAGCAACTCCGCCACCGTGACACCGAGGCTCGAGTAAGTGCTCCGTGCCCCGTCTTTTGTCCCATTTATTCCGGGCCAGTTTCGAGGCTGATTGTCCTCGTCGGCGGGGCTTCGACTTATGACCATGAAGCTTCCGGAAGCCTGGTGCATGCTCGGAGTGCCTCGGAGACGAGAAGTATCGGGTCCGGAGGCCGAGAACCACGAGTTGTGGTGCAACGAGCGGGGGTCTTTATGACACGCCGGAGTAAGCGGGCGGCTTTCTTCTACCTTGTGCTCGTGGCCCCCGCGGCTTATGTCTTGATCTGTTGTCTTTGCTCGTAGGTGAGAAGCGAGGCTCCACGAAGCGGCGCGGAGCTCGTGGACAGGGGTCGGGGCTCGGCTGTCCACCGAGGCCTCCTTGGAGAGCACTCGCGGCTCGCGGCTGCGGGAGAAGGAGGCGGATTTGAAGAAGCGAACCCGGCGACCTCGTCGTGTGTGCAAGGAGCTCGGAAGCCTCCCGGGGCGCGGCGCCAAGGCCATGGAGGGAGGCGAGGCTCGGCAGCGCGCATGAAAACCTTGCGTCAGAGGTCGGAGCCGTCATGGCGTTCTTGGGGTGGAGGGTGTGGCGGACCTTGTCGGCCCGGGTGTCAGCCATCCGCGCAAGGTGGCCGGAGGATGCGGGCCGCGTGGTCCTGGGCGGTCGGCGTGTCTTCGCCCACTACCCCTGCCGAGGTGGACATCGTGAAGAAGGGTGGCCGCCGGGTGCGATGATCTTAGGCGTGGAGCGGGCGGCCCCGCCGCGGAGGGCCGCGGCAGGCGGAGCTATCTGTCGAGCTCTTCAAGCTGCGCCACCGAGGAGCTTGAGGTCTTCGAGCCTCCTGGCGGGGTGGAGACGGAGCGGTAGAGGAGCCCGCCCAGGAGGGGAGGAAGCCGCCAGTGACGCCCCCGCCTGAGCCGATGGACCAAGACCCGCAGAGCGCAAGAATAGGAGCTCGAGGCTGGCCTCTTTTTTGTGATGAGTTTTAAGTCCTCGCGGTTGAGGCGATTTGTAAAAAACTTATGGAAGCTCGTGTGCTAGTTAATGGAAGCCGTCTTTTCCTCTTTTCTCATACTTTGGTTTCTACTTTGACCTTCCGTGAGCTCATGTTTCGAGAGTCGGATGGCGGGGCCATTCCTCTCCGCCGCGGGGCGGGAGGTCGTTAGACGAATAAGCCACGCTTTTAAAGCGATGAGCTCAAGACTTAGTCATTTCGAACATCGTTTCGAGTTAAGAGGAAAGGGTGTGGGTTCGAGCTCACCGCTGAGCTTTGAGCTCGTAAGTTTTTCTTAAAAACGGTGCGTTAAAAACATGGGGTGTGCACCCCGCTCCTTGTAGCCCCCGAGCAAGGGATCTGCTTTGCCGGGCGAAGGCCGGTAGCTGCTCAAGCGTGCTAAGGAAAAACAATTCAAATGCTTGCACATATTTTTGCATCGAATTTGTGCCTTTATTGAGCTCTTGCGGATACAAAATTTTTGAAGTATACTCGGGGTAAAAGCGACGTGTGAAGTTGTTCGATGTTCCACGCGTTGGTGAGGACTCGGCCTTGGTGGTCTTTGAGCTTGTATGCGTCGCGGGCCTCGGCGACTTGGTCGATGGTGAAGGGACCTTCCCATGGTGCCGAGAGCTTGTGCTTGTCCTTCGAGCTCGACTCGGGCGTAGGACGGGTCGCCGACGCCGAAAGCTCGCCCCTTAACGTGGCGGCCGTGGTAGCGCCTCATGGACTGCGGGTACTTGGCGGAGTGGATGAGGGCGATGTCCCGAAGCTTGCCGAAGCCGATCGGGCGCATCCTCGGCGGTGCTTTGGTTGTTGTGCTCGCCGAAGGCACGGGCGCGGGGTGAGCCCATACTGAGGTCGTGGGGGACAGCCCTCGGATCCAAAGACGAGGAAGAAAGGCGTGCGCCCCGTGGCTACGCGGCGTTGTGCGAAGGCTCCATACGGCCGAGGGGAGCTCGGCGAGCCATCGGCGGGCGTATTTCGAGCCTCCTGAAGATGCGTGACTTCACGCCTGCGGATCATGCCATTAGCTCTTTCTACCCGTCCGTTGGTCCTTGGGTGGTCGACGAGGCGTGTCGGCGTGGATGCCGTGGTCGTTGCGCGACCGATGAAGACCTCTCCGACGGTTCGTGCGTTGTCGGTGATAATGGAGTTCGGGACTCAACCGGTGGATGATGCCGGTGAAGAACTTGGACGGTCTCCTCGGCTCGACGGCGTGCGATGGGCATAACCTCGATCCACTTGGAGAATTTGTCGATGGCGACGCGGAGGTGCGTGTAGCCCCCGACGGTCTTCTTGAATGGTCCCACCATGTCGAGTCCCCGAGCCGCGAAGCGGCGGGGTGTGAGGGTGTCTGGGGAGGCTTGGCCGAGGAGATGCGTGCGCTTGGCGAAGAGCGGCATCCCACGCGCGATGTCGGACGGCTCGGATGGCGTCCGTGGCGTGGTCGGCCGAGTAAGCCACGGCCGGAATGCCTTCGACGCCCGAGCTCGTGGCGCCGTGGTGGCCGCGTCGCCGGCGTGGATCTCCCTTAGCGAGCTTTCCCCTTGCTCGAAGGTGATGCGTTTGGAGGGCCGCCGGGGGCTCCGCGTCGGTAGAGCTCTTCCCAGATGAGGGCGAATGACTTGGCCCGCGCCGCGCCCGGGCGTCGCGATTCCATACGCCTGGGGGAGCTAGCGTTCCTTGAACCATTGGAGCGGGATCCGCCGGTCGGGCTTTGGGGGCCGTCACGGTTGAGCGATCCGGCCCGGGGAGTGTCTCTGCCTCCGCCAGATGAGCCGGGGCGTCGGCGTCGATCGCATACGCCCTTGCGGGCTCTCCCTTGAGCCGTATGGAGGGCTTGTGTTGCTCGTGCATGAAGACGCCGGGTGGAGCCGGCGGATCCGATCCGACGTGAAGCTTGGCGACGGCGTCGGCGTCGTTGTTGAGGTGGCGATGCACTTGGTTGACCTCAAGCCCGTTGAAGTGTTCCTCGAGCTCCGCGGACCTTCGATGGTGCGATCATCTTTGGGTTGACGCGATCGACTTCCTTCATGACTTGGTTTTTACGAGCTCGAGTCGCCGGACCTCGAGGTGCCGGATCCCGCCGCTCGCCGGCGTGCAAAAGCCCATTTACCGGTGCCTCGTACTCGGCCACATTGTTGGGCGCGGGAAATGTAGGGCGGATCGAGTACTTCATGCGCACCTTGTTCGGGGAGATGAAGGCGAGCCCGACAGCCGACCATACTTCTTCACGGATCCG
This sequence comes from Hyparrhenia diplandra, assembly GCA_015847255.1. Taxonomy (NCBI): domain Eukaryota; kingdom Viridiplantae; phylum Streptophyta; class Magnoliopsida; order Poales; family Poaceae; genus Hyparrhenia; species Hyparrhenia diplandra. The sequence continues at coordinate 298,186 of JADLZK010012069.1, read as the reverse complement.
CCGAGTACGACATCCGTGATTCGATGTCGCCGGGTCGTGGCGGTTGCTCAACCTCGGTCCACTCGGCATGAAGTCGGCCGTAGCCTACGACTTTATGGCGTCTCTCTGGGGACATAGGTGATGTCGGCCCCCATGAGCTTGATAGCCCACTTGGCCATGCGGCCGTAACCCTGGGGGCTACGGATGACCTCGCCAAGGGGGTATTTGGAGACGACCTTGACCGGTGAGGTGAGTCGGTGTGCCCGAAGCTTGCGCGCCGGGTGATCGGCAACGCATACACGAAGCTTTTGAAGCCGCGTATAGCGGTCTTGCTGCCGGTGAGAACTTCGGGCGATGAAGTAAACCGGACGCCGCACCTTGAGCGCGTGCCCCTCTTCTTTCTTTCGACGACGAAGGCGGTGCTCACCACCTTCGAGGTGGCGAGATGTAGAGAAGGATCGGCTCGTTAGGCGCGGGCACGGCGAGCGGGTGGGTTAGCAGGAGTTGCTTCAGCCGAAGTCGAGCTTGCCGGCTTACGTCGGTCCGAGCGCGAAGCGCTCGGTCTTCTTCAACAACTTGTAGAGGGGAGGCTTCGTTCCCAAGTCGAGCTATGAAAACGACTTAGCGCGGCCGACACCCCGTGAGTCGCCGTGACGCACTTGACGTTTTCTAATCGGCCCCATGTTCATGATGGCGGCGATTTTCTCCCAAGTTGGCTTCGATGCCACGCGTTCGAGACGATGAAGCCAAGCGACTTCCCTCGAGGGACCCTCCGAAAAAACGCACTTCTCGGGGTTGAGCTTGACTCCAAACTCGCGGAGTTTGGCGAAGACTTTTCGAGGTCTAGGATGAGCTCTTTCGAGCGTTTTGTCTTGACTACGATAAAATCGTCGACGTATGCTTCTAAGAGCTTTCCGAGGAGCTCTTTGAAGACTTTCTCGGATGCACCTTTGGAAGGTGGCGCCAAAGATTTTTCAAGCCGAAGGGCATCGTTACGCAATGCAATCGCCAAACGGAGTGATGAAGGAGGTGGCGAGCCGATCGAGCTCGTTCATCATGATCCGGCGGTGGCCGGAGTAGGCATCAAGAAAACAGAGTGTCTCGCACTTGGAGGTGGAGTCAACAATTTGGTCGATGCGCGGTAAAGGAAATGGATCCTTCGGGCATGCCTTGTTGAGACCCGTGTAGTCAACACACATTCTCCATTTCCCATTCTTCTTCTTAAGTAGTACGAGGTTGGCTATCCACTCGATGATACACCTCCTTGATAAACCTAGCGGCTAAGAGCTTATCTATCTCCTCGGTGATTGCCTGGCGCCGATCGTCATCGAAACGTCTAAGCCTTTGCTTCACCGGCCGAGAGCCGTTTTGATGTTCAAGAGTGCTCGGCGACTTCCCCGGTATGCCCCAAGATATATCGAGGCCCTCCACGCGAATATGTCGAGGTTCGCGTGGAGGAAGTCGACGAGCTCGCTTTCCTATTTGGGGAGAGCTCGACCCCACGCAGGGATGCGCCCGCCCCCGCCGATCTTGACCTCCTGGCATCCTTCGGCTCGAACGCTGCTTGACCTTGTCGGGAGAGCTCACCGGAAGGGCTCGTGCTCCCGACTGGCGAGCTGCTCGGCCCGGTGCCGTGCTGCCACCCCACCTTCTTGAGCTCGGGGAGTACTCAGGCGGAGGGCCCAAGTCATCATCTTCGGCCGACATCCTCGATCTCGATCGCCGCGTCAGCCGTGCATCGGGCCCGGCCGGCCCATGCGGCGTGCTCAAAGGTGGAGTCGACGGTGATGACCCCTTCGGCCGGGGATCTTGAGCTTGAGGTAGGTGTGGTTGGGGACGGCCATGAATTTCTCGCGTAGCCATCCCAAGAGCGCGTGGTAGGCGTTCTTGAAGGGGAGCACCTCGAACATGAGGACCTCCTTTGCGGAAGTTGTCCCGGGGTGCCGGAAGGTGACGGGAGGTCGATCCGCCCGAGCGGTACCATCATCGCTTCCGGCACCACGCCGTGGATCGGTTCCGCGAGGGGGCGGTGCCGTGCCTTGGGGATGCCAAGGGCTTGGAGCGCGTGGATGTAGAGGAGGTTGAGGGCGCCGCCGCCGTCCATCAACACCTTGCCGAGGCGCTTGGTGCCGATGATGGGGTCGACGACGAGCGGGTACCTTCCCTGCACGGGATGTGTCATGGGTGGTCCGCCTTGTCGAAGGTGATCGCCGAGCTTGACCACTTGAGGTAGGCGGGCGTTGCGGGCTCGGTGAATAGGACCTCGCGGCGGGTGAGCTTTTGCCGCTTGGATTCGTAGTCGAGCTCCCCGACCACGTTGACGGCGCCATCCTCGATGTAGATGTCGCCAAAACTCGTCGAGCCGGGCCATGCTTTGTCGCCGCCGCCCTTGTCTCCTCCCCGCAGCGTGCCCATCACGTGCTTCTTCATGAGGTGGCAGTCCTTCATCTTGTGCTTGACCTGACCCTCGTGGTGGGGGCATGGCGCCTCGAGCATCTTGTCGAAGTGCTCTTTGGGGACGGTTCGTGCCCTCTTTGGGCTGGCCTTTGCGCTTGTCCGCCACGGGCGACGAACTTCGTCGCCGCCGCCGCCACGGGGCGCTTTGTTTTTCTTGTTCTTTTTTACGTCTTGGCGAGCCGGATCCTCGGCGACGTCGTCATCGGCCTTGGGCTGCCCTTGCCCATGACCTGGCGGAGACGGCGTCCTCCTCCGGTGGCGGTGGCGGTCGAGGAGCTCCTTCACGCCCTAGGCTTCGGGACGCGGAGCTCGTGGATGAGGGTCTCGCGGTGGTGCCGAACGTGAAGGCGGTGATGACCTCCAGTCGGAGGCCTCGGAGAGGTTGTTGCGAGCTTGGAAGCGCGATGTAGTCGCGTCGGCCCTCCCCCTTCTTACCTCTCGCACCCTCGGAGGTCCCACGTCATGCCTCGGCCCGGTGTAGGTGCCCTCGGAAGCCGTCGACGAAGACATCGCGCAGGTCCTCCAGGTTGGGATGGTGCCTCCGGGGGGTGCTCAAGCCACGGCCGTCGCGGAATCACGCAGGTACGGTGGGAGGTTGCGGATGATGAAGTAGTCGCCGTCGCGCCCCCCGCCCCCGGCCCGGGCGGTGGTCCTCGAGCCGGGTGCGGGGGTCGGTCTCCCCCATTGTATACGCAGACCGAGGTCGGAGTCGGAACGAGAAGGAAATGGGGCGTCGTGGATGCGTGAGCCGAACGCCCTCGGCCTCCTCGGCTCGAGCTCGAGGGCCGGGCGATCCCGCAGGAGGCGGGCTCAGCGGCGTGCCGGTGTGGGGCTGCGGCTCTTGTCGCGCCTCGCCATCGTGGCGCCCACCGTCGCTTGCTGTGAGTGCGGGGACGCCGTGGTCGTCGCGGTGGTACTTATCGTCGCCCGGGGACGTTCTTCTCGGCCGGCCTCCGCCTTCTTGTTGGGCAATGATGGTGTCCCTCGCTAGCGTCGCGGTGCTCGCCGACCCGTCTGGCGTGGACCACGGGATGCGAGGAGAGGCCTCGTGCTCCTCCGGCCATCGGGCGGTGCGAATGTATTTGAGCTCGCCGCTGCTGGACCGCCGCCTCCGCCCGGGCCTCTTGAGCTTACTCGGCGTGGGTCCCCGCGTGCCTCGGGCTCCTCGGGGCCGGGCAGCGTCGAGGAATAGCCCGGCTGCGACGCCGGGTGGGGATGCCCTCCCGAACATCGGCGGGAGCGATTCGGAGCCCTCGTCCCGGTTGATGCGGTCGTGGACATCGCGGGCTCGAGCTCGTGCTCGTGATTCTTTGTCTTCCTCCCTACTTGGCGAGGAGGGCTTCACGCTCTTGGGCTGCCGCGGCGCTGAAGCTCCTCGAGGCTCGTCCGGTCGGGGCCTTGGCGCGGTCGGCCCCGGAGGCTCGCGGCCGGTGTCTCGGCGAGTCCTCGAGGCGTGTGTTCGGAGGCGTCGCTCGGCGGGACCTCTTCCACCGCGCCCTCGGGTGTCGCACATGTAGCAATCGTGTGGGGTCGCAATCCATGAGGCTCATCCCATCGAGGGCGAGCTCGAGCTCGTGGATGTTGGTCTTCCGGGGCTCCTCGCCCTAGTAGGCGGGAGGCCCCGGCCGCCTCGTGGTACATCTCGGGCGTGGGCCGCCGTGGAACTCGTCGGCCATCGACGGCGTCTCTCTCTCCGGAGCCGCGGGACGACGCGGCGGTAGAGAAGGTCACGCCGCGAAATGAGAGCTCGCGTGGGGCTCGCATCCCGTGATGTTCGGGGAGCAGGTCCTTGATGAGGACGAAGAAGCGTCCGTGGGCGGCGCGATAGGGCTGATCGACGCGGAGGTCGAGTTCCACCCCATGCTCGTGAGGACGGAGTCGGTGGTGCCTCGAGGCGGCCGGGAATGTCCTCACGCCGCATCGGGCGGGTGAAGACAGCCCGTGAAGGACTGCTCGCTCGGTGCCGAGAAATCGATGGTGCCGAAGCGCATCGCTAGCGCCGCGGCCATCGATGAAGCAGAGGAAGCCATCGAAGTGAAGAAACGTCGCACTAGCGCTGCCCCTACCTGGCGCGCCAACTGTCGTGGTCTAATACCATCGTCACAGTAATGTCTGGCTAATGCGTGCTCCGATGGCCTAGCTCTAGAGACAATGACACAAGATTTATCCTGGTTCGGCGCAAATCGTGCTCCCTAGTCCAGTGTGATCTCTATCCGAGCTCAAACGCTCATACTGGGGCTTAGTACAAGCGGGTCGAGAGAGGGAGAGGGCTCCCAAGTCTCTGTGATTGAGGCTAGTGCCGATATCGAGTGGGTGTTGTGCTGCTGAGAGTGAACCTGTTGTTCTTTTTTTGTTCTCTGCTTCAAGCCGGAGGCCTACCTCCCCTTTTATAGTCGCAAGGGGGGCAGGGAACATGAGCTCTCCTCGGGTTGAGGACTTAGAGAAACAAGAACATATGCGCAGGGCAGTAGATGTGTGGAAGAGCTCTCAGATGAGCTCCCGACGCAGGTGAGAGCTCCCTTCGAGCTCCTGAGTGCCTTGCGCGTCGAAATTGGTCGTCACCGTACGCAGGAATCGGGGTTTGGGCGGTGGGTCGCGTCGCCTCGTCCCTAATCGTAGTTGGAAGACGTCTTCGGTATGGGGAGGCCCATACCGAGGGATGGGGAGGGTGTACCTCGCATGTACCGCGCGCAATCGTGGGGCGGAGTTGTTGGAGTCGACGGGCATGGCGAGGTGATTGTTTGACGCCTTCCCTCCTCATCAGAGAGCTGGCGTGGCCGCGCGTGTCCGGCCGAGAGTTGTTGAGCTTGTCGGAGAGTTGTTGACTAACTCATGTACCCGCAGGCCTCCGGAGAAGGCAAAGAATGAGTTCTCGGTGGTCGCCATGAGGTCCGTCGCGAGGAGCTCAACGAGGCGAAAGAGGTCCCCGAATGAGGTCGAAAGCGAAGTTGACAAATGGGAGGAGCTCGTTATGGGAGAGCTCGAGCGAGGCGGAGGCTTGTCCTGCGCTGAGAGCTCGTGTGTGGTGAAGACTTCGTGTTTCGCGGTAGGACGCCTTGTCCCTCGAGTGGTCGGAGCCCTGAGCCGTGTTTGCTACCGATAGCAAGTTGGAAGCTCGTTTATTGGTGTCCCAAATATCGATCCCCCACAATGAAGGAGCTCCTCGCCCCTGCGCCACCCGACACGCCGGGAGAGGACGCCGCCTCCGCCACCCAAGCAAGGGCGCATCCAAGGCCGACGATGACGCCGCCGCGGATCCGACCAGACTCAGCAGAAGAAGAACAAGAAGAACAAGCGCCCCGAGACGACGATGACGACGAGTTCGTCGCCGCGGGCGCACAAGCGCAAGACCGGCCCCAAGGGAGGCAATGAACTCCGCCCCCAAAGAGCACCGACACGGATGCTCGAGGCACCGTGTCCGCACCACAAGGGGTCCCGTCAAGCACAAGATGAAGGACTGCCGCCTCATGAAGAAGCACGTGATGGGCACGGCTGGGGAGGAGACAAGGACGACGACGACAAGGCCGCGAGGCCGCTCCGCCCGACAAGTTCGCCCGGGCGACATCTACATCGAGGACGGCGCCGTCACGCGTGGTCTTCGGGGAGCTCCCCGGCTACGAGTCCAAGCGCCGACAAAAAGCTCACTTCGCTGCGAGAGGTCCTCTTCACCGAGCCCGCAACGCCCGCCTACCTCAAGTGGTCGAACTCGGGCCGGGACACGCTCGACAAGGCGGACCATCCACGCCACATCCCGTATCCCGGGGAGATACCCGCTCGTCCGACCCCCGCCATTGGCACCAAGCGCCTTGGCAAGGTGCCGATGGACGGCGGCAAAGGCCTCAACCTCCTCTATAGCCACGCGCTCCCAAGCCCTTGGCATCCCCAAGGCGCGACTACGCCTTCGCGAGCCGAGCCAATCCATGGCGTGGTGCCGGGAAGCGTGATGGTCCCGCCGGGCGGATTGACCTCCCCATCACCTTTGGCACCCCTGACAACTTCCGTAAGGAGGTCCTCACGCTCGACGCCATTCGAAAGTTGTCCGACGCCGCTGGCCGCCAGCTTCTTCGCCAAGCAAACCCATCTCCAAGACAGCCCCTCCAAACAATCCCTCTCACCGGCCGCTCATGGCCCGGGGCTCGACATGGTAGGACCCTTCAAGAGGACCGCCGGGGCTACATGCACCTCCTCGCCGCCATCGACAAGTTCTCCAAGTGGATTGAGGTCATGCCCATCGCACGATGCCGGGCCGAGGAGACCGCCAAGTTCTTCACCGGCATCATCCACCGCTTTTGGGGTCCCAAACTCCATCATCACCGACAACGCACCAACTTCGTGGGAGAAGTCTTCATCGACCGGTGCAAATACCCGCGACATCCGCTGGGCGACACGGCCTCCGCCGCCCATCCGAGGACCAATGGGCAGGTAGAGAGAGCTAATGTCATGATCCTGCAGGGCGTAAAGTCACGCATCTTCAAGAGACTCGAGAAATACGCCCGCCGGTGGCTCGCCGAGCTTCCTTCGGTCGTATGGAGTCTTCGCACAACGCCAGCGCAGCCACGGGCGGACGGTGTTTTCCTCGCCTTTCGATCCGAGGCGTGCTCCCCACCGACCTCGGTATGGCTCGCCCGCCCGTGCCTTCGACGAAAGACAACAACCGAAGCGCCGCCGAAGACGCCGCCGACCAGCTCGACGGCTCGTGACATCACGCCATCCACTCCGCCAAGTACCGCAGTCCATGAGGCGCTACCACGATCGCCACGCCAAGGGACGACCATTCAACGTCGGTGATCGCGTCCTACGACGAGTTGAGCTCGAAGGACCGGGACAAGCTATCGGCACCATGGGAAGGGCCCTTCACCATCGACCAAGTGCCGAGGCCCGCACATACAAGCTCAAAAGACCACCAAGGCCGAGTCCTCACCAACGTATGGAACATCGAACGCCTACGTCGCTTTACCCCTAAATGTACTTCAAAATGTTATAGTTGCAAGAGCTCAATAAAGCACCGATTCGATGCAAAAATCAGGCAAGCATTTCGAATTCTTTTCCTTAAGCTCGACCGAGCAACGGCCGGCCTTTGCCCCCAAAAAGACCCACCCTTGCTCGAGGGTTACAAGGAGCGGGTGCACACCCCACGTTTTTAACACACCGTTTTTTCACAAAAACTTACGAGCTCGAGCTCAACAATGAGCTCAAGCTCACAAACTCGCACCCTCTTCTCTTAAACTCGAACGACATTCCGAAACGGCTAAGTCATGAGCTCACCATTTCAGAGTGTGGTGCGACTTCCTAACGACCTCCCTCGCCCCCGTGGCCAGCGAGGAATGGCCCACCACTCGACTCTCGAATTATGAGTTCACAAAAGTCAAAAGTAGAAACGAAGTGTAGTAAGAGAAGAAGCGTGATCCCCATTAAGCACGAGCTTTCATAGTTTTTACAAGTTGCCTCAACCGCGAGGACTTAAAAGCTCATAACAGAAAGAGGCTTGGCCTCGAAGCTCCTATTCTTCCGCAGCGGAACCTCAACCATCGCCTCCCGGGCGGGCGACTTGCGCAGCCTTCCTTCTCCTCGGCGGGCTCCTCGGCCCTCCGCCTTCGCCAGAGAGGGTTCAAGACGCCAAGCTCCTCGGCAGAAGCTTGAAGAGCTCAACGGATATCCGCCGGGTCGCAGCGGCCTCGGCGGCGGCGGCCCGCTCCACCTCGTCGTCGTCGGCCCAAGGCCACCCCTTCTTCACGATGTCGACCTCGAACTTGGGGGTAGTGGGTGAAGACGTACGCCGACCGCCTTGAACCACATGACTCGCGTCCCTCCGTCACCCTGCGGGATGATCGACACCCGCCGACCGGGTCCACCACGTCTTCTACCCCGGGGCATCGCGCAGGTGGCCCTCGACCTCGGACACGAGTTCAGCCACGCCGCTGAGCTCTTGGCCTCCCTCCACGGCCTTGACGGCGCTCTTGGAGGTTCCTTGAGTTCTTTTCCGCAACGAGGTCGCTCGTCCTCTTCTTGGTCCGCCTCCTCCTCTTGCGGCCGACGAGGCGTGTGTCGCAGGTGGCTTCCTGCAGGCGAAAGCGCCCGACCCTGTCCTCGGCTCCGCTGTCGTCTTCGAGAATTCCGCTTCACCTACAAGCAAAGACGGCCTGGTCGAACGTAAGTCGCAAGACTGCGAGGATACAAGGTAGAAGACAACCGCCCGCTTACTCCGGCACTCGTCATAGAGCCCCGCGCTCGTTACACCACAGCTCGTGGTTTTCGGCCTCCATCGATCCTCCGCCTCGGAGGCGGAGGAGGTTGCACACAGCCCGGAAGCTTCGTGGTCGTAAACTAAGGCCCCGCCGTGAGGACGATCAGCCCCAAAGCTCCAAAAAATACAAGACAATAAGACAAGAGCGTAAACACCTCACTCTCGAGGCTCGGCGTCGCTACGGTGGAGCCTCTCGGCGATCTCCTCCTCCCTTGTCCTTCCGGGAGGGACTCCGCTCCCCGCCGATGCCGAGGCGCCAAGCTCTTGTCCTCAAGCATCCGGGCGGAGGGAGTCGAGCTCTTCCTTCATCTTCTCGCTGCCGCCGCCGGCAAGCTCGAGCTCCTCCTCCCACCGAGACGCTTCCCGCAAAGGCGGCGTCCACCTTCTCCCTCGGCCTCCCGGAGGCCGCGCCCCTCCGTCATGGATGAACCCGGCGACGTCCCCGCCACCTCTCGGAACCTTTGGAGCCGCCGAGCCAAGCTCGGCACACATCTCGCGCAGCCCGTCGCCCTCCCGACGAAACCGCCTCTCCAAGCCTCCGTCGGCCGGTTGTACCCCATGATGGCGCCTCTTGCACGCCCCGAAAAAGCACGAACACATGAGCAAGCCAAGAAAGCATAAAGGGAGTCCCTAGCACCACGGCGGATCCAAACCTCGGGCAAGGCGCGCGACACATCTCGCCGGTATTTGCGACGACCCCGGGTCCTCCAACGATGAAGGTGGCCGTCATGCGCGATCCAGCAAAACGCGGGGTAGCACGACGCCCGTGCCCTCGGGGAACGCCGATGTGCGACAAATTGCAGGATGTCGCGATCCCCCGAAGCTTGACCCTTGCCGTGGCAAGGTACGGCACCGCGCCGAACGAAGGGCGATCGCCCGGGCGCCCGCATCCTCGAAGTCCTCATCCTCGGCCGCTCGGTCCCCCCCGCCGCCTCAGCATCCTCGTCATCGAGATGTTGATGACCGGGTGCTCGACGGCGACCTCTCCACCGGTGGGGGCCGAGCGCCGACCTCGGGCGGACTCTTTTGGCGACGCTCCTGGCCGGCCGGGTCTCCTCGAGACCGCCTTTTCCGCCTCGCCGCCATCGAGGCTCACGGCGGCCAGTTTGGCCACGCTGCCACCCCTAAGCGAAGTCGCCGACCGAGAAGCTGTCGATCGAGCTCAACACCGCCCGCTGCTGATGCGACCCACGGGACGGACGATGCTAGGACGGGTCTCAAAGCATGATGCCCCTCCCACTTTGACGGCCGGCGCCGAGGCAGCGAAGCGGTGAGCCGGTAACCCTTGAAAGGGAAGAGCGCCATCATCTTCGACCCGTCATCGTGCCGCCATCTTGACCCCAAGCTCGTCGTCAGGCTCGTTGCCGTCGCTCCCGGAAGCCGCCAACGCTCTCCCGAAGCTCACGAGCACCGAGCTCGGCGACGATGGTATTGCCGAGCTCACCACCACTGTTTGAGCCCATGCCGACCGAGCCGGACGCGCCCCGGCCTCCAGCGTTTCTCGGGGTACGCCGCCACCGCCCGAAGTGCGTCGAGTCAACGTGACACGACCAACAATTGCGACCCTCAAAGAACACAGGAGGCAAAAGCTACCGCGCGTGGCCACCCTCTTCTTCTTCTTCCGCCCACACCCGAGCCCCGAGGCGTCCTCGACCAGTGCCCGCCTTGCGTCGGGGCTTACCGCGCCGGCGCCCGGTTGAGGGCGGGAGAGCCGGCGCCGCCGCTGATGATGGTACCACCGGGAGGCGCGAGCTCGCAGCCCCGACGAGGTCCCGACTCCTCCCTTCGGTTGCGTCCGCCGACGCCGAGGGCGCTCCCCTCGCAGCTCAACACCAGGGCTCTCCCTCCTCGACGGCCTACTCGCCGCCGGCCGGGATGAACCCGCCCCTCGTTCCGGATGGGGCCCGCTGGATGCTGGCAAGCCGGCATTGGCCCCTCGGGAAGGGGGGATGGGAGCCGGGGGCCCACTACGCCAACCTAGAGCTCAAGCTCGTCACAAGAACTCGAGACGACGAAGGAACGAACAAGACGGTGCAACGAGCGCACTTACCGCCGCAGCCTCTCGGATTGGGAGGATCCGGGAGCTCAGGCAACCTCTCCCGTCTTCGTCACCCCGTCATCCACCACTCCACCCGGTCGGCGGTGAGTCCAGTGGGCGCCGCCGTCCCCACGAACGGAGCGTCCTCCTCCTTCATCTCCTAGATCCTGAGAGCTCGGTCGAAGAGGCACCACGCCTTGGACAGCCCCGGGCCTCGATGATGTGGTTCACACCAACCCGGCCGCCCCCGAGCGCCTTTACCTTGCTCACCGCCCCGTTCCACTTGCTTCGAGATGTGGTCGTGCCGGTCCCTCGCGCCACGCTGCTGGCGCCGGGCGAAGGTACGGCCCGAAACCGGGCGTAGGATGGGAGACGCCGTTTGAGGTAGAACCACTCCTCCCTCCACCCGGGTTGGCGGACGGAAGTCGCCCTCGGGGAACGACCGCTCACGACTCTTCCTCCGCGCAAGCACCGGATCGCCACGCAAGAGATCGGGCCGGGCCACCTCCCTTGCTCTACAGGGGTCGGATCTTTGCGATGAAATGTCCAAGAGCTCCCGCTAGGGAGGGATCCCCAACCACCCCTCGAGCATGCGTAAGATGGAGAAGAGCAAATCCCGTCGCCGCGCCGTCAGCCGGAGCTCGATGCCCCATGATTTGATGAGGCCGCGGAAGAAGTCGCCGGCGGGCATGCCGAGCCAAGCGCCGTGGAAGGCCACGAGCGAGACAACGAGCGGGCGGCGGGTCGGGAGTCACGTGGGACACCGGTGGAATGATCCACTCCTCCCCGCGCCGTCCGCGGATAAGGGAGCCCGCAGATGAGGTCGCATCTCTCGACAACGCCTTGGTCGCCGCCGATGGCGGAGCCCATCTCTCAACTTCGAGAACGGGTTGCCGAGAAGCGGGGAGATGGGAGATTGATCGACAAGCAAGCGGCGGCGCGATTGAACTCTTTTCTCTCTCTACGGTGGGAGGCGTGAAGTGGGAAGGTGAATCCGCTCCCCTATCTCCGCCTTTTTATAGAGGTCCAAAGACGACGGAGGCATCGAGATGAAACCGCCAGAGGGCCCACCTCGTGTCACATCCGCCCGCAACGGATGCCACGAGATTGACGCTGCCTAACACCGGGCGTTTGCCGGAACGCCGCGCCGAAAAAAAAGTAACGGTAAAAATCCCAACGGTAAGACCCCAACGACTATTTTTTACACCCGCGTAAAAATCCGAGAGCTCGCATAACGCTGATTGCCGAAGCTCAAAAGCGTAGCTCAAAACGGAGCTCCCCTTCCCTGGGTTCAAAGGCCAGCCAGCCTCGAGAGCTCGAGAGCCGCCGAGACACCACGGTAGCGAGGAGGCGCCTTGCGAAGCGGCATCGACGGCCCCGTGCCTTGAGCTCCCAAGGGCTCGGGGCTTTACTCGTGCGCGTCCGGCTCACCAGGGCCACGATCGACCCGAGGTGACCTCACCTGAGGAGGAAGCGCCATCCCTGGCGGCCCGCCGGGGCTCGAGGATCATGGGAGTTGAGCTCGTGAACTTGAGGTCGATCCGCTGGCGATCGCACGAACGAGCTCGAGCTCGGCCTCACTGGACTATCCGACGGCTCCACCGAAAGCACTCGATCTCGGCTAACGAGGCAAGATCGAGCTCGAAGCTCACCACCTCCCGCAAGCAGTCACCGAGGAGCGGGTTGATGAGCCCACGAATTCTAAAAGCCCTCCGCAAGAACCTATCGTTTCACAGCAGCGTCGCGCGCACCCACGGACAAACATCAATCCCGAAACAAGGGTCCCTTCACGAAGAAGGCCGCCGCTGGTCAAAGACTGAGAGACCTCCTCCCCCAAATGCTCTGGGGCTACCGTGGGGGATTGATATTTGGGATACCCGTAGCACCCAACTCGGGCCAACAAACCAAAATGACTCCCGGACCTCAATCACTTTCGAGAAACGTGGCAAGGCAGGGTGCCCCGCCGCGGCACACGAAGTCTTCCACATTGAAGCTCTCCAAGCAAGGGCGAAACCTCCGCCTCGCTCGAGCTCCGCACACGAGCTTCTCAGGCGGGATCTTCCTTCCCGCCCGGCCGAGCTCTCCCGCCGACGAGCTCTCCCCGAGTCCTCACCGCGCTCGACCTCCACCACGTGGACCTCCTTCCCTCGCCGAGCTCTCACGCGACGAGCCCTACGACGACGACGTCCGCCAAGAGCTCCTCCGCCCCGCCCGCCCTCGAGGAAGTCCGCGGGTACGGAGTTGGTCAACCGCTCCTCGACAGGCTCAACAACTTCTCGGCAAACCACTTTGTAGCCACGCCGAGCTAGGCTGGTAAAGAGCGCCGGTCGGGCACCTCCTAATGCCCCGTCGACTCCAACCACTCCACTGCGCAAGCATCAAGCTGGTACGTGCGGGTACACCCTCCCCATCCACGGTGTGGGCGCGCCCATACCGAAAAGACGCACTCCAACTACGATTGAAGACGGGCGACGCCACCACCGCCCAAACCACGATTTCGGCGCACGACGGCGACCAATTTCGACACGGAACGCCTCCCGAGCTCGGAGGGAGCTCGCCTCGTGGTGAGCTCGTCCCTTCGAGCTCTTTCCGCGCACCTATCACCCCTCGTACATGTATTTTCGTTTCTTCAAGTCTTCAACCCGAGAGCTCATGTGCCCTCGCCCCATGAACTATAAAAGGGAGGCCAGCCACCGTGGTTGAGGCAGTTCAACCTCCAAATACTTCATAGCATCCATACACGCACACCCACTCGATATTGGCACTAGCCTCAATCACAGAGACTTGGGAGCCCTCTCCCTCTCTCGACTTGCTTGTACTCGCCCCGGTATGAGCGTTTGAGCTCTGATAGTGATCACACCGACTAGGGAGCACGATTTGCCCCGAACCAAGATAAATCTTGTGTCATTGTCTCTAGAGCTAGGCCATCGAGCACGATTAGCCGTATTATTACCGTGATGACGGTGGTATTAGACCACGACACTAGGCCATCCTTCTACCCGCATCGACCTCTCTTGCCCTTCATCGCCTTTTCTACTCGTGGCAACAAAAAGTTGTTCTTCACTTTCTGCACTCGAGGCCCTTCCAAATTTTGTTGATATTGTTAGTGTAGCATGCCTTGTTGGTGGGAGATTGGACAGATGAAGGCAGAGTCCGGCAATGGTTGGCAAGATGACATGTGTGACTCAAATTTTGTGAAGCCCGAGTACAATTGGCAAGAAAGAAATGAACGGTGTCAATTTTGGGCCAACAAAGAATGAAATGAACATTTTTGGTACCTCATCTTGTAGTTGTGAAAGCATGGGGTTCTCCTCCTGCCAAGCGTGGCCTCAATTTATAGCATCGGTGACCAAAAATAAAGATTAGGCACCTAGATGGTACACTTTTTAGTTGAGGTACCTAGTTGGGAACTACGTAAAAGTTTATGCTTGGCATTTACTCAAAAAAATAATATGAAAACTTTTCATATACCTCTCTCACCTCTCCAATTTTCTCCTCTTGCCTCTCTAACTTTCTCCTATAGTTGTTCATTTATTGTGAGGAAAAGTCTAAATCCCCACTAAAGTGTTGAAGATGGAATACTTTAGGCCACCGTGTACAAAAAAAACGCATGTTTTGGACTTTAAACTATAGAAAACAATCTAATTAGCCCCCCCAAGTGGTTTTGCAAGTCGTTTTGGAAACCATGGACAGCCAACATGGCTCCGTTGGACAAGGTGGACCTTGGCCCGCCCATTAGGTGCGATTGGTCTATGTTCCATAAAGCTCCACATCCAAATCATCGCTCCTCCGTCCCTATCCCGGGCGTCGATACGGTTTCCCCAAATTGACAACCTCGTCGACCGCAAGCAGCCTCTCTCCGCCCACCCCTCGCTATGACTTCTCCAACCATGCCCGCGCCGGCCAAGGCTGTCCTCTAAGGCCATAGTCTCGCCCGCCATGCCCTTGCCGCCGCCATGCGTCCTCTCCGCCCCGCGGCCTTGCCCGGCCAAGACGCCGCCGATCACAGAGTCCGATCTTCTTAAGGCGCCGCCGAGCCCTAAGCTTCTTTCGCACAAAGTCTACAACTCATCTTAATCCCAACCCCACAGCCTATTTCCTTTAGGTTCTTCCTTTGGCTCCCTCTTTCTTTTTTGTCTTGGGCCAACCAGCCATCTTGATAAATGTTGGTGGGAGTGGTCTAGGCATGCTTGAAGTTGGCCATTCTTCTAGACCCTCAACCGGTCGTAAGACATGTTGGTATGTGTTTTTGTAAGTTTTGTATGCTATAGCAAGGTTCAATGAAGTCATCAAGCTTGAAAGAGGCTTTGTAGATACAGCTTATAGCATGGTAGCATGGAAGACATGACAGTTGCCAATACCTAAAACTGCACTCTCTCTTCTACAAGTTCAATATGTATTTTTTTGTCCTCCCTCTCTTGGACTTCAAAACCATCTTCTTCCTTCCACAACACAAAAACACTTGCCGCATGACTCAATGTTCATCTTTAACTTCTTGAAAATATTGGGGCAAACCATTCCAAATCCACTTAGTAGCTCTAGTCCTGTTTTCTTGAATTCTTACCATGATCTTTTTCCTAATGTGTTCACACATGGAGATCATTGGATGCAACCTAGCCTCCATGATGCTATTGTTGAAGCTCTCACACATGTTGTTGTGTAATCGAACCACAATTGATCACAATTGACACATCCGCAGATAAGTCCTTTTGCACTATAGGCTTGATGAGAGCAACCTTCGAACTAGGGTTATCCTTGATCTGGCCGATAGTAGTGTTTTGCAATGAGGGTAGAAGTCACCATCTTGTCGTCCCTTCTAGGTGGGTAAGTGTGGTCATCATCAAATGTCACAACCTTAAACCACTTAGACCTTGTAGTGATTGACCCATATATTAACCAATGACATCTTGGCTAGTCACATTCAGCCCTAACCTTGGTCTTCTCATCTTTCACAAATCTTAGTGACCTCGTGGTGCATTGAGTCCATACTTTTAGTACAACTTTCTTGAATTGCATGTTGTCCCTAAATGCCATCTCAATACAACAAATAGGGATCTCTACTTTGCTATCAAATGTATTCTCCAAAGTCTTCCACCCCTCAATTTCACCATCACCGGTTTCATCGTAAGAATATTCATCGCTTGAATCTAGATATGGACTACCAGGATCATCCAAACTGGGAACTTCATCAAATAAATTTTTGCTGTAGTATTTCCAACTTGGCTACCATGAATACCTGGCTTCTTTGACCTAATATTCCTCTTAATCTACCTAGCATAATTCCTTAGTTCATTTTCCTCCTTATCATCCGTAGAGCTATCATCCCCTAATGGTTGCTTATAGTCTTCATCGATGATCCATCACTAGAATTCTCTAATTCATATTCTTCATCATGGTGGGCATGATCATCTACTTCCTCCTCAAGACCTTTCCCTTTGTCCTATGCATGTGCACGAGATCGCATCTTTGGGCTTTCCGTAATGTGCAAGCATAACATCCGCAAATGCTTCAACTCCTCCCCTCGATTATCACCGCCCATATGTCTTGGTCGCCAACACCCAACTCCATTCCCTCCTCAACATACATGTCAACACAACTACCATCGAAAGATAATCATACATGACCTAGCAGAGGCATCATCAACCAAAGAACACAAGCCCATTATTTTCATGCATCCCATGCTTCAACTAGTACAATCTTGGCACACTTTGTGGATTATAGTGTTTAGCTAGGTGGCCCTTGATCTCAAAAAAAAAAAAGCTTGTCCAAATTGATCCATGATTCAAGAATGTCTCCTCCAACATAGAACTACATGTCTCCAACATTGGTAAAAGAACCACCAAATTTCGTCCCATGTTGTCCATCCCGCCAACGATACACGTTTGTCATAATCAAAGAAGTGCAAGAAGCAATTGTGCCAAACCCTAACAATCGATCTAGTATAAAAAAACACCATTCATCTCCCATGCTCAACTATTACCTCGAAACCACCCCTCGTAATGACACAAACACTAATCAACAAAGAGCAACAAAACCTCCAATTTTCCCCAAACCACCATTGTTCAATCTAACAAAGGAGGAAGTCAAGTGCACCCGCCGACGAGCAAGATTCCAATCACTGTGGTGTCCTTCCCATCATTACCGCCACGCCGCCCATGTCATGTCACCGAGAAGATGAAGGCCTTGGGCGGCGCAGAGAGTGAGGGCTTATAGAGTTTTCGCGGAGCGAGCGAGGGAGAGACAACACCGAAGGTGGGTGCGATTTCATTACCATGGCTGCCTATCACCGGGCCCGTGCCATGTAGGGAAGCCACCGTGGGCCACGCTGTCGTCCACATCGGCAAAACCAAATTTCCAAAATGTTCCCCTGGGGACTAGTTAGATCGTTTTTGTTTAAAGTCCAAAACATCTAGTTTTTTTACCCTTGGTGGCCTAAAGTATTCCACCTTCAATACTTCGGGGATTTAGACTTTTTCCTTTAATGCAACCAAGTCCCTCTGTTCCATGTGATTACCCATTGATTAATTGTTTTTGTCTTACGGTGAATGATTAAAGTAGATTTCTTAGACAAATTAAATGGATCTCTGCTTGTATGTTTGTGGTGTCACGTGAATAAACATTTATGAACAAATATTAACTTTAGAGAGGCATAACAAGTATTGTATTAAAGAGGGTGCTATCACATAGGTTGTAATTTTTGAAATAAAAGTTTAAATATAGAATAAATTGATTTGATTGGTCCTATTTATGACTCTAAACTTGCCATACTTCCTTCAAATGGTCACATTTTTTTGCACTAGTGCTAGACCTCTTCACGGACACGATGATTTGTTTTTCAAGTTATCACCAAGGATCGATGTGGATGAAAGAAAGTGTGATATATAATTGGGGGAAAATTGATGGCTCACATCGACCGAGAGAGGCTAATTTGTCGGCAACAAAGGTAGGTGGTGGCAATGGGACGGAGGCAAAAAAAAACTCAATTCTTGTGGCTATGATGGTGGGCCATATGTACAAAAATTATCTTCTATTGCCTCCGCAAATGTGGGGATTATGATTGGGCGGTAATTGCATTTTCCTAGTTTTTTATAAAGGCCAAAACGGTAACTCCATAAATACAAAAAATAATGTTTCGAGTCATATCATTAAGATTTGTTTCTCAAGTTTTCACAAAGGATCGATGTGGATAAAAAGAAGGTGTGATATATAATTGGGGAGAAATTTGATGCCTCACATCGACCGAGAGCGGCTAATCCGACGCAACAACAAAGGTAGAAGGCATAGGACGGAGGCAAATGTAAGGAGATTGTTATGCCTATGATGGTGGGCCATATGTGTAAAAATCACCTTCCATTGCCTCCGCAAAAATGTGGAGATTAGGATCTGGCGTAATTGCATTTTCCCTAGTTTTTTTATAAAGGGTAAAAAATAACTCCATAAATACAAAAGAAATGTTTCGAGACATATAGTTAAGATGGATATTACAATTAGTATAGTTAGATGTCGCTTACTACTTCTAGGGTTCCATCGCCTCGTCCCCGCGAGCCAACACCGCCGATGGGTAGAGGTCGCTCGTGGCAACAAGCCATCCCTACTCCTCGCGCCTCCTCATTCCTCCTCCTCGCTCACAACTAATAAAAAAGAGAAGGATGAAATGCATAACCCAAAGATATATCTCAAAACAAATGAGAGGTATACAATATGAAAATACAAAAACAATCCGATTGTCTAATGGCATGTTTGTAGCTCATACCGATGGGATCGCAGCGGGACGATCGCCGGCGAGGGCGCTTTGTCATGGGTGGCACCGCCGCGGCAAGTGCAAGGTTGTTGAGGCACCGCGACGACTCGGGAGGAGGGAGGACCGGGCGTGTCCTTGTGCGAGGGGAGAGCCGACGGCGAGGCACCCCGATAGGGTTCTGGCTCCATCGGCGACGACGGGCCGCGCGGCGGTGACCACGAGGGTGGGGCCGGGCGGGCACACTCCACCCATCCGGGATGATGAGGGCGCCGCAGCGGGCGAGGGGGCACGGGCACGCCGCGCGCGTGCCGTGGCGAGGGCGATAACGGCAAGAGCTTTTGGCGAGGGGCGAACCGCAAGATCGGCGGGCCGCTGGGGGTCGCTCTGGCCGGAGGAGCGACATGATGAGGGGAGTGGTGTGTGTGTGTGGTTAGGTGTGCACAATGACAATGTTACCCTTCCAAATGAAAATAGCAATTTCGGGAGCAATTTCTAGTCCCGTAAAAGGGCTCAAAACATAATGTATTGGCCTTTCTTGATCTAACAACCCAATCCTTCTTGCGCATCATGGCTTAAATCTATTTTAGGGTTAGGAAGGTTTAGACGGGCGTGTTTGGCGCCGACTGTGAAATCTCATGTTTGCTTTTGATAATTGATGACACCTTATTATGCTAATCCTCTACTCTAAGTGTGCTTAAGAGATAGGATGGTATGGATGACGTGGAACAACATGATCATGGACATGTACGCTGATGATGGACATGGTGGATCATCGAGCTCATGCGTTGGAAAGGGAAGGACTCGAGATCAAGGCAAAGGTATAACTTGATAGGGTTTACTTTTTTTGGTGATCAAGACACTATAGAGAGTGTGATCACATTTTGGATAGATAGCCGACTACCAAGAGGAGAATGTCATGTCTAATCGAAATTTGAAGTTTCTCTAGGTTCATGTTGACTTGCATATGCATTTAGAATCTAGTGCACTAACTTCGTTCTTTCCAATACGTTTACGAAATGCAAACACATGTGCTATCGAGATGTACTTCGACATGTTGGCAATTTGAGGCAAGTGGCGAAAGCTTGGAAAGAAGCGAAGGTGACAAGGAACCACGAATTTCAGAGGAACCAAATGACCGGACGCCGGAGTGTGACCGAGCATCCGGGTCAAGTTAGGGTCCGACGATTCCAAAGAAGGTCCGAATCGACACTTCGACCGACCGGAGCGTCCGATCACCTTAACCGAACGCTGGCTCGGGCATGTCATCGCAGGGCCCGCTACTTGTCCTATTTGACCGATGCCGGACCGAGCGGCCCTGGCCACCCCTAACCGGATTGTCCTAAGAAGATGCGCATTACCGGTGTTTTCGACTCCAACGGCTCTAGTTTGAATGGGGCCTATATATACTTGTGTGACTGGGACTTTGAGCTCTCTCTTGCACATTTGATCATTCTAACTCTCTTGTGAGCTGAGAAAACTCCCCTCCACTCATCTCTTTTTCCTAACTTCGATCTTTTGTGAGATTGAGTGAGATTCAAGTGCATTTGCTTGTTGATTGCATCTAGAGGCACTTGTTCTTCGGAGGAGGTGCGGGATTCTTGTTTCTCTTGGGAATTTCCTTGGTTCCCTAGCGGCTTGGAGTTCGTGGTGGTGTTGAGCTCAATTGGTGATTGTTCGAGGCCACACCGGTGGACTTGTGAGGGGTTGATCCTTTCATCGCGGAGATTCGCTAAAGGAGTCACTAGTGGATTGCTCGTGGGTTTGTAGATCCCTCTTGAGTGATTCATTGAGCTCTCTCGAGGGATTTGGCACCGGTGCCACCACCATTAAGCTTGTGAATCATCAAGTGGGTGTATCGCCACAATGAGGAGTAGCGTGTCGGCAAACACGTGAACCTCGGTAAAAATCATCGTGTCAAGTGTGCTTTGCTCATTGGAGATTTCTTTGACATCAGTGGTTGGCCACTACCTCTACTCTACACGGTACCAGCGGTATTGTATTCTAGCACCACTTTGCATTACATTCATAGTTTTGCCTTGTGTAGCTTGTTTAGCTTGTGTAGCTCCTAGTGTTAGAATTAGTTAGTTTACCTTCATCACCTAGGTGTAACTTAGCAACCTAGCCTTTGTGTGTGATTAGAGACATTAAATTTACTAGAATTGCTAGGTGGCTTGCTTAGTTAGTTTGTAGCACCGCTTGTTGCGCTTCGCCATCTTATATACTAACGGTGTTGCTTAAGTGTTGTTGTAGAAATTTTTATAGGCTATTCACCCCCTCTAGTCATTAGGACCTTTCAACAGGAGAGGCCCACCAACATGCGGCCCGCCCACCAACACCTTCTTCTTTTCTTTTGGTGACGGCGGCCGGGTTTTCTTCCTTCTCTAGCTCCGAACGACGATGCCCCCCGCCCGCTTCCCATCGCCCCCGCTGCGGGCGCTTAGGGTTCCCGGATCTCCGGCGAAGCTAGGGCCACGACCATAGCTCCCCGGACCTCTAGGGAACCCTAGCGCCCGGCGGGCTGCCCCCTCCTTCCCTCCTAGTCATCTTCTTGAGCTCCAACGACCCCGCCCCCCTTCAAGATCTCTAGTTTGGTTTTGGCTAATTAGTGACATCCTAGGACTAATCTCTATGCTAAGTGTTTGATTTAGTTGTAGATTGGTCAAGCCAAGGTTGGTGCATGGTGGTCATGGTGGATGGGTCAAGGTGATCCAATTGATGGTCAAGTGTGCAACTTGGAGTGGTTCAAGGATCAAAACGGGCTCAAGGCAAAGGTATATCCATAAGGCCATTTTGATTTTGCACTCAAGATACCATAGAAGGTGTGAGTGATTTAGGATCGATAAGCCGTACTATAAAGAAGGAAAAACTATCGTACATATCGGTCCTCATGTGCCTCTAGGTTCAGCAATCATATGCATGCATTCTAACCTAGAGAGCTAACCCAACCTTCAAATATGTTTGTGCAAATGCTAACACACGAGCACATGGTGATGTACACGTGGTGGTGTTGGCACATTTACGGGCGTGATGGTTGCGGGGTTGAGATGGGTTTGGGTACCGCCGGATTCGTATTCGGCGGATTCGCGCTTTTGAGAAAATGAAATGTCTACTTTATATTGGCGCCGGATGCATCGTGGTGGTGAAAACATGCTAGTCCTTGTGCTCAAGTTGGTATACTTATTGGGTAGCATATCGAAGCAAAGACGACGGAGAAACGATGACATTTCACAGTTTTCAGCCGACCGGACGCTTGACCGACGACCGGAGAGACTTGACCGTAGCATCCGTCAGCGATGGTCCGGTCGATTCCAGTAAGCATCGAAAATGGCAGTTTGGCCAAGGGATGGTCGACGCACGCGTTGGCGCCGACTGATCGGCGCCGAAGATCGCTCGGTTTAGACCTTCCAGCCAAAAATCTAGACACGAACACCTGCCTCTAACCCCATTCGAAATCGATTCCAGCACATATAGAGCAAACACACAGAGGGAAACACGAAATCGATTCCAGCACATATAGAGCAAATACACAGAGGGAATCCAAGTATTAACAAGATAATAACTATTGAGGGGAAAGTGAGGGCGGAAGGGGGCATCTTGGTGGTGATATTTCGGCCACCAGTCGTAGACATGCCTGTGTCTGTATCTGTCGTGGGGGTCAGAGGCTGTGAATATATGCATCCAACGTATATTCACCTTCGTTGCGGAAATGAGTGTTGGCAACAACGAGGAGAAAACCAACACGAAGCTGGAAGCGAACGCAACGCCTTGGGACACGCCAGGCGTCGGTGGATCGATCCGTCCTTCGATTAGGATTGACAGGTTTTTAGAACCGATTGCCCCATTTTTCTTAGGATCGACTCGCTTCGCTCCACGGTTTTAATTCAGGAGCGGATCGGTTTGCAAGCGGTTCGAACCGCCCCTTTCGAGGTCTAGCAAAAGGGTCAGTTGCATGGCCACCTGCACTAAAACGCAAATTCAGAAGCAATTGTTGAGGGTTGAACAACCAACAACTCAATGAGCCATTTGTCAGAGAATAGGAGAATCTTTGGTATGGTTCTTCTACCGTATCTAGATATATCAAACTGGACACTAAATTTCACAAGTGGATCTGCTATATATCTATCAACTCATTAATTCATTCCCATCAGTCGCTTGACACTTGTATAAGTAATTTTCTAGTTCACCACCCTAATGTACCAGTTTTAATAGAAGCAGATTCATTTGATTGACCCTTAGCCCGTAAGATGAAGGTGAGGGCCGTACCAAAAAGTTTGGGGAGGGATTTGGTTAGATAAGAAACTATTTTGTTTCTGACAATGGCCACCAAAAACAACTTTGCTTATTTTGTTCGAGAGGATGTATTGGCTCTGATTCTAAGCTCAAGTGTAGTGCTTGGATGACTCAATGATCATATTTTCGAGGCGTGCAAATTGTTTGAAATAAGTGTACTTGCGTCTAATGGATGTTGTGTTGTTTACCATACGAGTCTCTAACTTTAAAAACCATATTAATTTTAATTTTAGGCGTGTTTCTTTACAACAATTTTTTTAGGGGCATAGGTGCTCGACTGTTTGTACTTAAGAAGACGGAAATCGAAATTACTAGTACCTCTTCTTCCATTATTTAAAAACCAAAAGCTATCATCGATCAAACACCTCAAAAAGCAGCCGCCTCTCGTCATACCGCATTAGCGCCGGCTCGGTTTTTTTTTTCAGCTTAGCAGCCATAACTATTATGACAGGTGGGCCCAGCTGGGATTTGCACCCACAGCCGTCGCGTAAAGAAGCAGATATAACTTTTTAGCATCTTAATGGATGTCCACTTCTCTGTTAGCACTTTAGTGGTTGCCACTAATTTTTTTAAGACCCTTCAATTGCAGAAACTCATACATTTTTAACATTTTGCTTATGTGGCAAACCAACTCACCCATCCAGGCTGGTTCCTCCTTGCCAAAAGACGGGCAATGCCCCTGTCGTTCCCTTCCACCGTTCCCCGTTCTTTTCTTTTACCCCTCCACTGGCTGACGTGTGGGCCCAACATGTAAGCTCCTTCTTCAACCTCCGGCTGTCACCACGCAGCAAGGCAGATCGAGTGAAGGAAAGGGGAGCTGTCGCGTGTCTAGCAGCCGGGCCACCGCCCGCCGGAGTCCGGGAAGGGGCTCAGCTCAGGCCGCATGCACCCTGTGCGTGACCCGCCGCTGTGCTTGGGCGGCGTGGCCCTCCTCGTCGAGCGGCGGCAAACCCACGGGAGCGGAACCCCGAAGCTACCCTGCCCCGTCCCCATCCGGCGGCAGCGCACATGGCCACGGCCCCTCCCCGTCTCGCGCGACGCGGCGCGGCGCGGCGCCGTTGTTCCGTCCCGTCAAAACAGAGAAGAAGAGGGCTTCAACGCAATTTGATTTCTCTCTCAGGGTTACTTAGCTAAAAGTGCCAGAGAGAGAATTTTTAGATTAAGGTTTAGTGAATTTTGGAATAACCTAGGGTCTTGATGCAAAAGGTTTTTTAACAAGCCACCTACGGGATCTACATTCAACGAAACCGACGGGATCGACTTTTCAGGGCAGGGGTATTCAAGTCTTTTGACACTCTAGATCCAGCGTGGATGTGTGTGGTGGAGTGCCACATCAGCCAAAGTGCTAAGGCCCCGTTTGGGGCCGTGTATCCGGAACTCGCTTATAATCTGGAAAGAGCTTATCTGATAAGCGCGATCTGAATAATCTGCCTAAATAAGCAAAGTGTTTGGGTGTTCGATTATTTCGACAGTTATCTGTTCTGGTTGTAAAATGTCGGATATAGCCCCAATTTTGGTAGGAAAACATTTATGCAACAGGAACCCTGCACGCATCACAAATCAACCAAGCCTTGATGTGAGAAAATTTCTCTCTGTCACTTTTGCATCAGGAACCAAAACAGAGTTTCTAATTCAATTTTGCTCCTATCTTCATCTTCCTCACCGGCTTCCTCACGGAGATGGCGCAGAGGATGTCGGGGACCGGACGGGAGCGGCTCCAATCAATGTGAACGAGCGGGTATCAAGCAGCGTGCGGGCTCAGGGACAAGGGCGTGTAGGGGACCGGACAGGGGCGGCTCCACGGGACGGGCGCGTCGCGGCGGGCTCGGCAGGCGACGGCCGGGCGCGGTCGGTCATCGGGAGGAGGCTGCCCGCGTGGGGACAGGAGGAGGAACTCGCCCGACGGGTAGCGGAGGAGACCGGCGCTCCGCTGCCGCGGGGGAGGAGGGCGGCGCTCGATCCAGATGAGGGCGGCGCTCGATCCAGTCTCCAGGTCGGGAGGAGGAGTACGGGAGGAGAGGGGCAGCTGCGGAAACGCTTCGCTTTTTCGGAACGCGAGGTTGGAGTCGCTTATCGAAACGCAGTGCTAGAGGGGCTTATTCCGCGGTGGCGTTCCGAGATCGCAAAGAAAAAAGCAAGCCGTTTGGAGGGTTTATTCGCTTATTTCGCTCATAATCTAAGTAAACGCAGTCCCAAACAGGGACCTAAATATGTATCGTTTTCGCAGTGGAGCGTCTTCAAAATGGCCAAGCAACTACTAAAGTCTTACTGGAGAGTTGACATCCGATGCTAAAAAGTTATATCTCCCCAAAAATTGGGGACATCGGCTGCGACTGACTGCGAGCCTGCGCTCTTGGAGTCGCGAGCGACCACGTTCTGCTCAGTAGTGCTCACAACATCCGATCCGATCCGACCGAGCCTGCGAAGCAAGCAGCACGTTCTAGAGAAAATCCTTCATCCACGCTCCACCACTTCACCGCACCAGTGGCCGGCGTCCAGCGACGATGAGCGCCCGCGCGGCAGGATCCGTCCTCCTCCGCCACCTGGGCCCGCGCGTCTTGGGCCCGGTTTCCTCTCCGGCGGCCGCGCTGCCGAGGCCACTGCTGGCCCTGGCTGGCGGCGGGGAACGGGTCGGGGCGGCCGTGTGGGTGCGGCTGCTGTCCACCTCCGCCGCCGAGGCGAAGGGGAGGGAGGCGGCGGCGTCCAAAGGGAACGCAGGAAGCACCGCGGCGGCGAAGGCCGAGGCGGCCGAGGCAGCTAAGGAGGGCGACGGGAAGAGAGACGAAGTGGTGAGCAGCTACTGGGGCGTCCCGCCGTCGAAGCTGATGAGCAAGGACGGCGTCGAGTGGAGGTGGTCTTGCTTCAGGGTGAGTAGTAGCGCACCGACCCGCGTTTTCTCGCTGACCGGCGTCTCAATTGGCGTTTTTCTGGTGTGCCGTTTTTGCAGCCATGGAGACGTACAAGCCGGACACCTCGATCGATCTCACCAGGCACCACCAACCCAAGGTGCTGCTCGACAAGATCGCCTACTGGACCGTCAAATTGCTGCGCGTGCCCACTGACATATTCTTCCAGGTGATCCCTGCTCACCCTCCCCCATTTCTTGGAACATCCATGTCAGTCTCCGAATTAATTGGCGCAGAGGAGGGTACGGCTGCCGCGCCATGATGCTGGAAACGGTGGCGGCGGTGCCGGGGATGGTGGGCGGCATGCTGCTGCACCTGCGCTCGCTGCGCCGCTTCGAGCACAGCGGCGGCTGGATCCGGGCGCTGTTGGAGGAGGCGGAGAACGAGCGCATGCACCTCATGACCTTCATGGAGGTGGAGGTGGCCAAGCCCGTGGTACGAGCGCGCGCTCGTCCTCGCCGTGCAGGGCGTCTTCTTCAACGCCTACTTCCTCGGCTACCTCATCTCCCCCAAGTTCGCGCACCGTGTCGTCGGCTACCTCGAGGAGGAGGCCATCCACTCCTACACCGAGTACCTCAAGGACCTCGAGGCCGGCAAGATCGAGAACGTCCCCGCGCCGGCCATTGCCATCGACTACTGGCAGCTCCCAGCTGACGCGACGCTCAAGGATGTGGTTATCGTTGTGCGCACCGACGAGGCGCACCACCGCGACGTCAATCACTTTGCGTCGGTATGTCCGCTCCGTTGGCAAGAACAAGATCGGCTCTACCAAATCTTAGATGGTTCATTCAAACGGAGTATTACATATGTGGAGTCTGAATTCCTTTGCTTCTGATGTGCAGGACATTCATTTCCAGGGTATGCAGCTCAAGGAGACACCTGCGCCGGTTGAATACCATTGAACAATCCAGTCCTGTGACTCTTTGAGAGTTGGTTCTTGATTTTTACTAGATCTAGTAGATAGCTAAAGATGCTTGAGAAATAAAATGCCTAGCTGCTATGAGTAGGAAAGATCTCATGGGTTGTTGCCTTTTTCTTTTACATGTGTTTTTTGTAAGTACTGAATCTTGTCCTGAACGTACCATCGACTTGGTTGGATCCCCATTTGAGCCAAGTTGCAAGAAAACTTTATATCCGATTGTGACATCCGAGAATTTTTATGGAAAAAGGAGCAGCGAAGCTGGCGCCTCGCCTGGCCGGCCGGTTGATGCAGTTTTGAAACATGTGGCTTTCATCTGCGTTGGGCCTGTACGGAGACGTATGTGGGGCTAGTCCGCACCCAATTTCTTCGATGGCATTTCCTGTTGTTTCAGGTGTAGACGACCCGATTTGGAGGAGTTTGGCCAGCTATGTACAAGGTGCCATTTTTAGTTTCCGCTGCATCTCCAGAGGAAATTAAGAATAAGATAGAAAAGGTAAGAATGCGATTCAAACACTTGATCAAGTGTCAAGTGGATCAAGGCCTTGTTTAGATGGCAAATATTTAGAACCGAATGTCACATCGCATAATCGTAAAGACGTTTCGTTTGTTAGTGGTAAATATCATCCTACCATGTAGAGTAACTAGGCTCAAAAGAATCGCCTCCATGATGTACATCTAAACTGTGTAATTAGTTATTTTTTTTTTCTACATTTAATACTCCAAACATATGTCTTTTGATGTGTATTTAATGTGATGTGATGAAGAGAGAGTGGGAAAAGGTTAGAAACTTTAGCAATCTAAACAAGGCCCAACTTTCTATCCCAAACCTACTATTTGGAGATTCGTCACTATAGAAAGACAATAATTAGTGTGAGAATGAGATCCAAATTCTACATTCACTATATAGAATCTCACTATGAGAATGAGTTCCAAACAGTCCCTTATCTGTCTTAAAAACTATGACCCGTGAAACAAATATTTTTGGCTTCATGAGTTTTGGCTCCCTCTACGCACTGCTCTAAAAGTTTAGAGCCGTTTAATGCTTGCCAGATTTGTTGTAAAAAAATGCGTGCCAAATGGCAAATGGGCCTAATAGCCTGGATTGCGTCCCTCCAACTATCACGAAAGTCCACTTTTCATCCCTCAATTGCAAACCAGATAAATCACCTCTCTCAACTTTTCAAACATTGCAGTTTACCTCCCTCAGTGGTTTTGAAGACGGATTAGCGGTTTGCTACAGTGATTGTGGGTTTGCTACAGAAACATGACTTTGCCTTTTCAAAAAAATTCACGGTTGAATATTTGAAAATCATAGTAAATCATAAAATAGAAAATCTAATTTTGCTAGACTCCACATGCACATGTCTACACAGTGAATATTTAATATGATATGCTTTAGTACAAATTTTTTGTTCTAGCTTTAGATCTATGTTTTTTGTGTAATTAATTAAAATAATTTGTAGCTGCAACTTCTATAATTATTTTGTTGGACTAAAGCATACAATATTATATATTCAATGTGTAGATCTACTCATGTGAGTCTAACAAAATTAGATTTTCTATTTTATGATTTTTCTTTGATTTATTATGATTTTTTCAAAGATTCAACCGAATTATTTGAAAAGAAAGGAAAAAGGCAAAGTCAACCGCGGTTACTGTAGCAAATCCGCCTTTTAAAACCGCCGAGGGGAGGTAATTTGCATGGTTTGAAAAGTTGAGGGAGGTAATTTGTGCAGTTTTGGAGTTGAGGAGGAAAAATAAACTTCACATAGTTGGGGAGGGAATCCGGACTTTTTCCTTTCTCGTATGGAGGAGCTACAATTTGTTCAATTTTGTTCCTACTCTCGCCGTCTCCTGCTTTTCCGAATGAGCACCTAGAGAAGGAGCCGTTCTTTGATAATATTTTCTCTCTATCTGCCTTTGTTGCATCAATATCGGCATGAAGTCGATATACTCCTTCCATATCACTATGAGATGATGTCTTAGAAAAAGTGTGGGTCAAATATTGAGAACATAAATTATAAATAACTTTTTATGTCATTGAGTTTGGTAATGTGAAAATCATATCAATAGATTTGTCTTAAAAATTATTTTCATAAAAATGCATATATAAAGTTTCCAATAAATATTTTTATAGAAAAGAGAAGTCAAAATTGTGCTTTGGTGACCGTGTTCTTGTCCTAAAAGTCTTCTAATAGTGATACGAGGGAGTAGCTATCATCGATCAACTCTGTAACTATTAACCCTCTTTTTTTCTCTCTAACTCCTATCTCGTGGCTATGCAATTTTTTTTTAAGAAGGCCATTCAATTTTCTACAAACTATTCAATTCCATAGTTCTTTTGAATTTCAATTTTATAATAATTCTTTTATCTTCTCCTCTCTAGTAAATTCATAGTTGCCATATTTCCCTAAACCATCCTTGGATTATTATCATGCTCATGCTCATGCTGAAGCTACTTCTACCTCAAGCTAGGAGCCACTGAACGACCCATCATCGTACCAACATCCATGGACACCAATCCTTTTCAGCCATACCATGAAACCATCACTATGATGCCAGTAAGTTACTGATCTCAAGCATGTGACCCATGGTCTCTATTTTTGATATCACGTGTTTTTTGTGTGTGCGCGCGCTTGTGGCCAATTTCATTAATGACAAAAATTTGTACTTCTACTTCTTGCCGGTCTTTCATGTATAAACATTGGAGAATAAATGGATTGGTTACCTCTGCAATGGCAAGGTTATTGGTGAGGGCTCCCCACCCAAGGTTCAAATTCTGACGCGATATATTGTCTTTGGATTTATTTCAGAATTTTCGGCTATGCATTAATATAAGTGGCGGACGATGTCATCGTCGACAACGAGGCGCGTGACTTCGAACTTCAAGATTTCTTTGCTCAGTCCCTCGAAGGTGCTCATATGAGTAGGGTTTTACGTCACGTGTGTTCATAGGGTGAGTGTTCATGCATGTTGAATGTACGTGTTATACTG
This sequence comes from Hyparrhenia diplandra, assembly GCA_015847255.1. Lineage (NCBI taxonomy): Eukaryota > Viridiplantae > Streptophyta > Magnoliopsida > Poales > Poaceae > Hyparrhenia > Hyparrhenia diplandra. The sequence continues at coordinate 268,615 of JADLZK010012069.1, read as the reverse complement.
TGTAACCTCAAAACAAAAAGGTATCAAAAACAACACACTTTTGGCAATTTTGTTGTAACCTTTAGCGGTCGGAATGCGCTCATTTGCTAGGTTACATATTCTCCTTTTCAATTAATTTTGTAACTTTTAGCCCTTTTCAATGAAACGTACACTTTATTATCATAAAACGATTGCACAAACAATATATTCATGAAATATTGCGAACACATGGTTGATTTAGGCCACATGTGTTTAGTTTTGTGATGGAGTGATTGTCAACGATCAACATTCTCTCTCTATTTTCATTTTATCTTTTATGCTTCGGCTATGTTCACCAGCATACGTGGGTGTGTCGAAGACGTATTTCTTGGTTCGTGTTGTGCGAGTGTGGAGCTCGGAGATGGTAGGTACCGGCGCAGGTGAAGGGGGCCAGGAGGGCGTCTTGGGGCCCGACCGGACCGCTGGAGGTGAAGACGGGGACGTGAGGCTTGGACCGAGGGGCCGGATCGCGGGGCGGCCAGCCATGGTGGGCGACATCCGGGACATCGGCGGATGCAAGGGGGCGGGCGGACCGTGTCGTCGATCGGGTCAAGACGGGCGAAGCGAAGCGCGAGCGGGGAGCTCCGGATGACTTGGCGACTCGGGCGATCAAGACGGCGATGACACGTGTCGAGGAGGTTTGGTGGTTTGCCCTCAAAACCATCGGGCGGGTTTGGTGGTTTGGGCCTCAAAACCATCGGCGGCGGGTTTCGCGGGTTTGGGCCTCAAACCCGGGCGGACGTTCGGTGGACGGAAGGGCGGCACGTGGCGGCATCGGGGAGGTTGCATGGATGCAAGGCTACCGATGAGGAGGCGCGGTGGCCGGATCGAAAAATATCCGTAGTCGACCAAAATAGCCCTAGGGTTAGTGGTTTGGCTCCATATGTATCGGAGGGCAAAATAGGGATGAGAAATAAGGACCATATTTAGAGGATGGCGACCATCCTCCCTCTCTCCTCTTTCATTTTTCGTTTTTTATTTTTTCCCATTTTAGGGTTCTTGTTTAGAGGTCCAAGAACAAATTTGTGGATATTTTGTCTTTGTGATTTTCGTTCGTAGGAAGAGTGGCCCTTAGTCCACTCATGCCCTCAGGGATTTGTCACTTTGATTTGTGATTTTTGTTGACTCCGCGTTCTTAGCCATTTTTCCCCACTTTGGCTTCATGGCTACGATCTGATTTTCCCGGTGACCGAAGTTGATCTCGGGCTGTGATTCTTTGGGGATTGGTTCGTAGCTAGGTGAATCTCAGCTGGTCGAAATTTGAGCTCAATTCATGGAGATTTGAGGTAGATTTCGTCGATTTTTGAGACGGGCGTTAGTCCGTTCCTGCCCAGTTCTTCATCGTCCTGTCGGTTTAAGCTCCCGTCGAGCGGTTTCCAGGCAGTAGCACCGAGTGCTTCAGCATCAGGCTTGCTTGTCTTGATTTGTGCAGGTTCTGTCGATCTGAGCGATTCCCATGGGTCAAGCAACGCTACCAGCACTGGTGCTCGATTGAAGCGGCGCGCTGAGCCCCTTCTGCTCGTTCGTCAGCTGTCAGTCAAGCAGAGCAGCCGAGCAAATTCCAGCAAGCAACAGGTAGCAGCAGCTTCGTCACTTTTCATGTGCTAATCTTTTCGGCCTTGTCACCGTCAAGCAACAGTGAATCAATTTTTCTAATCTTGTGTAGCTAGTAGCACTTCACGTAATGCTCTTCTTGATGCTTGAGCTCAGATTGGATTTATTTTGCTTGGAATGCTAATCGGATTGATAGCTGCAGCTTTGTGCTCGCCTCTGTTCGTATCTCCAGGGGCGTTCGGTTGCCATGCAACCCGGCAATTTGGGTTGAGCTACTGTAGCACATTTCGTTTGTATTTGGTAATTATTATCCCAACATACATTAACTAAGTTCAAAAGATTCGCCTCGTTACTTTTCAGCTAAACTGTGCAATTAGTTTTGTTATTTACCTATGTTTAGTGATCCATTTTATGCGTTAAAAGATTCGATGCGACGGGTGCTGTAGCACTTTTTGGGTTTTGCTTTTTGCCTTTGCATGGGAAGTGAACACCCTCCAGAAAGAAGAGCAGTGCAGCCCCTGCCAATGCGTCTCTGCTAAAGCAGATTTCTTTCGTTTCGTTCTTGAAGTACTGTGAAGTAGATTGTTCAGCAGCAGTGCGTGCGTGCATTCCTTTTCTCTATTGCAATTAGACCATGGTGTGAAGGTTGTGTCCAGTAGCAAGTACTGTGTTTGTTCGTGTTGGTTTGCCAATTAACGTGAGGTCAAACTTTATTTCTGAAGTAATCATTGCATGTTCATTTAATCTCACTAATGTGCACGTATTTGACTTATGCTTCTAACGAGTTAGCTCCTAACTGAGTTTTTGGCAGCTCGGTTATTTATTCAGTCGGTGTTAAGTGCTTCGATGATATACGCAATTTGCATGTTTGAGCTTGATTTGAATCCGATTTTTGCGTTCGACTCTTTGGAGCCTAACACTTCAGCGTTTGATATCTTGCTACTAGTTTATGCGTGTATCACTTCGTATCTTTGTGAGTTCGCTTTCGGTTGGGGTTGAGCCGATGACCCGAAATTGAAAAGGAAAATCGAGGCTCCCATTCACCCCCTCCTTCGCCGTTTTCGTCCTTCAAATATAATCAGAGATGCTGAACCTGCTTGCAAACGGCCTACTGCAAATGCAACTTGGCCCCATATGGCAAATTCTTTCCCTTTCTATTCCAGTATGAAGTATATATAGAGATCTTGTATAAGATTAGCAATGCTTATTCGGATTTCGGAGCCTCTCACCAAATTTTACATTAGCAATACGCTGGCCATCACCGTAAACAAAGAATTCTCAGGAATCAGGATGGCCGAAAGAATTTCTCACAAACACAGGGGCAACTCTTAGATTAAACTATGGCCATCGCCTTTTCTACTGAATTTTCACCTCATGTACTGATTCATCTTCAGATCAGCCGAAGCCCGGTGATCGTATCCGCCTCTGATGTTGAGGTCCAGCAGCAGCAGCCCTTCATCCGTAGCGCACTTGACATCGTCCCCATCCTGAACTCCATGGTACAGCTGAAAGCCTAGATGATTGCTCGCTGATCTGAGACCGTCCTCGGACATGGCCTTCGCCAGCTCGCCATTGTTCTGCTCGCACACTTGGGTCACGTTGTCCATGAAGCCTGAGAGCGCGAGGTTGAAGTCCGTCAGCTGCGACCTGGTGGCTTCGAGGTTCGCGCCTCCAGTTGCGTCGTACGAAAGGTTGCTCTGGGCTTTCTCTAGTATCGTCTGCAGATATTTGCCTTGCGCCTCGATCCGCATTTGCAGCTTCTTCTGAACCTGCATGTGGAAAACAAACTAAGAGGTCAAAATTTTGTCTTCGTGACTGCAATAGTTGTAGGTAGCAGAGAAAGTTTCTGAGTAGTCTAACCTCGAGCTGTTCGTGCAGTTTCCTTTGGACTTCAATTTGGTACTTCAGCGCATCCGCAAGTGGCGTTTCTCTGATCCATGTTCAGAAATGATAAGCCGAACGGAAATAGGAGAATTATAACCGAGAAGAAGAAGAAGAGATGAAGAATGATGTAAATTCACACAATTGGAAACCATTTTGAAGCAATTCTCTCTCTCTCTTCTTTTTTTTTCAAACATCACATAGTGAGTGCTCCATATATGGTATGCAGCCTAACAGACGGCAGCTCTACGGTTGCATATTGTTATTTGCTTCAGTTGGGTGACAGAAATATATGCTTCATTTAACTTATACTTACTTACCTGCTTTTTCTTTGCTGTTTTTATAACATTTAAAAGTCCTTATGCAAATTATCCATCAACTAATCAACGCTAGAACTCTAGACTTGATGAGCTCACATATTCCCTTCACACATCAACGTCCCTTTCTCTTTTTTTCTGTGAAGTCAACGTCCCCTTCGTGTGACTCCGTCTTCGCAATCATTGGCCAACCAGTACGGTTAATGTAAGCACGTTTTGTTTAGGAATTTGCAAGGCACTCCTCTTTTATAAGAATAGACCACAAATTAATATGATCTATCTATAAACTTTTTTTTGTTTTCAATAAAAAATAGCACGACCTATTTCAGACCATGCTGACTATATGCTGCTACCCTTTCGTTCTATTGTACTTGATGGTCATCAGTCCTTTCAATGCCATCTTTTAACTTTTTGCTAGCTAATGCAACAGAATCGAGCTATATGTTACAGAATTATTGCTGTCTCAGGAGAAGGCAAATGCATACATGTCGTTGTTAAGCACAGACATGCATAAATCTATGTAATGATGTTAAAGGTAGCAGGCAAGATAGGATTTTGATTTTTGACACTACTCACCCCGTATTGTTACTGGCCGTAGATGGAATGCTAGGAGGTACTGGTGTGGAGAAATTGATGCCCTGCGCTGCAAATGCTGCGAGGAGAGAGAGCAAAAAATAAATGTAAGATTTGGGAAAGGCATGTTACCCTTTACTCAATTCTAGCAGTTTATTGCAAGGTACATACCCCTCTGCTGGCTTCCAAACCTGTGTCTTTCTTGCTCTGTTTTCCAAGCCTGTATTTCTGGCACAACACAAAGAAAGAGATCGTCACCAACAAGGCAACCAGGAAGAGACATACATCACCAGAGAAAGCGAAGGAAGGGAAGACACATGAATTTGGAGAGAAGAGATCGAAGTAGTAGTAGGTGGTAGTACCTGGAGGTGACTCTTCAAGTGGTACAAGGTGAGCCCTTTCATTCCCATCAGCCTCAGCACTGACTTGGGCGTCGCCTCTGTTGTCGCGCGCAGCACAATCAAGTAGAAAACGATGTCAGATTCAGAAAACCTCGAAACAGGAGTTGTAATCACAACCAAAGGATCCAAAAAAAAAAAAAAAAAGGGATGTAATATTATACATGTTCAGTAAAAAAAACATGATCAGTGAACGAAACTGTTAATCGGCGGAAGGAACACCATCATGGTCACCATGTAGTATAGATGCAGTTAGATGCTCAGGTGTTTTTTGAATCTTTGCGTATGCATACATGCTCGTACTAAGCCAAACATTAAACAACAGATGGGTTCGAAGCTGGAGCATGCATGCTGCTGTGTTAGCATTACTGTTCCAACGTGCTGATGGGGATGGGAGCTTCGGGCTTCGAAAATTACAAAATGGTAGGTAGTCCAAGAAGAAACACACAAAAACAATTAAACAGCAGAGGAGGGCGGTTAGTACTCACTGTCGGGCCCGCCGAGCTTGGTGACGGCCTCGACGAAGCGCTCGTGCAGGTCGGGCGTCCACCGCAGGCGCGGGCTTGGGGTCCCGCGACAGCACCACCCCGCCCATCGGCCCAGCGCCGCCGTACCCGCCGGCCCTCTCCATCCCCCTCGAACATATTCATCGCGTCGCGTGGCCTGCTCTGCTTGTGTGTACGTCTCGATCGGCCTCCTCCGCGGCCGGGGCCGGCTTTTCGATCACGGCGTGGTTCGCCGCGCGAAACAGCTAGCAGCTCGAGCTGCAACTAGCTAGCAACGCAGGCTTGCCAGGCACACGCACGTCCGCCAGGCCAAAGCTGCAGCTAGAGGAGTAGAGGCAGCAGCTGCCTGCCGCCACACGGCGGGCGGGCGGCGCGGTGTGAGTGAATCTGGTGCGCTCGGGGGGAGAAAGGTAGCGTAGAATTCGGCGAAGCCCGAGGCGGATACCGGCCTGACGGGAATGTGCTGCGATGAGTGTCGCGTTCAAAGCTGGGCGGAGAGACAGAGATGGAGAGACCAAGAATATGTACTCGCCTAGAGAGAGAGAAAAAGAAGAGCGCATCAGCATCGGCATCGGCATGGCCATGCCATCATCATAATCATCATGTACTCACCTCACCTCACTCATGTGTGTGCGGAATCTCGAAGGGAGCCTTGTGCCGGGGCAAGCCCGGCCGGACCAGAGCTAACAAACGCCAAGGACGCCGGCCCAACCGTGCCGCGCCGCGTGGACACCACCGCCGTCCGGGAGTCCGGAGTCGTCGGCACCGCGCGCTCAAGGCCGTCAGATGGTGCACATGCGAGGACGCCCCACGCTCACGAGCGTTCGATCCGCCATCTCCCTCTCTCTTGGCCTTGGGTTCAGTTCAGAGTTCGAACACAAAGAGAGGGGTGGGACAGGACAGGTCAAGGGGCATGTGCGGCGGCGCGCCGCGTGGACGGCGGCCCCGACAAGAGCGGGGCTGGCATGTGTGCGTGCCGTGTCTTCCGGTCCTAGGCCAGAGAAGCTGTCTGATCGCTGCTAGATTTGCCTTAGTTCTGTGCACTGCACTGTACATGGGGTACGTACGTGCGTAGCCGTAGGCATAGGCGCGCCATGTGCCAACCCCATCACCGGCGGCCGGCGGTCAATGCACAGCAGCCGACTACCGGGCCACCGCCCGGGAGCAGGGGACCAAAAGAACGGCTCGACTGCATATACCGAGGTGAATGAACGAACGCGACAGAATTATTAACAGCTCGATCGCGAGAACGATCTTGCCGATGCCGATGGAATGGAATGGCCGCTGATCAACGATCGATGATAGCGAGAGCTGCGCACGGCTTTGCCGATGGAGGATTGGATGGGAATATTCCGGCGGCGCGCGAGAACGGCCGAGAGAGAGAGAGGACGCGGGGAGATGAGATGTTGCCGGTGGCGTCGCATCGCGTCGCGTGGCCCCGAACGGGATGAGGGATATTCGTGGGCGCCAACTTGGCCGTGACCGCCGCCCCACCCGCCCTCCGTTCGTCGCCGCTCGCCCAATTTGGTCGCTTTTCGCCTTGCCGTTTCCTCGATCGGCTGGCCCCGGCGCGCGCGTTTAGGTGGGGCGTCAGCGTGATCTCTGCCGAGCGTACGTCGCGACGATCGGTGCACCGATGGTTACAAGTCCCACTTTCTGATCTGATCAAACGCGGCTTGATCAGAAATAGCATGGTTGCCGCGGGTAGATTTTCAGCCATGCCCGGTCTGTAATGTCTTGTTCATTTCTTAGTACTCATACGTCCCCATGGAGTTCGTCGCTTTTTAACTTTTAAACTTCATGTTTTGACCATCATCCGCCTTATTTAAAATATTTATGTAAATTATAAAATAAATTAATCAATATTTAAGTATCTTTATTAATAAAATAAGTCGTAACAAAAATAAATTATATTTGTGCAAAAAATTTTGAATAAGGCATTTGGTCGAATAAGATGGCATTTTTATCCGTAACTCGATGGCACGGAGGGAAAGACGTGTGTGCGACTACTGGAAACTGTGATGTGGCATGATTGTACATCACATGCATGGTTTATGGTTAGCTCGCACCTATACCACTACAAAATGATGAGTAGTGCCTGCTCCCTAATATAAATTAATCGATCATTGTTGTTCTGTACCTGTACATGATCAGACAAAAGGGATCCAAGGCGTGAAATTTTTTAAACAGCTAGGCGGCTTAAATTGGTTGTCAATTAGGTGTGAGTGCATTGAAGGCGGTAGAGCTTGGAAGAGTAATTGTAATGATAAAGAAATAGTATAAGAGTGTAGAAAATGTCACTCCCATGTTTAGGGACTACTGGAGGTCAGCAGCTTGAGAAGGAGGTTGAAAGATTCTTCTTTGGGGCCCGGCCGGGGCGGCCAGCCGCCAGCATGTAGATTTGAGAAGCTAGCGAGTAGCTATCCTCCTACGATTCGTTTGTCTTTGTTCGCTCGCATTTCCACTCTATCTATATATATCCTGCCCTACCCTAAAGTGAACGGCTTTCCGCGAGCATCGCATGCTTAGGTTTCAGTTTTGGGGCTGGAATCGTATGCTTTGAAGCTGAAGGGGATGGATGGAATGGAACAATTCCAATCAGAATCAGTCGCTAGTTCGTGTCAAGTCGTGTTTAACTGTTTATGCACTTGTACGGGCCTGTCTTGAGTGGTTTTTCCTGATAGCTCAAACTAACCCCAGTTCACAACCATTAGATATTCAAGTGAGCCAGCCGCCTGTGAGTTCTGGAGGACAGTAACATGCTGCGAGCGACTACTAGGTGACAGGACAGGGAGGCCACCGAACGAATCAGCCAGGCTCCCGGCCAGGGTGCGCCGTACGCGCGCATGCCTCGCGGCGCGGCGACGACATGACAGCGCGAACCGGGACGGGCGCTGCCGCTCGCGCTCCATATGAGCCGAGGGAGCGCGCGCGCATATGCCGGCGAGGCGGCGGCTTGGCTTGGTCAATGCGGGATCACATGCCGCTGGCCGTGTGTCCTAGCCAGTGGCGGAGCTAGAGGGTGGTCCTGTTGGGCCGCGGATCACCCTGAGTTTTGGCCCAAATTGCAATAGCGACTGTGATTTGTTCCCTGAAATCTGCTGGTCCGTCTCGGCGCTCGCGCTCCACTGCCGTATTAAGCCAAGCGACGTTCCACGTTCCAGATCTTCCGAACTTGAAGCGACTCCTCCCACGAGGCCACGACTCGCCGACTCTTGGCCGCTCTAAAGAGTAGCAGGGATAGAAACGAAACGAACTGACGAACACGAAGCAGAACTGACGAAAGAGCAAGCAGTGAGGAAGAGTAGCAGGTTGCCGTCATCTACTACTGAAGAGTAGCAGGTTAGCAACGCATCAGTGCATTACGTTCACGTATACGATCTTGATATCCTTTTCTTTTTATCCAAGTTCCGTCTAGTTTGTTTCTTTTTATTCTTTTTCTATCTACTATATCTCAATGACTTAATCGATTAAGCCCCTAAACAAGTACAGGACGGCATCTATTTAGATTTCAATTAATTAACTTCACGAGATCCAAGCCGCTGCTGTAAGTCTGAACTTTTCATAGGGTATATGCATTTGCAATGCTAAATGTTTTTTTTGCGCAAAACTCTGAATTATTTTATTTGAACGTGTTAAATTTATAGCAACAAAAAAAAAGACGATGGACCACCCTAGATATAAACCCTAGCTCCGCCACTGGTCCTAGCAGTAGCAGCAGAGGAGAGGGGATCCGAGAAACGCGCGCATGCAGGCGCAGGACTCGTCCGCGCGGGTTGTTGTTGTTGGTTTGTTGGGTGGTGGCGCGGCAGCGAGCCAGGGCGATGAGCTGTGCGGCCGGCCGTCAGAACGGAACGGGGAGGGAACGCGGAATCTCTCGTGTTCGCCACTACTATCTTCTTAACCGCGCCACCGCTCGGCTCTCGTCCGTTCGGGTCTCTCAGCTGGCGCGGAAGGGGCGAACCGGCCGGCAAGCCTGGCGCTGGGCGTCTTGGCAACGGCGCAATGCGACAAAGGGAGTGCCAGCAGAGTCTCATGTCCACGGTCCACATGGAAGCACTACTCCAGTGTTCCTTCCTTTTTATTTCTCTGTATGTACTTACGGTGGATTCGATATACTTGCATGAGCGCAGGTCGGCAACGTGTGTCATTTTTGTATTTCTAGAAAATTTCGTATACAAATTTGTGAGAAACTGTCATTTTTTTCATTCAAATAAAAAAATCTAGTAATAATGGTTGGTTTTGGTTGGGTCAAACAAAAAATGTGTGAGAAAGTTTCCTCTCAGTGACTTAACCAATGGCACCTGGTGCCAACGGAACCACCAGTATCCAGTAGTTCGTTACTTCTATGGTGCTTATTATTATTATTTTTTGGACAATGCTGATTGGTTTCAGGTTCTGATTATGACCTCTTCCAAGCCGCCGTAGAATCCTTCGTTTCTGGAATTGATCTCGTTGGCATTGGGTTTTGGCTTCACTCAATCGAAATTTGTTTTGATCCACATGCATTGGTTCTGAACTTTTTCACTATTTAAAATGTTTAAATGAAAAGATAGCATTCCATTATCAATAATCCATTATAATTATAAATTTGAAAACAAATGGTTGTTCTTGATTTACAATCTGCACATCAGATAGGGTCTCTTGATGTTGCGTCCAACCATTAAATATTCCATTAAAAATCGGAAAAAAAAATGTTATACTGATTTACAAATATTGGCACATCAAATGGGCGCTCTTGATGTTCCAACCAAAAGAAGGAAAACATTATACTTTCATGTACATTGAATAACGCTAATGACTGGCATATAACAAATTTGTTATCAACCTTTTGAGTCTAGGGGCAGTGTATCTTATCTGCACTTTTGATTTCTGAAGTCAACCAACTCTGCAATTCAATCTCCAAGGTCCTGCATGCATTTCCATGTTCTGGTTCTTGTGCCATTGCAGATAACATCTATTTTATGATGAAGACGTCAAAAATGAAAACAAACGTGTCATGATTTCTGGCCCTCCTGAAAAGCTACGAACCAAAAGAGCAGGTCTCAGATTTCAGTCCCCACACTCCAAGATCACCAACAGAGCAATGAGACATACCGAAAAAATGAAAATGATGCGTGAGGATTGCAAATTTGCAGTTCTCCCCTCATGCCATCTGCTTAGCCATGGTAAGCAGATCTCATCTACATTAGCATTTAGCATGAGAAATAGTAAGCAAAACATTCAACGCAAAAAACATTCCAACCGGAGGGGTCTCATCACCAGCAGCTGACGCTACTGTACATCCATCAGGACTCTGCGGTTTCTCCATACAAGAACTGTATAAGCAGCACACTAGCATAGCAAACTGGTATGACTTCTTCCAAGCCGCCATGGAACTCTCCTTCGGTTCTTGATGAATTGATCTCGTTGGAACATTCTGGAAGGAAGCATGCTATATATACTTTGGAGTATGGAAATTGGTTTTGATCCTTTTCAGTCTACTGAAAATGTTCATAAAGGAAACTTAAATGAAAAATGACATGATATTCTATTATCTGACTCAGGCTCTCTTGATGTTGCAACAAAAATGGCAAATTAATTTGCAAAAATAATGGCTCTCTTCATTTACAACCAACAAATATTCCATGAATTTGCAAATCAGATAGGCTCTTGATGTTGCATCCAACAGACAAATATTCCATTAAAAATTGCAAAAAGAATTGCTCTCTTGATTTACAATAATTGGCCCATCAAACAGGTGCTCTTGATGTTCCAAACAAAATGGGTAAAACATTATACTTTGTACAGAGTGCTACTATTAATGACCAGCATAAACACAGGACAAGTAACAAAATTGCTATCAACCGCTGAGGCTAGGGGCAGTATGTCTTATCTCCACTTCTGATTTCTGAAGTCACCAACTCTGCAATTCAATCTCTAAGACTGCCTTGGTTCCTGTATCATTGCAGATATCTACTTGATGAAGACGACGTCTATGAAGCGAATCTTATCATTGATTTCTGATCCTCCTGAAAGCTACCAACGGAAGACCATGTGGCAATTCAGTTCCCACTCCATGATCACCAAGGGATAGTGCTTGTACTGAGAAATTGAGCAATGAACATACCGAAAAATGATGAATTAGGATTGCAGTGCTCCCTCATGTCCCACCTGCTTAGCCGTGGTAGGCCGATCTCATCTGCTTTAGAAAGAGAAATAGTAAGCAAAAATTCAACCCAAAAAGTTTCAAATCAATAACAAAAGAGCATAATCACTTGATTAAACTAACAGTTTTTAACACATACCAATGACAGGCCATCCAGTATGCGGTAGGCCACTGGAACCATATATCCAATAGAAGAGACTATCCTCATGACTCATCCTATCGGATATGGTTGAAGCTGTTGAACATCCCAGTGTGGGAAGCTTTGGCTGCAGGCTTGGGCGCTTCAGGGGCTCCAAAAACGTTCCAGAACCGGAGGGTCTCATCTGCAGCAGCTGACGCTACTGTGCATCCATCAGGACTCTGCAGTTTCACCATGCAAGAACTATATAAGCAAATATTTATTCACACTATCATGTACTCAATGCAGATAGTATTTATTCACAAATGCACATAGTACTGTATCTGTTAACTGGTGTGAAGAATTCACCTGAGCCATGAAAAGGACACGAGAGGTATGGCCAGTAAGTTCAGCCATCTTCACCATTGATGGGTACTTCCACAAAGTCAGTTGGTTCTGTGTGAATCCATGTGAACTCAGCAGCTCCCTCTCATTCTTGTTCCAAAGAAGAGCGCACACCTGTGATCCGGTGTCAACTGAGTTCAGGCACGCGCCAGTGTGTGTGTTCCAGAACTTGATGCACCGATCGCTGCCACCACCACCAGTGGCAAGCAAGTTGCTCTGGAACGGGCACCACGCGAGTGCCTTCACAGCGGCCATGTGGTCCTCAAGCCTATGCAGCCACTGGTTCCGGCCAGCAGATGGCATGGATGATGCCATTGACACATCCCAAATGTGCAGAAGGTTGTCATTGCCTCCGCTGGCCAGCTGCTGCCCTGATCCAGACCACTTGAGCCCGCACACCTCCTGGCTGTGCCCCTCATACGTCTGCACAACGTGGTTTCTAATCCTCACGTCATTGTTCACAATCTTGCCATCCATGCCACCTGTGGTCAGGATGCTGTTGTTCCATGCCAGTGAACCTACCCTTGCCTCGTGCACACCTCTGAGTGTTCTCAACTGCATAGAGAAAACCATTTAATTCAGGAACAGCTAACAGAAAACGTGCATTGGTGAATGGAAATGGGGGTTTGCCGTGCATTGCAGTTTTTGGACGAAGCAGAACAATTTACATACCAGTTTGTTGGAGCTGGTGTCCCAGAGCTGGACGTCGGACGAGTTGAGCCCAACGGCGATGTGCCGGCCATCAGGAGCCCAGCTAACGCTGGTGATAGGACCGCTGTCCTCATCGATGGTCACAAGCTCGGATGTGGATCCGCTCGATGCATCCCACAGGTACAGCGTGTCTCCCAGAGCAATGGACAGCACATTGTTGCTCCCCCAGTCGAGCAGGTTGAGGTAGTAGTCATCAACAAGCTCTGGTGCGTCTAGGGTCCTCTCGGCAGACTGCACATTTTGATTCAACCGCATCAGTTACATGCCACTACATCCGTTGCATAAGATGGATGGAAGCAGCTGAATCAGAAGATCTACTGCACATACCTGGGGATGTGGCGCCGCTGCTTGGCCGGCTTGGCCTGAAGATTGGACGAAGCCGCGTCGGCGAAGGATACGTTCTCGGGCTCCGGCGGCTTGTTCCTGAAGGCGAGGATCCGTGTCCGGTTGTTGAGCAGCTTCTCCGCGAGCAGCCTCCGGTACGCCTCCTTGGACGGGGACGCCGCCGCGTTCTCCTTGTCCTTCCTGGGCTCAGTGAGCAGGTAGTGTGCCATGTCCATGTCCATCGCCGATCTGTCCGGGATGAACCTGTCGCCCTGCAGGAGAACCAGCCATGCTTTGGTGGTCAGGCAAACCATCGAACACCCACCTTACTCGCTCCGTCCAGTAGCAAGAGAAAGGGTTATCCAGTAGCAAGAGAAAGGGACTCACGTAGCACTTGGCTGACGGGTTACGGGATCCCGAGCTCAGCGATGGCATGTAGGGGCGGGAGACCGCCTCCTGCAGCGGCGGCCGAGGCGCGGCGGCGGCGCGGCTCTTCTCCGAGGCGGCGGCGCGGCTCTTCTCCGAGGAGATCGAGTGGGAGCCTGCGTCCATGGTTAGAGCAAACAAAAGAACAGGGCAAGCACAACACAACAGAGAAATAACAACAGCGGAATCGATGAAATTAAACGCTAACTGAATAACAGCAGGTTAGAATCAAGCACAAAACAAGATGGCGCAATCAAACAAAGAAAATTAACAACAACAGAAACAAGGCGCAGAACTAAGAGAGCTCTTGATGTCGAGGCGAGGAGTGCGCGGGTCTCGACTCCCCGCGAGCGATTGAGATCGTCGTGAGGAGGCGAGGAGAGAGAGAGCGAAAGGGAGAGGGAGAGAGAATAGCTGCTTTGCTTTTGTGGGGTTTAGGGATCGGCCGCGAATGATATTTGTAGCAAGAGAGGAGGAGCGAAGAGGGGGGACACGCCGCCGCCGCATCACACAGCTACGGGCAACGGCTAGTACGCCGAGGAGAAAATAGCCGTTGCGGGCTCTAGGGCTGGATGGTGCGAGGCTCTACTTACCCTTGTGGCGGCGTGGACGGTTCCAGTCCAGCCCGTTAGGGATACCGCGTTTGGGCCCGACCGTGCGTTCGTGGCTAACGATGGCAATAGCCCGGATCCTTTTTTTTTTTTTTTTTGTGAAGTCTCGATGTTGTTGTTGGATCTTGATCGGAATTCGGCGGAGTCGAGACATGCTTGCTGTACGGCAGCGTCATTGCGTCAGTCCTTGGGCAAAATAACACGTTCCTTGTACGGGCATGGCATTATTCCAACTTTCAAGCATGGCATCGGAAAACAATTGGCTCATATCAGACAATCCTGGAGCTGCGGACAAGATTTTAATTCTTGTACTAGAAACAACAAAAACCGGTTTAACTCGAAGTACCAAACCATCCATGTTTCCGGTTTACTTCACCTGGATATCCATCACAAGCATAGCCATTCAAAGTTAGAGGTGATTAATCTTTCAGTTTACTTCACCTGTATCCATCACAAAGGGGATGGCAAAGGCCTTCAGAAACGATTAATTCAACCTACCTCCCGTTGGAACTGACCTCCCCAGTTCGCACAAGTTTATAATACTAAAACTTTCGAATTTCACTGATTTTCAACTTCCAGCTTAATCTGCCTCTACTGCTAATTGATTTTTTTTTTTAACGCAGTGGCAGGAGCTCTGCCTTTCAATTAAGAGAGGGGAAAAGAGTTTTATGTACAAGAGTATTGCTAATTTAATTTGCTACTGCAATACAGCTCTGCAAAACGATCATAATGCCAGTTTAGTAAAGCAATTGTAGTTACGTATTCATTGCATATGAACCCCAGAATCAGTGTACCACATGATTAGAACAGGCTCTTTAGCATGAATGGTATCATGAAGAAATTCAAGGATGGCCATAAGATACACCACCAAAGTCACAAAGCTAAGCGCAGACGCAGCCTTGGTAGTTGAGCTCCATAATTCTGTTTCTCCTGTTTGCTGAAAGGTGTTCCCTCCCTCAGCTTAAAGATGCAGGGTGTTCTTCTTGAACATTCTGTTGGATGAGGTGTTCATTTTGCAGTCAAAGTTCAAACAAGACATGGTATGTTCCTGAAACATAAATTCAGAGAGTCCTCGTTTAGACAGTATTTGCCTAGCACATATTGTATGAGAAATAATAAGAACTCCAGAAGACAAAGCAAATAGCTACTGTCTACTGGATCAAAGTGTACAAAGTACAAAGAAGACATGCAAGCATGACATGATTAATAAGTTCTATGCAGTGATGCAAGGTTATGACTCCAATGCAACTGTCCAGTGTTTCAGGTAGTTGGACTTGTCCTTTTAGTTTCTGAAAGCATAATGTCCGTAAAATACGGAGGAACGGAGAAGGCATGACTTGCATTTCCCAACTTCCTATGGCATGAATAACAGCAAAGATGCCAAGTTCAAAGAGTGTGAGTTTTCCATCTTTCTCGTGGCCGTTCTTAATGATGATAATGATCTGAAATTTGAAGGCCCTTCACTTTGACCTCTTCTAAGAATGTTCAAGAGAAACTTTTAGGAAATGATTGGTGTTGATATAAACATATTCTGTTATCTGTTCATCAATTTTACGTGGCAACCAAATTTCCGTACTACTGCAGTACTGCCCACATGCCAATTACATTTTGCCTTTTACCATGACGTTGTATATATATTACTAGCAGCACACCCAAACTACTTAAGGATGGTTTTCAGCAACTAGTTTCTCAACAGCAGGCACGCTGTCTGGTCTGTCAAAATAATCTTGGTATTATTCTCTTCTCTTAACTTTCAGTTTTTAGTACTATTGGCAGGATGCAAATGCTAGATCGAATCTGCCGGCTTGTTTATACCAACCTGAAGAAACAATATATGTATCTAAAGAATGAAGTTTTGCTTACATTATGAATTAGTGTCTTTAAGATTTAAACATACTACCTTTTCAACTATTGGACTTGTAATGCATTGTTTAGAAGATTTCAAGAAAGTAAAGGGCACTTTGGTCATTGTCAATAATTATACTAGTCTGTGTCCTGCTGATTAATTGTTGAGCTTGGTAGTTGAAGCACAAACTAGCAAGATTCATATTTTTAGCAGTAGGGCGCAAATAAAGACGCAAAGGCAGTTTGTTGGGTCCTAAGGAAGCAAAAAGGCTTCCTGTCTCATCCAATGTGCTAATAAAACTCCACACGGAAAAGATAGAGAGAAACAGATTGCCTAGCTTAAACCTCGAGTACTCTCTTCCTCTCAAACAATCAAACCAACGAAGCCAGCTGCAATCTTCTCTGCCTAATCAACTCCATCGTTGTTTCATACAGGTTGAGTCATCTTTTCCCTCAGTTCATGGGCACCAGCTAATAATTTTTGTCTATTTCAGATCTCTAGCATGCTACTTTTATGTTTCTTAATCAGTTTTGTCTCCTGCCTTTGCTTCTTCCTAAATGTTTTGCTACTTTAGTCTTTAGATACTTATATGGTGCATGTAGTTCCTAAATGCTGTACTTATTTATCTTGAGTGAAGGTAACCAGGGCCAAAATGATTGTTGGGGGAGGCTATTTTGATGGTTCTCATGATCATATTCTCGTGGAAGGATCAATGATCCATGATTCTTCCCAATCTTCCATCTATGACAATACAGATGTTGAACAGCAGAATTTCAGACTTGCACCCTTTATCATAGAAGATCACTCCAATCCAGCCAACCTTACCTCTGAGCCTGCAAGGGTGATCAATCAAATTCAACACCAGCTTGGGATTGACATGGAGCAGGACCATAGTGGTCACATGATCCAAGAAGTTCATCCAGCAGAAACTCCAAACTTGGTTCCTGCTGTCTATGGAGTCCAAGATCATATGCTCAGCCAACAGATAGATGGTCCACATGACATAACTGTGGAACAACAGGTTCTGGACTATGACCCTGCATCATATCGAAATGGCAGTTATGCAGCTGCACATGATCTTATAAATTCTCTACAGATCCAAAGGTGCAGTTTGATTCCTGAATTTCCTTCGACAGAGCATATCTTTGGTGATCCAGCACAGAACATGGTCAACCATTTGGACATTACCAATGACCTTCCAGGAGTAGCCATTCATGAAAGTGGAATGATGTTCAGCGATTCAACTCTACCATTAGGTTATCATGCTACTCAATCTCATATGTTAAAGGATCTCTATCATTCACTGCCACAAAACTATGGGTTATTTACCAGTGATGATGAGAGAGATGGAATGGTCGGGGTACCAGGGGTCTCAGGAAATATTTTCCAGGAGATAGATGGGAGGCAATTTGACAGCCCAGTACTGGGGAGTAGAAGACAGAAAGGTGGATTTGGCAAGGGCAAGGGAAAAGCTAACTTTGCAACTGAAAGAGAGAGGAGGGAGCAGCTAAATGTGAAGTATGGGGCTTTAAGATCACTGTTCCCAAACCCTACTAAGGTTTGTATAGCTTATCTTTCCACGCACAAATTCCTTAACTGTTTCTCGCATTACAGAAAACTCACTTTCTGCAGTTACATTGATTTCTAGAACATTTACTATTTAGTAAGTTTTATTCTTACAGGATATAATGGAATATGTATTCAGATTGTTTTCCTTAGGGAAAATAAAATTGAAACAAATATGTATGGTAAAAAAAACTTCATTAAAGAAAGATGGATTCATTGTTAGAAACTTTTATAAAGTGGTATTAGTTCAAGTATATGGAGGAAGGCGATCATAAAATTTTTGCATGTATTCAGTGGAAAAATGCACGTAAATTGATCTTTAGTATCAACATCCAACAAAATAGAATGTAATTCTACAATATGGGAGATAGGAGAATTCCATTCCAGAAACTCTAGTAGTTATGACCAGCATAATGCAATATTGTTTTTCTTTCCTAAATTTACATTTATTGTACTCTTAGTGAATAAGATGCTATGAATTCTGAATTGTTGTAAAACTATTCTCCAGAATGACAGGGCCTCTATAGTTGGAGATGCCATTGACTACATCAATGAGCTTAATAGAACAGTGAAAGAACTGAAGATCCTACTGGAAAAGAAAAGGAACAGCACTGAAAGGAGGAAGATACTGAAGATGGATGATGAAGCAGCTGAAGATGGGGAAAGCTCTTCAATGCAGCCAGTGAGTGATGATCAAAACAATCAGATGAATGGGGCTATAAGGAGCTCCTGGGTTCAAAGGAGGTCCAAGGAGTGCGACGTTGATGTCCGCATAGTTGATGATGAAATAAGTATCAAGTTCACAGAGAAGAAGAGAGCCAACTCTTTGCTTTGTGCTGCAAAGGTTCTAGAGGAGTTTCGTCTTGAGCTCATCCATGTTGTTGGGGGAATCATTGGAGATCACCATATATTCATGTTCAATACAAAGGTAACGAACAAATTTTCTTAAAACGAAAGTAGGTTCCTGATCCGTTTCCCTGTGTCTGTAGCACAAACATTAGTTATAATACTTCATATCTTGATACTGCAGATACCTAAGGGCTCTTCGTTGTATGCATGCATCTGGCTAAGAAGCTCCTTGAAGCTGTGGAGATAAAGAAGCAGGCTCTCAATATCTTCAACTAGCAATACCCATCATAAAGTTTATTCAGACAACTTAGCAAGCTGGTCTGCTCTTTAGCATCTAATAAGGTGCTTACTTATCAGAGAATGACCACATTGACAAAACTTCTTTGATGACTGCTGCAAACTTTCTTGATATCTTGTTCATGCTGAACTTCTTCTCTTCTTTTTCTGTACACTTTAACAGTCATGTTGGAATATGTGGTGCTTCTGATTTGCCGGCATTGCCACTCAATACTTTATTATGTTTAATTCCTTTTCTGAACTTATATAGCAGATCAATTCCACTACCCAACTTACATGTATCTCAGGATCAGATCTAGTGAATGTGTTTGTTTCACAGGAAATGCTACATCTCGATTCTATAAAAACTGGTATATGCCCAATAATATGATCTGTGTGAAATTTATCTTGGAATTATGACACAGAATTGTGGTAGAAATTGTTACTGCATGCTGGTTGGAATGAGATCCTTACCGCGCTATACGGGACAATCAGGGTGGGTTTCTCCTACAGCCACAGAGTCCATCACGCTCACGATACTGATGAGGTCTGGAGATCTAAACGAGGTACCTGAACTCCTGGGGGAATATCAATCGAATAGTAAGCAAACCTACAAAAGGATACAAGGATTGGAATCAATTTGGCCAGCCCCACCCATACTAGTCCAGATCGCCGTGTTTGCAGAGGCTGACAAACTGGAGCAGGACTGCAGGCGTAGTAGCTGATCCAAACACAAATAATCATTCCACTCCGCTCTTGTACCTGATCTCGCAGATCTTTAATGTGGCATAGTTGCTGAATTCTCACGCATAGGGACAACATTTAAACTACCCACATTAGTCACATACTTAATGCGGATTTTCCTTTGGAATGCAGGATTTTCATAGGTGTGTAGATATTTTACAAGATCCCATTCAATTTTATAGGAAAAAAACACAGGTTTTAGGAGATTTTCCTACGTTTCCAAGGGAACTTATTATAGATAATAAAAGTAAAGCATAAAATGAAATTTAGATGATATTTGGTATTCGCGTCAAATTGTACAACAAACTTGATGAGAACATAAAAAAATGGTTAGAAAATTACCTAACTGATGGTGATTTGGTTCATCCTTGCCTCCTGTATCTTCATAGAATAGTCACTGAACTTGAATTAACACATCAAAGTTGGAGACTTGTAAGAAACCAGAGATGCAATTTTCACAAAACACAATTAATTAATGGTTAAATGATCAGATTCAGCCAATTCAGTTTTTGAAGTCTACAAAAGTTCGGCACAAATATACAATCGATTTCAATTTGAGCAATGGACTCGTATGCCATGGACTCGTCACTAATGGGGATTGCCCCTTGCCAGATTGGGAGACTGAGATTTCAGAAGGCATAAACTAAATCGATGCAAGCAGCTGCAGTGCGCTAACCGCAAATCCTGATGTGCTTTTCGAGTTTCCATGAGATGCCCATATGAGATTAGTAGCACTCACCACTCACCAGCAGCACGCCAAGCCGCCAATGCCGGTCAGCGGCTGCCCGGCTGCATAAGCACGGCGCGCGCCACCTGCTTCCACGCGCACAGGAGGCTGTACGCCTGCATCATCACCCGATTTGTTTGCACCACTGGTTGCCCCTCGATTTGGCCGAGCTGGCGCTAGGATTTCATGGTGCGGATTTGGAGGGAGGAGACAGCCGAGGGGAGAGGGATGACGACGACACGCAGGTCACAGGCGCATACCAGGTGCGCGAGAGGAGAGGGAAAACTGGTTGAAACGGAGAAGCGTTGCTGCCTTGTTGCGCCGGACCCTCTCCCGTGCAAAGCGAGCTTGTTCGCAAATCTGTAAATAGTTTTAATTCTTTTTACGATTTTATGAGCTCTAGAAACTACTAGCAAACAAAATACAAGCAAAACACTGGTAAAACAATACTCCATCCATCCTATAAAAATAGATGTTTTTAGCCTTTATTCGTTGTCCCATAAAAAGAGGGTCGTTGGAGAGCACTATAGGCATAACTCGATCATGATACCCACTCACAATGCTCATCCGCCCGTTATATAATTTCGACTATGCGCCTCAAATGCTTATTGTATGCATACATATACCACACTCATGTAAAGCACATATCGGTCGGTAATCAGATCGCACCACAATACAAATGAACCAATCTAAACTATTAGATGGCACGACATCATTAGACAAACCGTTTGTTTAATGAAGTCACTACATAAAAAAAGGACTTGTTACTTTGGGGAAAAAAAAAAGGGGTCGAGATCATATCCAAGTCGGTTCGACACTTGCAAGTCACATGCATGTCAAGCTCCAATACATCATGTCAAGTCGGGTCACATGTATCTTGGATCCCGGTAATAAGGCATCATATAATTTTGATCGAAAAAAATGTATTAATCGAGAGATACTGCGTTGTTAGGCTCACATGTCACATCCATGTGAACTTTCTCGCAACATGTAAGTCACCGAACGTACCATATATAAAAAAGAAATGTGATTGAATAGATCACATCAAACGATAAACAATATGTGATGCATGATATATTAGCGTAAGTCACACGAACAAGTTGCACTAGGCAGCTGGCTAGTTTCTTCGGGAAGGAGCTAGCCAACCTTGTCCTCACGCTTTACAAGCGAGGTTTAATATCGCGCCATAGGCCACGTCATGTTTTTATATATAATAGGGTAATGTCAAATTATTTTTTGATAAATTAGATATAGGGACATGTAGGTCATCGCTTCTTCCTTGGTACCCAATCCCAATCTTAAAATGACTCTTTTAACACGACAAAAAGGGAGTACATTGCAAATGGAAGCACTCATATGTATTATGTATTTCTAATGCAACATCCAAAGATAATGAGCTTGATCCTCTACTTGTATGTTTTTCAAAAATTCGATCATTTTCTATTCTCCAATCCTCGCCTTACATTCTTCAATCTTACTCTTGCGTCCCATATGCTCCCATTGTGATGTTCTACTCTCTATCTCCCTTTGCTATTAGTTACCACAAAGGTTGACACCACTTGAGATAGATGATTGAAACATTAGGGTAGACACCACACTTTGATGTAGATGATCACTTATAGTTGATGATTACTTGAATTATTCTTATATTGTTTCCATGAGTTTCCTTCTCACAAACTTAAACTAGTTTTGATTTCCTTAAGCTTCAACTCGATGTCATCCCTCTTCAAGCTTCTTCACATGCCATAAGTGATTATCTTGCTGAAATTGAATATGACACTTGTATAGCTCATCAACTTGATTCAAACACTTAGGTTCACTAGCTCATGAAGGCATGCTACCTTCTCTCTACAAAAAAAAGGCATATGATACCACTAGACACATACAAATACAATCATAGAAGCAATTGTGGTAGAATACCAACTCAAACACTAGATATAATCAGTGCTCTTCAAGATATGTTAGAGAAGTTAAGAATACTCAACTTATATTTATCAATTTGCAAAATGGGGCTTCATGTACAGCTGTATGCCAATTGGTCCGCTTGTATCTGTCCAGCTGGAAAACGGGAAAAAAAAAACTGCCGTGACGCTTCTCCTCACGTCGTCACACCACGTGGGCTGTCTGCCCGGCGGGCGGGCGCCGGTGGATACGGGGATACGCCCCCGCCCCGCTCCGGCTCGGTCAGTACACGTTTCCCTCCGGCCTCTGTGGTCGGGCCAGCCCGTCGGTTACCTGTCCTTTTTCCCTCCGGCGGTCCGCCCCCGGCACCGTCGGCAGCCGCAGCCCTCTCTCCCCTTGTCTCTCACGCTGACCGGACCACCGGAAACCAGGAACCAAACTGCCCCGGAAAGAAAAAGAAAACCTTTTTATTTCACAATTTTTTCCTCACAAAAAAAGAGAGGGAAGTAATATTCCAGGGCCGCCCGCGCCGGAACCGACCGCTTCACCGGCAGCGAGCCGGAGAGTCAGCGGAGCTCCTATCCCAGCGCCGGCGTGGGCGGAGGGAGGAGGACGAGCAGCCGCCGCCGCAGCAGCAGAAGGATAGAGGGACTCTGGGAGCCTCTGAGAAGAAGCTTCTAGAAGCTGCCTGAGGCGAGGGGCGAGCGCGCCGCGGCCAGAGTGATCCCGGTGGAAGAAGTCGCGCGGGGCCGGCGCCGTGGGGATGCGCCTCTGGATGCCGGCACCCTCCGGGATTTGAATGGTGGCCAGATCTCGAGGGGGAGGGAGCTTCTCGAAGCGGGGTGAGGCGCGCGGGCCGGCCGGCGGTTAGGGTTTGGTGGGAGGCGGGATGGTGGGGAGCTCGGTGGAGGGAGGAGCGGACGGAGATGGGGGTTGCTGCGGCGTCGGCGACACTTCGCCCGGGACCATCGTGTGGGTGCGGCGGAGGAACGGGTCCTGGTGGCCCGGCAGGATCCTGGGCCCCGAGGAGCTCCCACCGTCGCAGATCATGTCGCCGAGGTCCGGCACGCCGGTCAAGCTCCTCGGCCGGGAAGACGCAAGCGTGTAAGGTCCCACTCCCTTGTTTTGTTTTAGTTTTTTTTACCCCTGAGCCCTGTGCTGTTTTTACATTTTAGATTACTTGTTATTCTTATTTCTGATCCATGTGGGATACTTGGCTCTTTCTTTTATGGAAGCCACGATGCCTGAGAGAATTGGGGCTGTTCCAGGGACTATCTTCTTTGCTTGTAGTCAAGCTCATTGCTAGTTTCTTTCTTAGACCTTGCAAAATTTGGAAGAGCTGTTTTCATAGGATATATGTAGCATGATCACTGGGAACATGGAACGATGCCACATTTCTATCCCTAGAATGTTGCTCCTGTTCTGGGAACGAAGGAACAATATTATCCCTGCCTTGTCAAAACTTTTCTCCAAGTACCTTACAATGCTCCTTGATAATGTTCCTTGACTCCGCTGACCTAGGAACTTGTTGTCTATGATATATACTGGGCCTATTTCCTTACTGACTTTGAAACCATTAATTGCCTTCTTTCTTTCTTGGAAAACTTTCCCAAGCAGTTTCATGACCGTGGCTCATGGTATTCTTTGGTTCGATTTTAGTGTAAACATAAACAATTTGTTTTAGAATTGGGAGGCAATAGCAAATCCAGGATATGTAGTCGAAACAATATGGCCATGGCCACACAAGAACAATAATTCAGGTTATAAGATGAAACAAATTCAGGATATGCATGGCCATATTATAAGATGAAACAAAAATACACCTAATGCTCCTCTTCAGGATATAAGATGAAACAAATTCAGGATATGTTAGTGTAAACCTTCCCTCTCTAAGGATGACGCCATGGCCATGCAGGATTTTGTTCTTGTGTGAATTTTTTCGTGTCAGTTATTTTGGAATATACAGCTGATAGTAGTACTGATAAAATCATTTTAAAAAAGAGAAATTAAACTCTTAGAATTATTGTTCTGTGAGCTGATTAGGTCTTAATGATTCAAAAAGTCTCCACATATCCTTGATTGTACCTATTATTCCCTTTTTCTTATTTTATTATGAAGATTGTATCATTACATCTGATGCTCTATTGTCAAAAGTTCCTCTCCTGTGAATCTGCGTTTTCAAATTTTATCAGCTATTTTTAAGCGTATCCCTTCCAATTATTGTGCTAGTCAATATCCTGGATTAGTAGATGGGTATATATTGCATTTCCATATCCAAACTTATTTCATTCTGACTACCATGACAACAGTTAGCCCCAAGCAGACTAGGGATGAAAACCAACAGGTTCAGACAAATTAAAAAAGGTTAATAATAGGAACAATAATATTCATTTATTGGTTATGATTCTGTTACGTAGAATGTTAATTTTCACATACTCCTACCCAAAGATGATTCTTTGGGACAGTCACGAAATTTCTGGGTCAATGGGGTTTGAGAAATGTGATGGAACATGGTATGCTATTTGGAAAAAGGTTTTGACAAGGCGGGACACGATCGTTCCCATGTTTCCAGAATGGGAATGATGGCATTCCTGGCACGAGGAACGAGGCATGGTTCCATGTCCCCTGTGACTAAGCTTTGGATACTTTCCATTCCTTCAAGTCCATTTCTAACTACTTGGAGTAATCATATTTTCTGAAAATTTAACTTCCTTACATATTTTGTTTGTATTACTTTTCCTTTTGTTTCTTAGGGATTGGTACAACCTTGAGAAATCAAAGCGTGTTAAAGCATTCAGGTGTGGAGAGTTTGATGCCTGTATTGAGAAGGCAGAGGCCACTCAAGGGACTGTTGTGAAGAAAAGAGAGAAATATGCACGGAGAGAAGATGCTATTCTTCATGCACTTGAATTGGAGAGGAAGCAGCTTGCATCAAGCTATCAGACTCAAGGTTTCAGACCTGGACCACCTGGTAATATTTCTGGTAAGTTTAGGTGACAGTGAAGAGTTTTGTTAGTTGTTTAGGTTGTTTCTTGTATGTTATCTATGAGCTTCAAGCATTCTGCATATAAAACAGAGCTGTTATCATGAAATGCAGCTTGCACGAAACATCGCAAAGACCTTGGAAGTACTCGTTACAAGAGTAAAAAGAGCAAGAAGCGCAAAGATGCATCTGTTCCTCCTGATGTAAAAAAAGAAGTGGGACAATCTTTTCTACATGCTGGTTCAAAGAGAAACTTTTCAGAATCTCTTGCTCAAGGAAATGTTGTCAGTAATCGCATGGGTGATTTCTCCCATTTGAAACATTCTCATGGAGGTACCACTTTAGAGAACAAGGAGAGGAGTACCATTGGGAAGAAAAATAGATCGGACGGAAGTGATTTTGAAGATTCTCTTGTTTCAAAATCAGATAGACGCAGACCACTTTCTCAGGTATTGCAGAGCAGTGAAAACTTGCCTCACGTAAAGCAAAACGATGATTTTGGTGCTTTGTTAATCGGGGAGAATAATAATCCTTCACTTGCCACCTCCCGGTCCAGAAGAAGTAAATATACATACATGGCTAGTGATTCTGGTGAAACTCAGAGTCATAGTGATTTACCTTCTATAAAGATGTCTTCTACTGGAGCTGATTTTGAGAATGAAAGCTATCTTCAGCATCCTGGTTATTTTTCTGAGGAGCAGACTTCTTCTGACTTTATTGAGAAGCAAATAACTGAGTCTTCAGAGAGGGAATGCTCAGAAAGTGAGACTGAAGATGATGCTGAACTTCTGCAAAGTATGTGTATACACTTTGCTTTTCTTCTTTCCAATGGTTTAAATTCATATTACTTATCATAGAATGCTGGCTATAGCATAGCTCAACATACTAAAACATTAGTATTAGCATCACACTTGCGATTTAGTGATGCAGATAAGCAGATATTGACAATAAGGGCTGGAAATTACAGTATGTAGCTAAAAGTGGAGGTGTTTTTCCCTAAAAAAATGGCTTTCATTATTAACATGGCAGTATAGATGTCTGTTTTGCATAATGCTGTGGCTCTTTGATTCATTTGATGATTCATTTGCCCTGCATAAAACATGTTATAAAGTTTTCACTTCACGCCAACATGCTTCATATAATAATCATATTGCATTCTTGACTTCTACTCCCCACGCAAGAGGAGCGCCATATACAGTATGATTTACTTAAAAACAACTAATGCAACAAAACAAAAGGTTGCTGCAATATTGAATCATTATAACTCTATACATACACTGGAACCCTTGTATCATTTGTAAATATGTACTTTGCTCAGGGGGAGGACATTAAGGGTGATGAAAACTAAATTTCTATAATTAATTTCTACATGTGATTGTGTTCTTTTGTTCGAACCGTAGGTAAGGCTTGTTGGATGATGTTGATGATAATTGATCCAGTTTTATTAGGTAAATATGTTGTAGGTATGGATATTTAACAGTTGTAGGTATGGATATTGTAATGACCTTGTCTTAAGATTGGGATCTAAGGTGGAGGAATCAAATGCAAGGGAACACAGCCATACTTATAGAACTATGGGACCTTAAAGATGCATTTATTTTTCGTTATGTGTATTAAGCAGACTTATCCAGTTTTAAATTCATAAAATGACCTTGTAAATTCATGACTAAAACAGTTCTTTGTACTTCTATTGAGCATTTCTCAAATAGCAGACTAAAACAGTTCTTTGTACAGATCTAAATAGCAGGTACAGATCTATTGCTTCTTACTATTTCTGCATCCCTGGCTTGCATTCTTTGGTTTGTATCACAGTCAGAACTTTACTGTTTAAATTTTGACAAATACCCCCTCCGTTCCAAATTATAAGACATTTTGTGCTTATGCATAGCAAAAACAATGTATCTAAAAAGCCAAAACGTCTTGTAATTTGGAGTGGATGGAGTAAATTGCTAGAAAGCCATAAATAATTCAAATATTTACTGTGTGCCTTTGTTCTGATTTTTTTGTTTGTTTTGCCGAAACTTCCGTGAATGCAGTTTATAGTCTGTTACTAATGTCATCTTTTGCATGAGTCTTCTGTAGATTTTATTGATAGCTTGTGTATGGCATTTTTTTTTTTGGCAGATGCAAGTGTGATTCTACCTATAGATTCATATGGTCCTGATCCGTATTCTGTTCCAGTTCCTGACAAGTTCAAGCATGTGGATTATGATGACAATGAGGTGACATATTCTACTTATGTGCCCCAGTTGAATGAATCCGAGGAAGAGGATGGTTCTTCTGAGATGGGTGTCTCTCAGTGGCACATGAAAGGTAAACGTAACAATCGTAATGCCGCGAAGAGATTAGTGGATATGAGAGATGAAAATACATGGTTAAACAAATACAATGGGCCATTAAAAGGGTCTTTGCATAACACAAATGGTGGGAATTCCAGAAAAGAAAAAGAAGGTATGCACACATCTGGTGAGCAGTTTTTTGAGGAAAGCTTTTACCAAATTAAAGAGGAGTCCAATTATGATTCTGAGGAAACTAATGTATTTGAGGACATGAGCCATTCAGAGGCTAACTTGTATTATGGTAAAAAATACTCTTCATCCTTGAGAACCACAAGAGATCTTAACCGAGGCTACAGTTACTTTAATGACTATGAGAATGACACTTCAAATGTTTCTCCCTTAAATATGGACGCTGAACAGATATATCATGTTGATCGGAATGCATATTGGGATGGACCTTCATTTTATCAAAGGAAGTTGACTTCACGTTTTGGTGGCGTGGGACCAATGTTGTTCAATGTTAACCTCAAAGTTCAGGCCAGCTACCAAGGAGAGCATGTCCCTCTTGTCTCTTTAATGAGCAGACTTAATGGCAAAGCAATTGTTGGACACCCTATCCAAATTGAAATAGTTGAAGATGGCTCCACAGATCATCTGGTATTCTGCGGTGACAGTGGTATGCAAGAGAGCACAGCTGCTCCACCAGCTTGGCCAACAGGTAGAAGAACTGCCATGCAAAGAGTTCCCCGTTCAAATCCATCAGGAGCACTGTTGGATGGCGATAATGAAGGTGGTCTCGTGTATTCTGATTATGAGATGAAACCAACCTCAAGAAAGTACTCGTCTTCTTCGAATCACCAGGTTAAGGTGAATAAGAAAAACAGTTCTAATGCTAGGAGGTCATCAGCTAAGTCGCATAAGAAGTCATCCAAGAAAACAAACCTCTCAAACCAGAAACTTAGAGCTCTCTCTTCCATTTCCACTGCGAAAAAACATCACGGAGAAAGTGGCCGAGCAAGGCGCAATGACATATTTGGTGGTTTAATCAGATCAGAAGGAGTTCCTCTAGTGACATGTGTCCCAACGAAGGTTGTGTTCACTAGGATATTGGAAGCAGTTGGTAGGCCACCTCCATCTGTTGCCCACCGTGTTAGAATGGCTAGCCCTTCAGTACGAGATCCTCCATAGGCTTCAACTGTAGTGCTACATACGGTTTATGTTGCCAGCCATTGACATGCAAGTTTTATGTACATTCCTGTTAATTGAAGAGGCAGACCATTCAATCATCAGGTAACACCTGTGAAGAGTCAGATTGATATGGTTGCTCCTTGATAACTTGGAACAGCTGATCTCTTATTAGCAGCGGTAACAGCCTGTAAAGATGGATAGCGCTTGTGTATTTCTGACTGGAGACTGAGATCATGAATACTTCAGAGCAGCTTGTGTATTTCTGACTGGAGACTGAGATCATGAATGCTTCAGAGCAGCTGAGCCATTGGTACCATGAAGTGGTGCACTTTGGTGGTGACTATGTCTTTTGGTTCGTCACGACTGTCTCCTGTAAAGTACTAACTTCAGCATTTTAGGTGTCAATTTAGTTAAAGCATTTGTGTCATCATATATAGCAATAGGTCATAGGTTTCCTAATATCATGTATAATCCCTCAATTATATCCTGATGTGTCTGTTATTTGTTGTCGAGAAGTAGTTGATTCAACTGTATGTTTAGAAGCATGTGTATGTAGTCGATGTAATATATCAGAGCAAAGTACTCCGACGTCCAAATGGTGTAACAATCTAGTCATCCATGTGTATTTCCTCCGTAGACATACTAGTGAAAAAAAATGGGGGTCGGCAAGCTGGCTACAGCTGCTCTGAGCCGTACCATTTAACCATTTTCGCTTTTTATTTATCCCAATAAAACATGCTGCATGACAGATTTGCATTGTTGTCGTGGCCACCTTTTGATGCTTCTTCGTCGTGGCCACCTTTTTTGATCTGATGGCACTTGCGATTGCGATGATGCGCTGGAAACGCTGCAAGATCTCCGTCGTTCTAGGCTGACGTAAGTCGCTTTCCAGAGAAGCTGTACTGATGAAAAGTATTTTAGTATTGCGGGAAGGAGCTGTACAGATGAAATCTTTTCCAAAATAGTACAGCCGCTTTGTTTTTTATTATTATCTCGATACATATCGAAATTGAAAGTGACTTAGTATAATTTGGTAGGGGGTACTGCGTAGCTTTTTATTTCTTGCTGAAAGAATGATCCTTTGGCACAATCTTTCTGGGAACCGCTAGTGCCCACACAACACAGGGCAGGAGTCCCTAAGTAAGTGTCATTTACGCTTCTTAAGAAACAAATTTTACTAATTTTAAATTAAAAATTATTAATATCTATGTATATAATTAGCACGATTCGAAAAATATTTGAATATAGTTTTTAACGAAGACACAAACGATGCACATATTTTTCTATTTATCAAACTTGTGGCGCATTATCAACGATGACACTTGTTTAGGGACGAGAGAGTAGGCAGATATATCGGATATCCGCAGATATCTGACGGTTTGAATTGAAATACCGCAAACTAAAAGCAAACAACAATGGCAGCCAACAGTAAACCTGAATGAACTTTTGGCGACATTCGCCCCTTTCGTTTGAACTTATCAGCTATAATATAATGTTTTTCTCTCACAACAAACAATGAATGAGGCGTTTCGCCAAACTGCGAGTTCAATTATCGATCAAGTCAGCAGGCTCCATGAAAGCCTCGCAGGCGCAGATCAGACCGTTCGAGGGTCTGTCCCGCGGCAGGCTCGACATGCACAATCCTTCATAGTTTCGTGAATCTGGGTGTTCCTAGTTACTATCATTCTGAATCAGAGATTTAAGCAGCATTCGTCACACTTCAAACTACCGAACCTAAGCTTCAATTGCAAGACATGCTATATCGGCTAAGCCACAATGTTCAATACATTTTCAACAGGTTATTTTTTTTCGAGATCTCACCCGTTTTCATTTAAAGGAAAAGAGTTCGATACAAACAAGTTCGAAACACGAGAGTTTTCCCTGTATACCCTTATAAAAGTTTCCTTGTGCCCTGTACCCCTCAAAATTTTTCTTTACCAGGTGTATCCAACTTGAACTTTCTTTTTGCCTCACATGCCCTTACGTCACCCTTCCGTCTGGTTTCCTCCGTTAAGATGCCCTGACTAGTGGGACCGGGTATGGAAAATGTCCTTAATGCCCTTTGGTTCAATCGGACAAGTCCCGACTGGAACCAGCGACGAGTGAAACTCCCGTCCCCGTTCCCGACTGAAACACCGCGCGGGACATAAACTCGTGTTCGCGGCGCTAGGGTTTGCGGTCGACGGCGGCGGCGTCTTTGTAGCGAGGGGCGGCGGGAGGCTGAGGGCGGCGCGGCGGATGGGCCGGGCCGCGCAAGGCCGGCGCGCTGGCGGGCGGGCGGGTCAGGCGCGCAATTCTCGCCCCAAGCGGCGGTGGCGCATCTTGATCTCGCCGACCGCCGCGCGGCGCGACCGGCAACATATCCACATCTCGACCGCTTCCCTTCGCCGCTTGCGGCCGGCCGATGATGCGGAAAAAAGGTGACCCGGCGGCAGCCGGTCGCTTAGTTCGTCACCGCAATTGCGTAAACGGCGGGGACTTGGTGAGGAGGTGACCAGCAGCACGTCGTCACCGCAATGCAACAGGCAGCTAGGAAAGTTTATAAATGGAAATAATAAGTTTGCTAGAACAGCCACAACGTCCAAAATAGCTTCTAGAACAAACATGTGAGCCAAGGGGCATTTCAGTCTTTTGTCAATAGAGTTAACCTCCGTTACCTTCAAAAGTTGATAGAAGGGTATGTGGGGCAAAAGAAAATTCAAGTTGGACACACAGGGAAAGAAAAAAATTTGAGGGGTACACAGGGGACAAAGAAACTTTCATAGGGGTATACAGGAAAAGGCTCTCGAAACCTCGCCCCGTGATCGATGGCGAGTAGCCAACTGCCACAGAACGGCCACCTAACTACTGGATTCGCAATGAAGTTATTACATTCAACAGGTTATTAACTAGGCAGTTTTTAAAAAAGATTTAAATACTTTGTGTTTCTAGGTGGGGGTGAAATAAATGAATGCCATAGTTAAGGAGTTAGGGCACTCACAGTGCTAGAAACTATCATGGTTTCTATAGTCTTGGATATTGTGTCAAGAAACTATCTCCCACAATGTAATTTTCTATCATGATATCATATGGCCCACTTGTCACTCTCACAAATTGTTTTGGTTTACATGAAGACCTGGTTTCTTAGTTAGACTTGGTTACTTGTGTTTTCCCTCTCTCTCTTCAATAAATATAGCGCCACATAAAAAAAAAAAAAATAAAGGGGGGTAATAAATGAGGATAGAAACCATGACAGAGTCTGCATCGTGAGTGCTCTTAAGGAGAACTTTTCCGACCAAGATAATATCAACAAGTTTAGGCGTTTGGCATTTTCCCCCTGGCCGACGGCACATGGGACACCCGAAGTCAACTTGCCACGTCGTTCTTGACAAAGTCAATCCCCATCACAAAGTCGACAGGCACCTCTTACAACATGACCAAGGCCCAATCCCTCTCAACTCGTCACCGGCCACATGAAGCGAACAGCTCGGCACGACGCGGGCGACGACAACCGGCGCAGCGCTCGCAACCCGTCCGTCAGAGTCTCCTCCGGTCTCATAGCCATGTCTGCCATGAGCCAAGCTGCAGCACCCGACAACGACAACGACCGGCGCCGCGTCCCCGCGTCATCCGCAACGCCGTCGACGGCGCGTGGGAGCGGCCTCGCCACGCTGGCTACAGCCCGGCCGTGCCCGTCCAGATGGCCTGCGCCCACCGCTGGGCGCGCTACGACGACGTCGTGTCCGCGCTGCGCTCCCTCGCCAACCTAAGCGTCCTCGAGCAGAAGGACCGCGAGGACGCGAGGGCGACCATTCGGGGCCTGTACGAGCACCCGACGCCGTTCGACGTCGACGTCCGCTTCCCCGAGGAGGAGCTCTTCCTGTCGGTCGACCACGGCAAGTTCTTGCAGTGCATGAACCGGATCCAGAAGGCGCTGCTGCAAGTGGAGGCGGCCACCAAGATGTACCTCTCGCAGCGCACCGTCACCGCGTGCGAGTCCTTCATGGAAGCTGTCAATTACGCCGCCGGAACGGCGACTCTGGTGTGGCCGGAGGAGCCCGGGAAGCCTGTGCTGTATGACCGGGCTGTTTTCGAGGAGGCTTTCCAGCTGACCTGGACTGATGCGTGAGCCATCAGATAGATGGTCTACTTTCACGCGATTGTGCTCAAATCTGCCGGTTTCATACTTTGGTACGCGCATCAGCTGTTTCCAAGTTTCAATTGTTTGTTGAGTTTGCTTATATTGAAATAACGTGCTTTTTGGTTCAGAAAATGTAAATGTAATCAGTATACACCCTTATTATCGATTCCAAAAAGGTTGATTCTTTGTTTTGTTTGGTTCAGCATGGGAATGGAATGAAAACAGCGTTAACGGATAGCACTCATACAGGAGTGGCATCGCGTTTCAATGCCTTCGTATCGGATAACGCCGTAACTGATTACGAGACTGATTGAATGAAACAAACAAGAAGTAATAACCCAAATGAATAACGATGGAACCAGATTACTAAATCCGTTCCAAATTGTAGTTCGTTTGACTTTTTCAACTCTATCTTTGATCACTCGTCTTATTCAAAATTTTGTGCAAAATATCACTTCTTTTGATGTGGCTTGCTTTATCAACAAATGGTCTTTAAGAATGACTTAAATTTGACTATTTTTGTGCAAGTTTTTTTAATAAGACGAGTGGTCAAACATAGAGTCAGAAAAGTCAAACGAACTATAATTTAAAAACGGAGGAAAGATTTTACAGAAGTTCCGACCAAACACGTTAACTTCAAGTGTTGCTTCGACCAAAACTTACCTTGGTATTTTGTATTTTCACATGGCAACTTGACACACAAAAAATAATATGGTCACTAATGTCTATAAGATTTATAGGATTCTTGTTGTAATCGTTTCCTCTTGTTGTTAGACATAAAAAAAAGTAGCATGGCACGCTTTGCCTCACCTGTGCCAGCATATCCCTCTCCCTCCGCCTAAGTTCTTGTTTCTCAAGAAGTCGATCAACTTTAATCAAATCAAATATATAAAAAAAATATTAATATTTATAGCACATAATTAGTAACATTAAATAGATCATTAAATCTATTTTCAAAAAAAATTAGAGATATATTGCTACTATGTTACATAAACTAATCAAAACTCAACAAAGTTTGACAACACTAATACCATAGCAACACTTAAAAAAGGGGCAGAGCGAGTAAGTTCCAACGGTTGATCAGGTATGCGACATAGTGAGGTGTTTTAGGTGAGCGAAACTCTAGTAGAGCTCTTCATGTCAGATTTAACTGGTTGTATGTTTTTTTTTTTTCCACGATGAACTGTGTTGTGTAATGTAAACTATCCACGAAGTCTGGAGAGCCAGGAAAGAGTACCATTCATTCTTCAGTAGCTGAGCTAGGACACAAGGTTGGAACGAAGCTACAGGTTCCAAAGAAATGATAATGAAATGAAATGGCCAGCCACAGAAGTATTGCATGTAGGATCTCTCCCGATATATGTAATGTAATGGAAGCTCGCCAAAAAAAAGCATTCAGACAATCAGGCATCAAATCAAGCTGTGATACCTTCTGTCCTTCTGTTGTTTGCTTAACTAATACACTCACTTTTGAGCTTGAAGTATTATATGCAGTTTTAACTTATGTTAGCTGTTTGTCAGGTTTATAACAGTAAAAATTGGACAGTGGAAGAAGGTTTTGAAATATTGAGATAAA
Source organism: Hyparrhenia diplandra (assembly GCA_015847255.1). NCBI lineage: Eukaryota > Viridiplantae > Streptophyta > Magnoliopsida > Poales > Poaceae > Hyparrhenia > Hyparrhenia diplandra. The sequence continues at coordinate 234,569 of JADLZK010012069.1, read as the reverse complement.
GAGGTAACACAACTGAATTGTGTGCTTGCATTTTATTTTAAAACTTGTACCACTATGTTTCCAATGACAAAGCACACCTCGGTATCTTCTTCCTCTGATGCATCATGTTTGGATTGTGACCTTGAACTGGTTATTGGCCAGGCAACGAGCCCAGCCACGAGGGGCTGAAAATTGACAGCCTAGGTTGCTGTCGGCTCAAACAGGGTTCCAACGTAACTGCCGGCAAAGCAAGAGAGGTTGATTTACTTGCCCCTATCACTATAGAGGGTATCCAGAAGGCCTTGCAATAATCCCTTGTACATGTTATTCGTTTCAGGAACTCAAAATCAAGTGGTGATAATGGAGACAGCACATAATTATAAACTCCAGTAAAACTATCACCTGTAAGGTTCACTTGTGATCTATATTATGTTGCACCAATAGATGAATAGATGGTGGTCTAGATCTTCTCAAATCCTGCAGTCCGATAGTCCATACAGAAGCTCCCAACACCTTATGGAACTCTAGCAGCAGAATTGAATTCGCAGTTGTGATATGACCATTTGTTCCCTTGCCAAGCAATTTGTAGGGAATTCATCTATCAAAATAATAAAATGGTACAGTTCAATAAGATGAAGCAAAAGCAAACGCAAATCACAAGATCCCATTATGGAACTGTAAAGAATTGAATTTTGTGATTCCATTTGTTCCCTTGCCAAGCAATTTGTAGGAATTCATCTATCAAAATAATAAAATGGTGAAATAAGATGAAGCAAAAGCAAAAGCAAACGCGATCATAGATTGAAACCATTTTTGATTCAGCTACAAAATACTATGGGTGAAATTGGCTCAAACTGTAGATTGAATTTATCAAAATTGGCATTTTTATCACATTTATGATTCCACTAAATCAATTGAGTTTTAACTACCAATTCATTTTGCTTTCAGTTTAGATACCATATGCCTTGCCAAAGACAAAAGGCATTTTATATAGAAGTAGGTTACCAAATTAAATTGATGACAGGAGACAAACCTAAGCTGAATTACTGGAACAAGGGCAAATCATAATCATTCCGCAACAATCAGTGTTGTTAGCGGCCTCACTGATCCCTGTCAAGGACATCTGATAGATTTAAGCCAGCAATAGGAAACAGAAGGTGCTGGTTTGACTCTCGAATGCCTGAAATTTGAACAGAAGATAATTAACGACCTGAATGCCTGAAATTTGAACAGAAGATAATTAACAAAAATTATTGACAATTTGAAGAGATTTACTTGAAAGTTTCAGTTAAATATACATGTGTTTAATAAATAACAGCTTTAGACCAAGGGAACACAGAAGGAGTGCAGCTTATTGCTCTAGTGCTTAGTTTTTCCATGCCAAGGGACCAATAACTGAATTTGAAGAAACATATCTATATCATCTATGGATCAATGACTAAATTTGAAGCTGAAGAGATACATTCTATGGATCGAGAATTTTCTCCTTGTTTTGTGAACGGCTCGAAGGCACCACCATGCTTGGTTTCACACGCTGCCGCTTTTGTCCCAGGCGGAATGACAGCTTCTCCCTATTCTCCGGCATGCCTCTCTTGCCATTACCGTTCATCACCGTAACCGCTTGCTCCGTGTCCTTGTCGTCATTCGCTGCCTCCTGGCAGCGAACGCTCAACCGCTCCTCCCACCCCTCGGGGAAGCAGGGCAGCCACTGTGGAACGTGCCTCAGCGGCGGCTCCCTCCCCGCCGCCGCGAAGCTCTCCCACCCGTCGCCGGAGCCGCAGCGCAGATCCCTCCTCGGAAGGGGCTTCGCGAACGGGACCTCCCTCACCGCGGCGACGAACTGGGCGAGCTCCGCGAGCGCGCCGGAACAGAGCAACGGCCGCGCGGGGTCAGACGCGCCGGGGAAGCCGCCGAGCGTATGGTCTTCGAGCGCGAGGACGGCGTCGGCGACGTTGGGCTCTGTGCGGCCGCGGGCCTCGGCGAAAGCTGCTGCTGCGCGGCCCAGAGACGCAATGTAGCGTCCGGTGATGTCGGAGAGGGCGCGGAGCGCGGCAGGCTCCGCGGCGGAATAGCCGGAAGAGCGGAGTATCTGCGCGGTGGAGACGGTGGAGATATACATGGCCATCGTGCCGCGTCGTGCCGCCGACGTACTCGTGCCTGGCCTCCGGCCCAGGCACGGCCTGCTGGGCTGCCGTGCCCGCACGTGAGCACGGCGTGCTGCCGGGCGGCACGACGAGCACGGCACGCTCGCCGCCGCGTCGCGCTGGCTGCCTGGGCGTGAGCCTTCGCGCCGCCGCCGCGCGCTGGTCGGAGAAGAGCGCCGCCGTCGCGCGTTGGTCGGAGAAGAGCGCCGCCGTCGCGCGCTGCCTGCGTTGGTCGGAGAAGAACGCCAGGCCGCGAGCCTCCGCGCCGTTGCCGCGCGCTGGCCTGAGCAGAACGCCGCCGCGGGCTGCCGGTGGAGAGGGAGGAGGCGGAGCAAAGTCGGGCGTCGCGGCGTGGCGCGGCGGCGAAGAAGCGTGCGGCGTAGCCGCGTAGGAGAGGTTGGACACCGGTGGGGTGGGGATCGGGATTGTTAGAAAGTTATTAGGGTTACAGGAAGGGAGCATGCCTTGTTGGGCTGTTAACAGGCTGCCTGCGTGATGCACCGTGCCGCCCGTGCCGTGCCACGGGTTAGGGTCACCGTGCCGTGCCGTGCTTCAGGCCGGGCCAAATCCCCGGGTCACGGGCCGTGCCAACGGGCCTCGTGCTGCATGGCCATATATAGGTGGAGACTGAGGCCTGAAAGTGGCGTGGGAAGGCACGGGGATGCTTCGCCGGAGTTTCCATACATGGCGGCGACGGTGAGGAAAGGGCCTGAATAAAACCCTAGCGGTCAGATCATTGCAATCGAGTGTTTTATGCCATGTGTTCGGTTTGTGCTTTTTCATACTATAATCGGGGGTTTTGTGCCTTGTTTCTATTTTGTCGATGGGATTTTTTCAAGTTGTTGGACTTGGGGGACACGGGTTACTAAACAAGGCTTTTGTGCTAGCACAAATCCGCTCGTGTGGAAAAGGATGGAAGGAAACAGGCTTCTCCTTTCCTTGTGGTTTATTTCTATCTTATTTTTTCCGGCCAATCCTCTAGTCGAATTTTATGGCCTACTGGCTTGATCCTAAAATATAGGGCGTGTTTAGAACACTGGCCTTGCCCAAAGATGGTCGGCCCGCCCGCCCATAAGCTTGGTTCAACCAAGGTTGTGTTTGTTTTTAGCTAAGTGTGTATGGTTACTATGCACTAGACATTGGTAGACTTACCACCACACTCTACAACTTTCTATCCTTGTTAGCATTTCATCGAAGACCCAAGACTCGTACTCCACACCGCAGCCATGGACATGAGGCGATCGCGCATTCGCTCAACGTTATGTTACCCCTTGTCTGGGCCATGACTCCTCTTTCCGCACCGAGCGTAGCGGCGGGGTTCGGCGTGACAAGCTCCTAGGTGATGTTGAGGGAGAGGCGGATGGACACGGCAAGGACAGGCTGTGCCGCGGAGAGCTTTGACACGAGGAGGGTCTTCACGTCGGACGGCGTGGCCGTGGTGACAGGTCCATGTGGTGAGTCTCGATGGCGGTGGCGCCGTTGCACGCCCCCTTCTACGTCCGCGTTCGCTCCTCTCGCCCTCTATCTCCGCCGGCGTTCGCTCCCCTGGCCGTGAAGGGGCCTGGCGCCAACAATTCCCAAGCGGGTCGGCGTGGCCATCGAGCTGCGGAACACGAGCACTAGCTCGAGCGCGGCCGGCTCGATGTCACGCTGACGACACATGGCAGCGTCAACGGAGAAGAAGGGAGCAGCGGCTGAGAGAGGAGAAGTTGGGAACTGACCCGCTTGTGCATCCGGCCATTCTGCTCGCTCCCGTCGGCATGGCTCCAAAAAACAGACCCCCCTCGTTTTCCTAGGGCTTAGTCGAGAGGTGGAAAGTGCACGCGGGGAGCCAAGCCACAACATCAAACACGGGCCGCTGCAGCGGGGGCTTGGGCCAGGCTCTGGCCTCTCCCAAACACGCCCATAGCGTATTTCACTATTTTTATTAGTAGCACAAATAGACTTATGTACCTCTCATTTTTAAATTTTAAATGTATGATGAAGTCCAGTTCTATTCCCCGTGATTACAAGATGAACTCCTAGTTTCCTTATAAAAATCATGACAAGTACTGCTCCGGGTTTTTCTTCTATCTTTTTTTTCCTCGGCGTGGCAAACGTTAGTCTTATGTTCCCTCCGTTGTCAAATTATAATTCACTAGGAAAAGTGCATGTGCGTTGCAACGGGTGATATGTAAATATATTAGCACCATTGATTTAAATTTAAACGTCAATGGCCAATAATCTTTTATGCCATGAAGTTTGAATAGAAAATAATATAATCATGACACACCGTGCACTGGCTCCCAAACTCCGTAACCACATGGCCATCGGCCAGCCGGACCCTCAGCTTGCAGACCTTCTCCTCCACCGACTCTGGCTGACCCGTGCAAGGTGCCACGGCCGGCTCCGTCATCATCGTCGTCATGAGTGCCTGTTCTTGTCAAGCCTGGCATGTCGTCGTCGTCACGGCCACTGCTGCCACGACGACATCAGGCTGATGTTTTCTCATCACTGTCGTCGTCTGTGGTTGTCGACCTACGGGCAGCATGTTCGGAAATCGTCGCAGCAATAGTCGTCGACGGCGTTGTTGCAGATCTTGTATTGCTCTGCTGCGCGCCGGCTGATGCACTGGTGGTGGATTCCTTGGCCATGACGACAGGAATGTCGGCTTCGTCTCCGCGTAGGGTCCGAGGCGCACCATGAAGTCGTTGAGCTCGCAGGCGGCGCTGCCGTGCAGCACGTCCATGGTCTGGCCAGTGACCGGGTCGACGACCACCACGACGGGGAGCATGTCGTGCGGGATGTTGTAGTACCTGAGCACCTTCTTGGCCTCCTCCTCCTCCTTGGTCTTTGGCCGCCGTCGGCGTCTTAGTCCGCGGCATCGCCGGCGCCGGCCCGCCAGAGCACAAACTAGGGCGTTCCCCCACACGTCGCGGTTCGTGCAGCGACGGCAGTGGTAGCTTGAATCTCTCGCACGCCGCTGCCAGCCCGCCGGGCGCGCGCCGTGGCGTGGAACCCGCCTTGAACGCCAGCTCGTGGCGGCACCTTGAATGGATCATCGAACATCCTGTTCCAGCGGCGGTGCCGCCGGCCGTGGTGCCTCTTCCAACTCCTCTAGCATGTTGTTGACATCGTCGGAGGACGACGAGGAGACGATGATGGCATCCTCACGGACGCGGTGGCGGCTGCTGTCGTTGTCGTCGGCGGCGCCTACTTTGTTCTTCTCTACTTCAGAAGTGAGCTCCATGGGATTGAGCCGCCGGCGGGGGCGGTTGTTGTCGGTTTCAGTTTCCTTATTATCCTCCTCGTCCTCGCCATTAGAGAATATATCTTCATGGAATTCACGGAAGCACCGGCTACGGAAGGCAGCGGCGGGGAACGGGAATGACGGCTTGACACAGCAAAAGCATGACACAACAAAAGAAGTGATAGTTTGCACAAAATTTTGAATAATATGTGGGTGTGTCACATGCCGAGAGATAAGGCCCAGGATGACAGGCCCAAGAAGCCCACGCCCAGCCGGAGGCGCCCCCCGAGGGCCGCGCTCTCTCTACCCACCGCCGCCGCCTTACCGCGTCTTCTTTGAGAATTAATAAAGTAAGAGTTTGGTTAGGATTACTTAGGACTTTTCGGTGTGCAAGGGATATTCCAATTCTATAAGGAAAACCCTTATCACGAAGATAAATAGGATTGCTTGTAAAAGGTATTCCAACTCTATAAGGAAACCATTAGAGAGATTGCTTTGATTACAAGTCCCACCAGGAGGGGTATATAAGTAAGGGGTCTGTAATCTCTTAGAGTAACAAGCAATAAAGAAAATCAATTTCCCTTCCTCTCTCTCACTCCGCGCGCCGCCAGCCGCCCCCTGCCCGGGCACGCCGGCCACGTGTCACCCCGGAATCAAACCGGTGTGTGACAGGGTGTATTGCAAAGACACACAAAATATAATTTAGAATTGTGTTAGTACTTTTTTCAAGTAGAAAATGTTAGTTTTTACTAATCTAACCACTTAAAAGTTACCCAAGGTTTTTTTAAAAAAAATCGTGTGTGCGCCCGAGTTCTTCCTATACCTGCTAGATTCAGAAAAACATAAAATGATAGGCCCCATCGAACAACCATCAGATCAGTCAAAATCGATTTGGAAACCAAACTAGGCCATAAAACAGAGAACTCGAGAAAACAAACAGAGAACAAAGGGGGTGCGGCGAGAGGCACATGAGAACGTCGGAGATAATCACGAGCAAGATATCTCTACCACAAAGGAAAAACTAAAAGCATGACTCATCTGGTCTAAAACACAACCTTAGAACAAACATTAGAAAATGTGACCAGCTATGACGTGCCCTGTGGGACACTGTCCTACGCCACCCACAATACTGATTAGCTGGTGTAATTAGTTTTAGAAACAATTATTCACCCCCTCTAGTACCCATCTTGACCCTTCACCTTCACGAAAGATGAGAGACCTAAAATGGACTTTTTCATTGTGTTTTTTGCGAATAAACTCTGACGGGGATCTATGTTGCACAAGAGGGCATTGTTTCCTTTTTTTTCATAACAGAGTTTTAGGCTCCACAATTTAGCGTATCCGCCGTAACAAGTTTAGCCTCAAGGCAACATAATAGGAACATTGAACAGATTACTACTGCCTACAAAAAGTTCTTGCTCACTTCGAGCCAAAGTCACAACGCTCGAAGCCATAAGTTGAACACCCAATGGATCCAACTATTTTACCATGTTTATTAAGAATGGGCTTTATTGTCATTCTCATAGTGAGTTTCACACATAAGCATGTGAAGGACAATGTTAACCCTGAGCATATTCACAAACCTACACGGAATGCTGAATCACCATCCGACTCGAAAACATCGGATTCGGGAAGGTGATTAGTTTCTCTACCGATGGGTAAAGTGTGAAGTTTTATGATGCAAATCAGTAAGATAATTTTATATTCAACCCTTGAAAAGATATAAAATATATCAATTTTCATCTCTTACAAAAACCCTAGACATTATGAGCAGTTCACGAATTAATAACAATAAGAAATTACTCCCTCCGTCGCAAAAATAAGTCCACTTGTAGGATTTGGGGAACCAATGCTACATTAAAATTACATATATACGTTTTTTTTTTTCAGATAGTGTAATAACATGTAATAATTGCATGTTGGGAATGAAGAAAGTAGCAAAATGTATTAGTGTTAGGTGGTTCATACCCTAGAAATATACTTATTGTGGAACATATTTTTTTTTTTGATTTTTGAAAACTGTGGGGAGATCCCCACAGCATCATCAAACTTTTATAAATTTTAATGGGGTTTACATAGACTTACAATGGGACTTAATTGAAAGCATCTAACTAGAAGCAAAAACCTGATCTAAGATCGGGCTTGAATCTAAGAGACTGAAGATTACATTGATTCTTGAAATTACAAAACCATCTATCTTGAGAAGGGTCCTGACAATCAAAAACCTTGTCATTGCGGATTTTCCAGAGCTCCCATGCAGCGATCATGGAGGCTTCAGTGAAGAAAGCTAGCCCATGTGATTGCCTTCCCTGAATAAAACGATTATGAAGAAAGCCTCCCCGTGTGATTGTCATTGTGGAACAAATTTGATATTAGAATTGCACTTTTTAAATTGAGAGAGTCCATGCGATGCATGATAACTGATGTCGTATTCTAAAGACATGAGCAATCGCGCACCGTCCTTGTGTGAGCCATACGCCATGGATCAATCTACCACCATGTTGACATATACTCCCCTGTCCCAAAATATAAGATACATGTTGGCCATATTTTTTAAGTTTAACTATTTTTATAGAAAATAGGTAACATGTGTATCACTCCATGAATTTATTATGAAAATATATTCCCCGACTTATCCCATGAAATTAATTATTTACTATAAATATTATTTTTGTTATTTTTATATATAATCAGTCAAAGTTAAAAGTAACTATCTTCTGGAGGTGAGGACGACAGATGAAGGGGGTATGTGATTAGCAACTAATAATAGCTTAAATGTCCCTTTGGCTTGGCTTGAAGATAATCACGTCCCTTTTCTACCTCGATCATAAAAAATAATGCTAGATGTATTATTGATTAAAATTAAAACATTTAAAATTTGCCAAATCTATATAAATATTAGCATTTGTATATTTCATGAAAAATCTAGAATAAAAATAATAACGTTTTTATATAGTTAGTTATTAAGCGTAAAATAATTTGACTTACTCTATTCGTTCGAAGATAAACACACACATAATATATTTAGTTAAATTTAAACATTTATAACTTTTTATTTTAAAAATCAAACTACCGCAGCGTCGTAAAAAATTATTTGTGCACGCTTCACACTGACCATTGAGCTTGAGCGTCGGGGTCGGACAGATGTCAGAAGCCTCTGGATACCCCGAAGTCCAATTTCCACCGCAAGATCCGGTCAGGCGCAGTCCCACCGTCCGTTCCCCAGGCCGCCGCGTGAGTCCCGCACCCCAAATTCAAATTTCGAATCCCAGCACCCGTTGCCCGCACCACAGCCCTTTCGATAAACCCCCCTCCCCCAACCCCATTCCTTTCAATCCCCAGATCCCCAATCCCCAACTCCGCTCGCACCCCACCTGAAACCCTAGCACAGGCACACGACCTCCGTGTGCAGCGCGTCGCCGCCATGGCGGGCCCTCTCCACTCCAGCTCCGGTCACAACGCCGCCGCCGGCGGCGCCGGCAAGACCATCGAGGAGATGTACCAGAAGAAGACGCAGTTGGAGCACATCCTGCTGCGCCCTGACACCTACATCGGCTCGGTGGAGAAGCACACCCAGGCGCTCTGGGTCTACGAGAACGGTGGCATGGTGAACCGCTCGGTCACCTACGTCCCGGGACTCTACAAGATCTTCGACGAGATCCTCGTCAACGCCGCCGACAACAAGCAGCGGGATCCCAAGATGGACGCGCTCCGCGTCGAGATTGACGTCCAAGGCTGCTGCATCTCCGTATACAACAACGGCGACGGGATCCCCGTCGAGGTCCACCAGGAGGAGGGCGTCTACGTGCCTGAGATGATTTTCGGCCACCTCCTCACCAGTAGCAACTACAACGACAATGAGAAGAAGACCACCGGCGGGAGGAACGGATACGGCGCCAAACTCACGAACATCTTCTCGACGGAGTTCGTCATCGAGACCGCTGATGGGCGTCGCCTGAAGAAGTACAAGCAGGTGACATGTTTTGGCTGTCTCTTGCGCCCTCTTCATAAGGGCGTTTTACCCTTTTGGGTAGCCATATTTTGGGTGTTGATGTGTTTTGAAATGGGCTAGATCTGTCAAAACAAATTAGCTAATTGAAATTTTCCTTCCAATTCCATGGTTTTATTGACAAGCCATGTGATTATTAGAACTAAATGCCTTCTGTTGTCAGTTTAAAATCTGGTGGATAAAGCATCCAAGTTGTAGGTTGGGATTTAATAATTCTACTAGGCTGCACAATTTTTTCAGCAGTTCAGTATAGCTTCTCTTTTGTTATTCAGGAGTGAATCGGTTCATACATTTTGTCCTATGGATACTTAAGATACCTATTCAATTTGTTAATACTGATCTCTAGCTGTTTTTGTGACACATGGTTTAGAGCTGACTTTTAGGGTTCACATGGCATGGTTCATATGATTAATTCATTCTCCACATGTTACCAGATATCCCTTTTAATTCTCAAGATACAGAGTGTGAAGTTTCTTCTTGAATTCAAATGCAGGTTTTCTCTGAGAACATGGGGAAGAAGTCCGAGCCCCAGATTACCAAGTGCAAGCAGGGCGAAAACTGGACCAGGGTGACCTTTAAGCCTGACCTTGCCAAGTTCAACATGACCGATCTTGAAGATGATGTTGTAGCCCTCATGAGGAAGAGAGTTGTTGATATGGCAGGCACTCTCGGTAAAACAGTGAAGGTTGAATTGGATGGCCAGAGGGTGCCCATAAAGAGCTTCAATGACTATGTTGAACTGTATCTGAAGAGTGCTAACAGCGACAGACCTGCTAATGAAAAGTTTGTTTGTATTAATTTTCTACAAACATACAGTTTTGGTGATGTCGATAAACATAATATTCTGTGGGTTATATCTAATCATTCACACTGGGTTTATTCTTTCAGGATTTATGAGAAAGTAAATGAGCGGTGGGAAGTGTGTGTTACTCAAAGTGAAGGACAGTTTCAGCAGGTAATTGTGGGTTATGAGAGATCAGCTTCTTGAGTTGTGGTTACATTTGCATCCTAAAATCTGCCATGCTATTGCAGGTCAGCTTTGTCAACAGAATTGCAACCATAAGGGGTGGAACTCATGTTGATTATGTCACCAACCAGATTGCCAACCATGTGATGACCATTGTGAAGAAGAAAAACAAGAATGCTAATTTGAAGCTGCACAACGTGAAGAACCATTTGTGGGTCTTTGTTAATGCGCTCATTGATAATCCGGCCTTTGATTCACAGACCAAGGAGACCTTGACTACTCGTCACGGAAGCTTTGGTTCAAAGTGTGACCTTTCTCAAGTTTTCCTCAAGAACGGTATGTGATACAAAACACTATAGTTTCTTACATAAGATTTTTATCGCTAAACTAATACTACTGCTCTCTTTGTGATTTGTATAATTGCAGTTGAAAAATCCAGTGTAATTGAGAATGTCCTCTCTTGGGCTGATTTTAAACTTAGCAAAGAATTAAAGAAGACTGATGGAAGCAAGAAGACAAGAATTTCTGGCCTCGCTAAGCTTGAGGATGCAAACGAAGCTGGTGGGAATAACTCAGACAAGTGCACATTGATCCTGACAGAAGGAGACTCTGCAAAAGCTCTTGCTGTGAGTAATGCATACTTTGTATACAACACTGTGTACTTTAACTATTGAACTGAAATGCTGGGATGATCTGCCCCTGCAGATGTCTGGCATAGCTATTGTAGGGAGAGATCGCTATGGTGTATTTCCCCTCAGGGGAAAACTGTTGAATGTCAGAGAGGCAAACCACAAGCAGATTATGGACAATGCTGAAATTCAGCATATAAAGCAAATCCTTGGTTTGCAGCATGGAAAGACGTATGAAACCACCAAAGGTTTGAGATATGGCCATCTCATGATAATGACAGATCAGGTTTGGCAATTGGCATACAACAACTCCATTTTTTTTAATCAACTAATCAAACTCAAGTTTCGTTTGCTCATGCTTTGACAACCAAACTATAGGATCATGATGGTTCCCATATCAAAGGGTTGTTGATCAACTTCATCCACTCCTTCTGGCCGTCTCTTCTTAAAGTTAAATCTTTCTTGGTTGAGTTCATCACTCCAATTATCAAGGTAGATAACAGTTGGGTTTTATCTGGAAATATTTGTATGTATTTTCAACTCTTATTCTTGATCCCATACTTGTTTGCACCAGGTGGACTTCCCCCCTGCCAGATTTATAAATTTTGTAAAAATCTGTTTGAATCCCATTATGATACTTGAATTCACTTGTCCAGGCAACCAGAGGTAACACTACGAAATCATTTTACACAATGCCCGAGTATGAAGAATGGAGAGAGAGTCTAGGAGCAAGTGCAAGGTTATGGACTATAAAATACTACAAGGTCTGCTTGTCCTTTCTAGTTCCTTTTGTTTTTCTTTTACTGATTTGTTGCTAGTGTTTGGTTTTCTGATTTACTTATCTATTCAGTGGGCATTTGCTAAGATTGCCATCATTCTTATGTTATTAATCATTTAAATGGATAATTATTGGTGCAGGGGTTGGGAACAAGCACAGCTGAAGAGGGCCAGGAGTACTTCGGAGATCTTGATAAACACAAAAAGGATTTTGTCTGGTTAGATCACGAAGATGACAATCATATTGAGTTAGCATTCAGCAAGAAACGGATTGCTGATAGGAAACAGTGGCTTACAAATTTTCAGGTTAGCTCCCATCTTTTCCCAGTTTGGCTTTGTTTGTTTATGCTGGATCAACACTAAATGTGCAAACTGATTTTTAGCCTGGAACATACCTTGACCAAGATGCAAAAGAAGTCAAGTATAGTGATTTCATCAACAAAGAGCTGATACTCTTCTCAATGGCGGATCTGCAACGATCCATACCTTCAATGGTTGATGGCTTTAAACCAGGCCAGAGGAAGATTCTGTTTTGCTCATTCAAGAGGAATTTTGTTAAGGAAGCTAAGGTGCGTCTTTTTCTACCTTTTTTTTTTTTGCATTACAGATTATCCGGGCGTTTATTTATTTATTTTTGCTGCTATTTCTGTTGACCACAGGTGGCTCAGTTCTCTGGTTACGTGTCAGAACACTCAGCATACCACCATGGCGAGCAGAGTTTAGCAGGTACAATAATTGGAATGGCTCAGAAATTTGTTGGCAGCAATAACATCAACCTTATGTACCCTGGTGGTCAGTTTGGCACCCGAGCTCAGGTGGGATAACAGTGCAAAAGCTTGTTCTTATGAGATGCTTGTTATGATATAACTCTGCAACAATCATTGTCATGTGTGCTTTACATGTTTATATATCATTTCAGGGAGGCAAGGACGCTGCGAGTCCTAGGTACATCTTCACCAAGCTATCAAAAATCACACGTTCAATTTTCCCCAAGGATGATGATATTCTACTTAATTATCTGAATGAGGATGGGCAGTCAATTGAACCCACCTGGTAATGTTAGCGACTGCATATTTACATGATCTGTCCATATCACAATCTTGTATTCATAGTGTAGCTAATGACAAGCCCTCTTTTTCTTAGGTATATACCAATTCTTCCCATGGTCTTGGTCAATGGAAGTGAAGGAATTGGAACTGGATGGAGCACATACATTCCAAACTACAATCCAAGAGACATTGTTGCCAACCTCAGGCGGTTGCTGAATGAAGAGTCTACTGTACCAATGCATCCATGGTACAGGGGATTCATGGTTAGTATTATGAGTTGGCTTTTGCGTTTGCAGCTAGGCATAGTTTTGTAAATACTACTCTAGAAATATTGGTTGTACTAAAGCAAGGTTTCTATGCCCAAACTTACAGGGGTCTATAGAGAAGACAGTCAATACAAAGGTAGCTGGTTCCACATATACTGTCACCGGAATCATTGAAGTTATTAACAACACTACACTGAGGATCACTGAACTGCCAATCCGCCGTTGGACTACTGATTACAAAGAATTTCTTGAAGGTTTATTACCAGATAAGAACAACAAGGACAAAGTACCATTCCTAGAGGTAGTTGACAACAGAAAACACCTTTTTTTCGTTCATAATGTTTTCACAATCATATATCATAAATACTTTTCCTCAATTGCAACTATTTTACAGGATCTCACAGTGCAAGGTGATAATGAAGACATTTACATTGATCTGATATTAACTGAGGAAAATATGAATATTGCAAAGGAAGAAGGACTAGTGAAGAAGTTTAAGCTGACAACAACAATTGGAACATCAAACATGCATTTGTTTGATTCAGATGGTAAAATTCGGAAGTATGACACTCCTGAGCAAAGTAAGTGATGTCTCATATTGTGTGTTGCTACAGTCCCCATTTTCTTGTCATTTAATCACTACTAAAAGTGTGAAATTTCTGTAGTACTTGAGGAGTTCTTTCAATTAAGGCTTGAATTCTATGTTAAGAGAAAGGTACATCTGATGACTTTGTTATTGTCACTATATTAACTGAAAGCCATACTAACCAAATTTTTTGTGCAGGAAGCATTGTTGAAAAATATCAAGCTGGAGTTAAAGAAGCTTGAAAACAAAGTTAGGTTTATCCGCTGTGTTGTTAATAATGAAATTATAGTTAACAACAGGAAAAGGGCAGATCTATTTTTGGAGCTCCGGCAGAAGAATTTTGATCCTTTCCCAAAGAAAAAAAAGAGGTCTGAACCAGCTGCTGTAGGTGCTTTAGAAGAGGAGGAAAATGAAGAGAGTCCTGAAGCTGAAGGAGCGGAGGCTAGTGACTATGAGTATCTCTTGTCAATGTCAATCGGTACCTTGACTGTAGAGAAGATGCAGGATCTCATTGCTGAGAAAGAAAAAAATGGCGGATGGTGTTGAGGAGCTGAAGAAGACATCACCAAAATCACTTTGGTTGAAAGATCTTGAAGCTTTTGAGAAAGAACTGGATGTAAGCAATGCCATTTCCTGATCTGTTTATGCTTCTGTGTTCTGCTACCTCACTTGGGTATTTTGATGCAGGAGCTTCATAAAATGGATATAGAAGAGGAGCAGAAAAGGAAAAAGAGGATAGAGGAAAGCAAAAAAAAGGGGATCAAAAGGTGCACCCAAGCAACGTAAAAAGGCTGCAGCAAAAAAAAGGAGAAGAAAAGCGATGCAGAAGGTATCTATTATTCCTCCACTGTTTGAACTCTGAACCAATGTGGAACTGATTACTAGCTCTGTTTGAACTCTGAATAAATGTTGAAACTCTGTTCGTCTGTCCCAGACGATGCGGCTGAACCAGTGGCCCCAAAGCCGGCTGAACCAGTGGTCCCAAAGCGTGGAGCTCCACGGAAGAAAGCATCCAAGGTTAGAATATAGTAGTAACACATGCTAATCCTTGAGAGTTCAAACTTTTTAGTTGCACTGTGCTGATAAAAATAGTTATACTTTCTAAGGCAAATGGTTTTGGGTCTGATGACGATTCTCACAGCTGAGAATCCATAACATAAACATCAAAAGGAACAATATAATAAAATATGATTTTCATAGCATCTATTTAGCTAGTTTGTGTGTAATAACTTTTTTGTTGGTTTTATTTACAATTCAAATATGAAAATCACACAGGCTCCCATGGATGAAGAGGAAGCTGACATACCTGCACTAAAAGACCGTATTGCTGCGAGTTTTGCTGATTTACGATTCAATGACTCCTCTCCGGATCATTCTGGTAATGCCAAAACACATTCTATACTCTTGTATTTGAATGGTAAAAACGAGAGTTCTCTGTTTAAAAAAATTGAGCTGATGGACAAGCAACCTTTGCAGCTATGGAAACTGAAACAACAGAACAGCCGAATGAAAAACCAGTGAGAAAGGGACCAAGCAAAAGAGGTGGAGGAAACAAGGCATCGTCATCTTTGGCGGTGATATCCTCTGATGATGAGGATGATGAGGTCCAAGCTCCGAAGAAAGGTAGAGGAAGGAGGAAGCCTGCTGCTGCTGTGAAGCCGAAGGCTCCTGCCACCAGGAAAAGGGCGCCAGCTCAGGGCAATGCAAGGCAGAAGAAAATAGATGAGATGCTCCAGCCCACTTTGTCCCCTGAGAATAAGGTCCGGAAGATAAGGGAATCTCCTTTCAACAAGAAGAGTGGCTCAATCTTACAGAGAGGCTCCACTGCCACTGCTGCAAGCTCTGAAACAACTGCTGAAGCTTCACCACCCTCTGGCAGCTCTGCAGAGCCTGTTTTTGCAGCACAGCCTAGAAGGACAGCCAGGGCGATCAAGAAGCAAGTCTATATTTCTGATAGCGATTCTGAGGATGAAGTGGTGGAGCTGACTGATGATTCTGATTTTGATGTGGATGGTGACTCTGACGAGTGAAGGTAGTAGCTGTCATCCGTGTGTTGTGTGCAAACCGTACTATGTAGTTTGTGTGTCGGTGCATGATGCATTTCTTGTGCGTTGTTTGTGTTCATTGTGTTGTTCTGTTGACTGTTGCCAAGGGTAAACTTTTTTGTCTCTGTAATTTTGGCCGCGTGTGCCTGTGTGCTCTGCAGTTAACGTGCTCCTGAGTTTTTTTTGATGCTCTCATTCTATGTACTGAGTTCTGATACGGTGGACTGTCATTCTATGTACTGAGTTACTGTGCCCACCGTATCTACATAGACACAGTATTGTGAAAGTTAAAAACGGATTTCAAAAAAGAAAATATTTCGAAAAATGACATTGTTTTAAAAAGGGCCAATTTCATTTCTACCCTCATTTCCATCTCAATTGTATGATTGCCCTCTTTTTTTAGACTTTGTAGATTTGCCCTCACTTTATGAATTTGAGTATTCGTGTTGCCCCATTCAGGCTAACGGTGTGTGCTAGAGACTGTAAAGACCTGTATATTTTTGAATATGTGAACATAAAAATAATGGCAAGATATATATAATTTGGGTATATTTTATAATCATCACACATGGGTAATTGGTGACAACCGCGTCGCCGCCTACCGCCTACATAGACCGCCGCGCCCATCGCCCGCCTGACCGCGAAGACCGCCGGGCCGTACCTCGCCGCGTCGGGCCGTCGGATGCTCGCCCGGCTAGCCGCATCAGCTTTGCCCGCCGTGCTGGTGCTGCTAGCCCACGGCGTCACTCAGCCATGCTGCCAGCAAGCACGGATAAAGCAGGATCGATAGAGGAAGCTACGAAAATAATTTTGGCTTCCTTTTTTTTTTGTTCTCTTTATTTTTTGATGTTTTCTCTTGCATTAATTTGCCTCAGTGACGTTGTTTAGAAGTGGGGGCCAACAGAGCATTCAAACTGTGAAAACGAAGGCAAATCTTTTTTGTTTTTGAGATCGTGCTTGAGCATGTTTTTCATTAAGCAAAATAAAAGAAGTTTTGTTACAAGGAGTGTCAGGATACGGTAATCCAGAGATTACCAAAACCCACACCCTTCAACCTCACCAAAATCACACGTGGTTGCAATTACACGAAAAATATAACTATTAAGCAACAGTGGAGCTGATAACAAGGGGGCTTAGATGGCCTCCTTATCCAACCCGACCATGCATATCAAGTTCATGGCTATTGGGTCAAACTCAACACCAAGAAAACATTCCAGCGCCCCCTAAGAGTAGTCCAATAGCGGCGCCCTGAAGGCAGTCTTGTACATGCTCACCATTTCAGAGTCGACATTGGGCAATGGTGCCACCAATCCTAGCTTCTGCATGAGAACACCTGCTTGGTGCAGTTTGCCTCGCGCGGCAAGGCAGGGATGCGTTCACTACGTCGAATCTGCAAACTCTAAAAAGGAAGGCATATGTTTTCAGAAGTTTTCGTTAAGTGTCTGGATCAATACTTTCCAATTTGAAACTCTGATGAAAATAGTCTGAACATGTAAAACATCATATAAATATTTCATCAGTTTTCTGCACCCTTATCAATACTTTCCAGATAAGGGCGCATATTCTAGGACAGTTTGGAGGAGAAAATAGTCTGAACATGTAAAATATCATATGAATTTGAAAATCCCTACACACTGCCCGTTATTTAAAGAAGTGAACACAGTGGATTTTTCGTTGTTCCACTTCTCCCAGTCCCTGAGGTTTCTTCCTCTTCGCCGTCGCTGCACCCAAGCGGTCTAGATGGCTTGGATGCACCCTCAAAAGAGGCGACACTCTCTTCTCCATGGCAGACCAGCAGAGGTCATGGGCTCCTTCAATACGTGAAGGAATTATGCCTGACCAGAGGAAGATCCTGTTCTGCATTCTAGAGGAACTTAGTGGAAGCAAAAGTGTGGCATCAACCATACTGCCTGACCTCGCTTCCGAGAAGTCAATGTTTTAAAACTGCCGGCAATTATATATTAAAATATATAAATATTTATGCTAAATAATTAGTATTCTGCAAGTCTAGTTTTTTAATAAATTTATCTAGAGATATTAATATTGTAGGTTTTTTCTACAAATATAGAAGCAAAAGTTTGGCATCAACCCAAAGTGACATCTAAAAAGGGACTGAGGGAGTACTTTTTACAACATTTGTACGTATATATTTTAGGCATAACCTCATAACCATACCCAAACTGTTACCGTTTAGCCTGGTTCGTTGGCTTCATGTTTCCCATTCTGTGGTTATGTGGCAGAATACTCTGTGTACCGCCATGGCATGGAGGGCCTCGTGAATAAACTCATTGAATGGATGAATGGCTACACGTTTTGTAGGAATCAACAACATAAACCTTATGTACCCTAGAGCCTGAATGGCTACACGTTTTGTGAAAGACCGAACCAGGAATCAACAACATTTAAAGATCGCCTTATGTTTTCCCGGTTAAACCGCCTAGTTTTAAAGAACCGTGAACCGGACATAGTGAACCGACTTGCCGGGCGCAATAATTTGAAACGAAACCAAACCGCCGGTCCGGTTTCGATTTCCTGAACATGTAAAACATCATATAAATTGGTTTTTGATTTAAATTCAAATTTTCCCGTGCAATCGAATACCAATTTATAAACCGGTTAAACCGGCCGGTTTTTATACCGAGCCGCCCAACGCGCATTTTTTTTTCAAACTTCAATTCAAATTTTTATACCAAACGAACTCAAATTTGAAAAAATGTTGCACCGCTTGGCTTCTATAAATCGCAAAACTATTTTTACGGTTTCCACGATTTTTTTTCAATTTTTAGATTTTGAATTTCAAATCTTTTCTTTTGGTCCGTACGCTGCACCGCGGTTTCCCGCGGCAACCGCGTGGTCGGCCCTGGTGCAGACTGCAACCGTGGTCGGCTAGCTGTTGGGCGCGTGGTGCCACATGCTGCATGCAGCACCTGCCGCCAACGGGCCAGGCTGCTGGTTGATGTTGCGTGAGCCTTTAAACGTGAGCATGCCTGTGTTGACTTTTTTTAATCGCTTCTTTTTTTATTTTTATAAAATTTGATAACTATTTCATAAGAGCTCTAAATTGGACAAATAGTTATTCGTTTTAATTATCTCAACCCGCTCTTGACAATGGTGCACTCTATTTTACTCGTTTAAGATTGTTGTAATAGTGAATATTTCAATTACAATTTAAATCCTTTTTACCAATCGTAAGTGCTTCATATATTATTTTGTCATGCTCGTTTCTTTAGTGGTTACCTAATGCGTGTTTTAGATAACCAGAACATGAGGCGAAGATACACATATGATTATGGTGCAATGCATATAATTATTAATTAAATCATCATATATACACACCGGTTTAAAATATTTGTGGCGGGTTCGATAAAAACTCCATTCTTATCGGACCGACTGTTTAAACGGTTCTAAACGGTTGGACCAATGAACCATTGAACCGATAGCCTCGCCGGTTCGAAAAACTAGGCCCTGGAGCCCATTTCGGTAGCAGATAGGATGGAATCCTGTGTTCTGTGACCCACTCTTGCCATCCCTGTTTGCATATTTATGTTTTCACTCTCCAGGGATGAGAAGATGGTCAGGACACCGAGAACATGTTCACCAAGCTGTCGCCTTTCACTCGGTCGATTTTCCAGGAGGGTGACAATGGTCTGCTCAGCAGCTCAACTATCTAAAGAGGGATGAACTGTAATACACCTAAGTTGACTATCATCCATGGCAATTTACTGACACGATAAAGCAATTTATGCAGTTTGCTATTTTTTTTTACAGATTTTTACAATTTCACAGGCAAGTGCAGCTGAGGGATGGCGATGAGCACATGCCGGACTAGAAGACCGTCTTGCTTCCTTTAATCGTCATGTCCCATCTCCAGATCATTCTAGTAATGGCCACTCACAATCTGTCAGTATAATGTCTACCAATGAGAAAAGGCTAGTCGATCTCTCTCAAAAGTTACTGATGGTCTAACAACTTGCAGCCATGGAATCTGAAATTATAGAAGAACCATAGAAAGGAGGAGGAAGATACTAAGCATGAGGCACAAAGAAGGCATCATCCTCATCCTCAGCAGTGGTACCAGATGACTAAGGTTTAGGATGATAACTTTTGCCTGGAGAATGTTTCAGCACATTAGCAAGCCGACATGGAAAATGTGCAGGAGCATATGCAGGCCAAGGGAGCAGCCTGAACCAGGAATGCAATACGTTCAGCGCAAGGTGCATAATCAGCCTCTGCACTACTGATACTAGGCAGGAAGCAAGACAGTCATACAAGTTTGAAGAAGAATAACAAACTCTGCAAGTTTTTCTGGATGATGGGGATAAAGATGTAGAACTAGTTTTTGTGGTTTGGTTTCCAATTAATATTAGCTCCCGTGAGTTAAAAGTATTTGCTTTAGCGAGTAAAACATGAAAGTTTTTTTTTTTTTTTAATCTGTTCAACTTGTTGCATTTTTTTTCTGAACAAAGGCTGCTTATGGATGGAAAGCTAATTTTACCAGTATCTATTCTGATGTTTTGTTTGTGCCAACAAACTTGTAGCATGGCTATCTATAAAGACAGTCTTAATTCATGCTATTGGAGTTTTGATTAAATAAAAACATATAAGCTAGGAATTCACTTGAATTCTCTTTTCCTTTGTGCCTGTGTCCCTGCATTTTGCACACAAGGATGGGCACAAGAGCACAGCTTGCATCACCAAGTAAGGACCTTCTGTTAAATCAAACGTAAGAGGAATAGAATCACAGAAACAGAAGAGTACCTGCTTTTTCAAGTATAAAGACACTAATAGAATTTTGATTTGTGCCACCTGGTTTCCAGGATTCAGCGCAGAACAACATTTCGTATGGGACTACGAGAGGCCTGGCCGTGACCTGCTAGACATTCCATTCGATCACAAACCACCGTTGGACAAAATTTCAGTAAAAACGACAACATTGGTCTTGGCGCGGAACTCATCTGATTCTTAGCAGTGAGCACCGGTGTATTCCGGCCAGTTAGGAGGGGCCACGCACGGTCGACGAGGCAAGGGTCGCCGGCAATGTCGGGGTGGCACGCCAAGGACGTACCCTGAATTCCAAAACGCCCAAGGCCAGCTTTTTGTGCAAGCCAAATGGCACGTCCAAACGAGGATCGGCCGGAACCGTCCCCACCCCACGCTCTCTCGTCACACAGAGCACTGAACTTGTGCAGGTACCACCCAGGTTTAGAGTGCCCAGCTCCATTGAAGCCTTTGCAATGCCATGGCATATGTGCGTCTCAAATCATCGAAATCTCTTTGCCACGGAGCGTGAGAATCATTGAAATCGGAATAAGCCACGTACAGATTCAAATGGATGCAAGTTCAGCAAGACATGTCAGTTGCAAACTTGCAATTGCAGCAGAAACATCTATTACTATTACACTGTCTTGAAATCATACTAACCAATTCTGCTTACCGTGAAATGGACACACGTTGTTCTAACTTCTGTAAACATCAAATCGCGAGTTTGGGTCAGAGACTGAACACTAATGCTAATTCATCATCAGTGCTACTATTTTTAGTAAAACTACAAACAATGAAAATTTCAGAAATAATTTTTTATACAATAAGTACAGATGTAGACATTATTTTGCAGTAAGACAAGACAAATGGAATGTTCATCCTATATTCTAAGCTCAGATCGTGACGTTTTGTTGTTGAGCGAACCATTGCTGCCACTGCTGTAGCGCAAACTCACAGCAACTTAGTTGGAACATGAAATTTGAAACAGCAAGACCGCAATGGGATGGAGTCCATATGGGAATGAATTGATTTGCCCATATGGGAATGCACAGAATTGATTTGCCCATATGGGAATGCACAGAATTGATTTGCCCATATGGAAATGATGGATATTCAGCACCACCGTAGAAGAAATATTAATAAGTGAATCCAGCTAATAAGACACACTTCTCTGTTGTTGCATGAATTGACATGGGGTCAGGATTAGCACCAACTGCTGCATGCAGAAACAAGCGATCACTGCAACGCTTTGACAAATCCAACCTGGGTGCGTTTTTTTCAAATAGAAGGAGCAATATTTCTAAGGCATCTTTTCAAAATGTTAAAGCTTGCCCACAGGCTTGAAGTTGATCAGCACATAGTTTATATGGTGTGAGTTTGGAGCAGGGAAAATCTCACCCCCTGCCACATTCAGCTTGGTTATTGTAAACAGGCAAATCACCAACTAGCCATGCAATATATAGCCAAAATTTAAACAATGCGTGAAAATTTCCAACAAAACTCAGGCATTGGTAACTTTGATTGTACCTAGGAATATTCATAAAATTTCACAGAAATTGTTTCAAAGACTTGAGCATGACAAAGTTTCTAAGTAGAAATCTGCTGTGATAACGTCGTCCATCCTCCAACCCCCACCTCAACTAAATAAGGGAAAATCTAGGTAGAGAGAATTACTTCAGCAGACCAAGACAACCCTCCTCGACTCCAATCCTACATCATGAATAAAAGAAACTGTGTCAAGCTACGTAATATGAACATGGCATCCTTAACTGAAACAACATTCAGCGAGAGATAAAAGCATAATTCATTCAGTACACTAATAACACTAAATCCTTCAAATTTGACCCATACTTATTAGTGATCACGTTCTAGCAATTCATGAGAAAAAAAGGATCACTGGAGCATCATCGCTTAAATGAAGGCAATTTCCATTAACAGAGTTCATACTAACATGAGCTGAAGGGAATCTGAACATGAACAAAGCACATCATGAACTTTATTGGCTACAGCAATTCCAAACGACAAAGCAAAATGAATATTACAACACAGGATCAAACAACAGAAATTTGGTCATTATACCTTGTTAAGCGGACGGGATCTCCACCTCGCCGTCGTCAATCTCCTGCTGCAGGTCCTTGGGGTCCTTGCCGTCGACGGTGCACCCGACGCTGACGCAGGTGCCGAGAATCTCCTTGACGGTGCCGGCCATTTCCTTGGCCATGGACCTGGGCCTCATGGTCTTGGCGATCTCGATGACATCGTCGAGGCTGATGTTGCCGCTGTGCTTGATGTTCTTGACCTTCTTGCGGTCCCTCTCTGGCTCCTTGAGCGCCTTGATGACGAGCGCCGCGGCGGAGGGAACGACGGAGACCTTGGCCTGCCGGTTCTGGACGGTGAGCTTGACGGTGACGCGGAGGCCCTTCCAGTCCTTGGCCGTCTCCTTGGCGATGTCCTCTCCGATCTTCTTGGGGAAAGACCGAGCGGGCCGATCTTGGGGGGCCAGTGAAGACGCCGCACCGACCTCTCCGCCGGTCACGCGGACGAACACCTCCACCACCTGCGACGGGTCGAGCTTGGGCGGCATGGCTGCGGGGGGTGTGGGGGGTGGCGGCGGCGGTTGGTCGCGAGAGCTAGGTTCGAGGCCGTTGGCTTCGATCGAGTGGGGTTATTATATTAGAGGACGGCCGTCCCGACAAGGCTGCAGTTGGGCCGTCGTGAACTGGGCCGAGTCGCATCTGAACTTTCATTGTCCAAAGGCGCCCAGCGGCCCAGGCGTCCGGATTTTGAAAACGTCGTGGCTGCACTGCAGGCTGCCTGGATTAACCATGTGCCTGCGACATCGGTGGCAGGAACAAATGTCACCCAGACATTCGTTTTCTTCAGCAGATGTGCAACCAACCCATCTGCAGCACCAGAGATTCTTTTGGATGATTTCTTCAGGATTCTATTGTACCTCCATTTCTTATTTTGATGATAATTTATGAAGCAAGCCGTCAGTAGGGCGGAGCCTGTACGTTGTTAGAGATTTGCTACTTATGAACCTAGCATTGTTCTTTTATCATTCACAATGTCTTAGGTGCACACATGAACCAATAGGGAACAAGAGCATCCAAGATTCAGAGCTAATCCTGTTGAAGACTATATATACCGTTCTAGTAGTTAGCAGTGTCTACTGCAAACTGATATCACAGGCACAAGCATGATACTCTTAATACAAGGTCTATCTTCAATATTCAGTACTAGTACAGAGTTCTTCACACCATACTCTTATTGACATGAAAATTCTACTAGCAAATTAAGGATGCTCTCGTAAAAGAGTACCATGACAACAGAACAAATCATCTACTCAGATGCAAGTATATACAATGAAATTGTACTATTAGCTCAAAAACAATTGTGCAGACCATCAAACAACTCGTACAGCTTTTGATGAAATCTCAAGGTCAAAAATTCATGACAACTCAAATAGTAAAATGTGACTGAAGGTGGATCCTGTGTATATAATGTGGCACAAGATAATATATACTCATTTTCCTGTGAGCAGTCCAAAAACATCGAAAGATGGACACTTCTGATGTATGTGGAATTCTACATACTTTCTATGTTTAAGTCTGAAACAACATCATACAATGCAAGTTGTGGCAGCAACAACAATCGAATAAGAGCAATAAAACTTGATCGACAGTCATCTATTGTTAATTATTGAACTATTTATTGCATTGACAGTCAAAACTGCTACTAATCCACAAATATTAGAACACAGCATTAGCTAATGAATCAGAAAAACACTGAAGTGCCACTAGGAGATCTCATCCAGTTTCCAGTGCAAAACAAAGTAGACCGGATACTTTTCACAATGAAGCTGCTACTAGAAAAGCAGCTCTGATAAGAGAGTTACCATGACGTCACAACAAATCATCTGAAAATGCACTACTGTTAGCTGATAAAAACCTGGGTAGACAATTCATTTCAAGATAATTGAAAACTTGGGCACTCTGGATAAATGTGGAATTTATTCAGTCACACATGCAAGTTGTGGCAGCAGTATTTCTCAAAGCTGCTACTAGTCAGCAAACATTAAAACAGAACATTAGCTAATAATTCAGGAAAACACTGAACTTCCATAGGGAGATCTCATCCAGCGCAAAAACAAAGTTCAGACCAGATACTTCCCACACCCATTCCATTTCCAGCAACGCAGCCATTACAAATTCAGTTAGTACTTACTACTTAGCAGAGTTGTCGATCAGTACCAATTAAAAGTTTCATTCATACGACCACCTTACCATCAGTAGCAGGTTTGGATCGTTTGTGCCCGCGATGAAAGGAAGTGCATGCATGCGTCACTTACATTGCATTAGACAAACTTTGCTCCAACAAAAATGGATATGACAACCGATCAATTGTAAAGCCAAATCCATGGCGAGCAGTTCACCGGGGGCCCTTAGGGCCGGCTCTTTCCAACGTACTGCGGGTTGTAGCGGCACCAGCCCTTGTCGCTGCAGGCGGCGGAGCATTGGCTGACTACATCACAGCTAATTTATTCTGATTCTTTTTTGAATACTCAGATGTATCCTCTACTAAAGGCTAAGTTGTAGTAGTAGTGTAGTAGATGTATCCTCTACTAATCTTCACAAAATATATAATTCTGCCAATATAATGGGCTTAGCTGCATTCTGCCGTGTTCATTGATCATAACTTAACAAATTTGCATGACACAAACCGACTACCATTTGAGTCAAATAGAATAACTTGGAGAGTAACTTTACAGATCAACTCCAGCACAAGTGGGGTTTGATATAGTTCGAGCAAATCATCATTTTCACCTAGAAAGTTTGAAGTGACTCAAGAGTGCATGTACTGCACAAGATTGCATGTGAAAAGATGCATCAGGACAGCAGCTATTTCCAAAAAATCTCCACAGATACCTCGGTCTCCTCTCCTGGTAGTCGGTCTCTCATAGCTTGTGTTGATCTTCTCGACCAATTCGTTCATTGTGCTGCAAATTATAGTGTTGAAATCAACACAAGTGGGATTTCCGCAAAGAGGGCTGTGAAAGAGGTGAGTGCATACCTTGAGCAGTTAGTGAGCATTGCCAGGTAAGTCACGAGGAGAGTGTCGTTGTATTCCTGGAAACAATGAATGTCACCATCATAAATCATACATGGTTAAATATGCAACATTGAGAAAAACTACATAAAATCGATCATTACTGGCAACATAGCTGGTTTGTCAAATAATGTATTCATGCAAGGAAATATCTTTCCATATCAAAGAGAAAGCACTTTGTCTAAGATGAATGGAAGCATGTTTTGGGGAACTAGCACAATGTAGCATTATTCTCAATAACGAGAGAGAGAGAGAGAGAGAGAATGTAGCACATCACATATGCACAAAGACTGACGGATAACACAGACCCTGCTATTGAGTATATTGATGGCACTGTGTATTCCTGTAAGATGAGTAGCCACTGCACAAAAGCATCGCTCATTAGTCAGTACAGTTCTGTCCAGAAAAATCCTTGGATATTATTTTTTTTTCTTCTGAAACATGGTTTTGTCTTGAGAAAGCAAAGTCACGGCAACTTGGTTTTGTCTTGAGAGAGGGCTTCAAAGTAGAATCCTTACACTGTGTTGCTGCTGCACCATCAGATGGTCTGAGATGGCAACATGGTCCACACATATCATCAAGCATACTAATATTAAGAAAAACCATATAAAGGTAGACAGACACAAGGGGAACTTTAGCTCAATTGTATAATTTCATCTGACAAAGATGAGCTGAGGATTCCCATCGATGACATGCAACTCTTGAAATTACAGAAAATAAAAAGGACTTCGCTGACAAGTGAGAACAGTTCAGCAGCTATTCAGGTCTAATGTAGTTAGTGTTGGAACCTGGGAGCTTCCCTATATTTATAGATATCCTTTTCTTGCTCTGAACCCCGAATTTAAAGTATGATAGTTAAACAACATGGACAGAAATTGAGGTACTCTCCTTCATATATATTATTAAGCAAACTCTCATTCATTGACATACCACTATATAAACCATGTTCTGTAACCGATACAAAATATATATAAAAAAAAAAAAAAAGGAAAAGCAACAATAACTGCAAGTTTGTTGGCTGAAACCACAGTTTCACCCCCAACACACACACGAAAACTTTTAGAAATGAATATATGGTAGCCTAGTTATCACTTCACAACCAGAGCATTCCTCAATTCAATCCTGTTGCAGCAAATGCAATCCACACGAAAATTTTGTGATCAGTCGCCACATGTTTGTTCAGTTCAGTGATCGATGCAGGCATTCTCATCCACCTCCTCGAGAGGAAGCCTCTTCCCCTTCGGTGACCTCCTGCTTCCCTTCCTGCTACAGATGTAAAAGAAGAGTAAATAAAGAGTCGCTAACGACAATGCGAAATGAGTGTACAAGGGATGGGCAGATTAATTTTATACCTTTGAAGCAATAAGAAAGTTCTTGTAAGTAGTTTTAAGCTTCCTCAGGCTCATGCTATTATAATCCTGCGGCTGCTTCTGCATCTCCTCTGAGTCACCGTCCTTGAAGGTGAACTCATCCAGGGACTTTACAATGTTCTCGACATCTTTCATTCCTTTTTCAGTAGCATCAGCCTCCTCAGGACCCTCCTCCTGCTCTGCATTCATGACAGAATCATCCAGGGACTTTGTAGTTTTAGTTGCAGATGCAACAGCAGCCTGGTTCTCCTCAAGCACTAGAGGAGAGATGTCACTCTCAGTTTCAGCATCACTGCATATCATGATATTGTCAAATTCTGGTGGTAGGTCGCCACTGAAATCATCATCATCTTCAGTAGAGACATCTTCGTTGGCCTCTTCAGCTACGCCAGTTCCCTGCAACATTTGGACTGCACCAGTGATGTAACTCTCCTCATTGGTCTCATCAGAATCTTCATCGCTCTCATCAGTAGAACCAATTTCCTCAGTGTTCTCATCATCATCATCTTCATTAGAGACATCTTCGTTGGCCTCTTCAGCTACGCCAGTTCCCCTGCAACATTTGGACTGCACCAGTGATGTAACTCTCCTCATTGGTCTCATCAGAATCTTCATCGCTCTCATCAGTAGAACCAATTTCCTCAGTGTTCTCATCATCATCTGAAGTCCATTCCTCATCTTCATCAAGCTCCTCATCAGCCCCTTCTTCCTCTTCACTCAGGTCGTCTTCTTCATCACTAGTTTCACTGTCTGCCAGCTCCTTCAGCACGTCACCAGCAGCCCCTTCTTTTTCAATTCAGCGAGGTCATCTTCATCTTCATCACTAGTTTCATTGTCTGCCAGCTCATCCTTCCACACCTCATTAGCAGCAGCCTCTCCTTTCAATTCAGTGAGGTAATTTTCCTCATCTTCTTCACTGGTTGGACCAACCTGTAGCATCTCATCAGCAGCATTTTCTTCACCTCTAGTGAGTATGACTTCACCTTCCTCAATGGTCTCATCTTCTCCTGCAGCAGTCAGAACCTCCACAGGGGTAGGATCAGTCTCAACAGTATTAGTAAAACCATCTTCCTTGATGGCCTCCTCATAGATGGCCACTTCCTTATCTTCAGTAGCCTCCTCACTGATGGCCACTTCAGTAACAGGAATGATCTCATCAGTCATCTCCCTTGCAGATGAGAATTCAGCCAAGTCCTCACAATCTTCAACCGAGGCATCCTGTCCCTTCTCAATCACACCTAGTATCGGTGAATCGTCCATGACTGTCAAAAAGAGCAGATTTCAGAATCAGAATACACAATTAGTAAAAAGGGCTCAATGAGCACACAGTTCAGAAACTCAGCAAATAATGACAGGAAAAAGCAACAATTAAGAATGTGTACATATAGAATTTGTTCAAATTTAGCATGCAGACAAAGAACAAACGGGTTGATTTCAAAATGTCCTGGTTCAGAGCCTCAACAAGACAAGTACTACAGATAAATCAAGAAACAAATAGTTGGTCTTGAGTATGCAAACAAAGATTATATGGATAAATTTAAGATGACCTTGTCAGAATCTCAATAACTGCATACAACAATTAAAGGTACAAACGATAGTATTTGGGAATGTCAATCACCTTCGTGGGGCTTTGTGCACTGTTCCTCCATGAAAACCACCACCACCCTCCACAGTAGGATCATTGCAGCTGTTAACCAAAACAGCTGCAGACCCTGTGGTTGCATCATAAGAATCAGCTGCATATTTTTTCAAGGAATAAGATCAATCACTGCTTAGGAACAATACCTAACAGCAAAATACGAATTACAGAGTAAACAAGGAAATTTGGAGCTTTCAGGATAACAGATAGAGTGCAAAAATAAATTTCACCTTCTTCACCCTCCTCCAGTTCCTCCTCTTTGCTGTCACCTTCCAAAATCTTGGCAACTTCCTCCCCTACCTCTGGGTCATCGCATTTCACTTCCGAGGCAACAGCTACATGATAACAAGACCAGCATCAAACACAACCCCCATAAAAATTGAACAGTAGAATCAAAGCAATCAGGCATGTGAAATCCTCTAACCCTCTGTTTCCTCTTGCTGCCCTTTCTCCACCTTTGAGTCTTCACATTTCACATCCGAGACAGCAGCTAAATGATAACGAAATCAGCATCAAGCACAGCCCCAATACAAAATGAACAATAGAACCAAAGCAATCAGGGATGTGAAATCCTCTAACCATTTGTTTCCTCTTGCTGCCCCTTCTCCTCCTTTGGGTCATCACATTTGACATCGGAGACGGCAGCTACATTGATAACGAAATCAGCATAAAAAAACTGTCCACAAACAATCAGACAGTACAAGCAACAAGCAAGTCGATCTGGGAAATGAAATCCTCTCACCTTCGGGTTCGTCTTGCTGCACCTTCATCACCTCGGCCTCCTGATCCAACGCAATCGTGACCTTCGATGTCTTTTCCTCGGGTACATCTTCGGCGGGTGGGTCCACCTCCACTGCCCCCGCGGCCTTGCGAGACGCCGTCCTCTGGCTCCTCCGGGTAGCTGGGGTCGGCACCACATCGCCCGTCTTACGAGCAGCGGTCCTCCTCGCTGTAGCGCGCGTACTGGGCGCCGGGTAGGAAGCGGCGCGGGCGTGGCCCGAGTACCGCGGCGGGTGCTGCGTAGCGCCACGCCTGGAGTCTTCACGATCTCCTCCTTCGTCTCGCCCTCCTCCCCTCCTTCAACCTCCATCCGTATGGCCTCTGGTGATTTGACCGATACGCGGCGGCCTCGGGGAGCGGGCTACCGTGCTGCTGCTCCTCGATGGGCACCATCTTCGCCGCCGACTTCATCGCCGACTTTCCTGGCGTCGGGAGACAGAGGGTCGTGCCGATCTCGTCGATCCCCTCGACCTGATCGAAATCAAAACCCACCCCCACATCGATCAACTACTATTTCGAATTCAAAACCCACCCCCACATCGATCAACTACTATTTCAAATTCAAAACCCACCCCCACATCGATCAACTGCTATTTCGAATTCAAACATCATAGGCCTCACGGAAGTACACGCGAGTGGAGTCGAATTCAAACATGATAGGCCTCACGAAAGTACACGCGAGTGGAATCGAGAACTCACAGTGGTTAGGCCCTGGAGCGCCTCGGCCATGGCGACGTTGGTCATGTTTGCGCGGATGCCGTTGCGCTTGCACAGCGCCTGGAGCTCCCGGCGTGCGAGCGTGTGGAAATCCACCATGGCCGTCGCCGTCACAGCCTCCATCTCCCCTTCCTCTCGTCTGCTTACCCTTCTCCTGATGCGATGCGAAAATGGGGTGCGGTGGATTTGTTGTGGATGGCAAAAGATGGGATGCGGAGGAGGGAGGCGGCGGAGGGATTATTATATAGGAGTGGAGTGGATCCGACCGTTGCGGGGGCTCATCAGCTGGGGTCGTCTAGGGTTTTCCCCTCGAGTTTCAATGTTTGAAAGTTTGAACGCTGCTCAGCTCGGGTCACGGAGGCGGCAGCTTCTCGATTGTTTCACTGCAGGTGGGGCCTGGAGGTGATTAATTAGTATGCACGCCCTTGATTAGTTTCGGTGTGCGAGAGTCGCTGCATGTGGGGCCTGGGGTGATTATTAACGAGTACGGAACGTCGAAATCCGGAAGGAGTTAACCGAGGATGCGGGCGGGACAGGGTGTTTCCTCTTGTAAACGCGATTCGTATCGTTTCGATATTTGTTGCTTGGTTTGGAAAATGGTTATCACGTTTAGGTGCGAACAGGTAATCACCTTCCATACCATAATGTTTAAAAAAAAAACCTTCCATACCATATATTGATCCGTTTAACTTGAAGAAGATACTAGGTGTGAACAAGAAATCAGTCAAAATATTTATCGTTTCGATATTTGTGTTGCTCCGTTTAACTTGAAGAAGATAGGTGTGAAAAAGAAATCAGTCAAAATATTGATCGTTTCTTGGTGTTTTCATTTTTTTTTCGTGTAAAATCAGTGCACCCATACCATTAACCAGCATCGTAGAGTTATTTAACTTGTTGACAGTCATTTCCCAAAAACTTAGTACTAATGCATATCCTCCATGAATTTTCTGTCAATCTTGGCTTGCCAAATTTGGGACATCGACGCCTTTTTAGGCAATATGAGATACCTACTTTTGACATACAACACGTTGCAGATCAAAAGTCCTACTGAAATGTGGATCCCTAACTAAACATTAATACAGCCAGCCTTACAGAAATTTACATTACCACTGTAACTATGGACACGGAGAAGCACATCTGTACAGTCAGCTTATGCTTGCAGTTGCTTATGTACACAGTAAACTCTTTCTTCGATTCATTTCGACAAAAGGACTGTACAATTAAGGTTTGGGTTCCTATGTCTACAATCACTGAGGAACCATTATGATCAATAACCATGACCATGAGAAAGGTGTACTGGAAACTGGTACTTGCATCTATACCCTCACTTCAACTATATCCCCATCCTTGAGCTCTGTTTGGGGCAGCACTACTTGGCCATTAACCCAAAGCAGCTTCCCTTCAACGCCCATTCTTCTAGCAGCGTCAGCAGCTGTGCTACCAGTGCTCATTCTCATAATCTTGCCATTAGGCCAGAATATTATGGCCACCTCACGCAGGATTGGTTTTGTGCAGGTATTTACACCGAGACTTTTCCCTGCCAAAGATGCGCCACGGCGAACTTGCTCCTCCCATTGAAGCATGGTTCTGAGCAAATGCACCTACAGGGGCACATTGTGGAAACAATGAGGACTCATGTTATTTTCTTCTTCCGGGACACCTCACAATTCCACGAGAAAGAAGAGAGATGACAGAGAAGTGGATGTAGACGTTGAATTGTGCAAGAACAACAGCTGCAAAATGATTCAAAACAATCTTTCCTTTCTCATAGATGGCCATAGTATGCTAACCTTATTGTTGATAGGATCACTTAATGGAGTAGAACTTGGAGGGTCAGATGATGATTTATCAGCATAACTCGATTCAGATGGTAGACTGCAAGTTTCTTTGCCCTCGAATATGGCAGATACAACCATCCAATACTCTGCCTCTTCCTCTTCCGTCAAATCAATTATTTGAAGAAATGTAGGTAAAAGTCTTCCAAATTGGTCTTGCTGAAACAAGACATCATAGACAAACAAAATATAATCAAACCCATGACATAAATCACTTATTTTTTAAAAAAATGACATAAATCACATAGTAGGAGTTTAGGACACCAGCAGTAACTTGTATCTCTAACATTTTCAGTCTGTGCAATGATTCTAAATGTGCATGCAAGATCAGTCTGGCATGCTCAGAACAAAAGGCTGAGAAGAAGAAACAAGTGATAAAGAGCTAAAAATGTTTCAGCTGTACAGACCTTATGAAATATTCCATCCTGGCATAGTGTGTATCTCTCCAGATTTGTTGACCAGTCACCATGTCCAGGTGCACACCACCACTTTTCAGAAACCTGAAATAAGAGTCAGTATTACCGTTTAGACTGAAAGTAAGTGATTTATCACAATAACACCATTATTAAGGGTAAAATTGGTATCACATTGACCTTTTTATGAAGCCTAGCATAGGCTTCCCAACGCTTCAACTGAAAAGATGACCTTAGCTCAGCTACAGCTTCAGAAGCTTCCAGACTAAAACTTACAGCAACAATCAATTCCTTTCCTCCTTTATCTATACTGCAGATTGATTTAAACATATATCAGTTGCAATATTGGTCTTCCAGAACAAATAACAGTTTCTATTTCTGAATGGAGCTATACCTGACTATGACAGCTGCTAGTAAGTCACTACCTTCAATTCTTAGTACTGGATGCCCCACTTTCATTGAACTGTACTTTGATGGGATATCATCCTGTATAGAACTTTCATCTTCTGAAGAACTAGATGAATATGATGTACTTTGGCTTATTCTCTTACTCATGCTACTTCTGTACTCAACTTTGCTCTCCTTATACAGCCAATGAGCAGCAAGTCCATGTTCTGCATACTCATGCATTCGCTGTGAATAGACCTCCATCAGCATCAACATGACCTATCAGAATTCATTCAAATAAGGGCAGAAAATTATTTACCTGGGTTCTAATCTGGACCTCCAGTGGTGAGCTATCAGATGCCTGAACTGCTGTATGGAGTGACTATAAAAGGAAAAACGACAGCAAATTAATAAGCAAAGAAGGGAAAGCAGACTACGAACTCAGCAGTCTACTATTTCCTCTCACAAATATAAGTCCATCAAGTCAAATGTTTGTAACTTTGACTACCAATATCTAAAAAAATAAATATATATTATCCTAAATTACGGTAATTATATTTGAAAGTATTTTTTTATGTTTAATGCTAACCTTGTATTGCTAATCTATATATAATTTTAGGTATTGATCATCAAAATTCAAGATTGACTTAGGAGTTAGGACAAACATAGATGGGCTTATATTTAAAAATCGGAGGAATTAATTTACAAGAAAATCAATTCAACTCTTGCCAGTTCATCATAGAACTGGTATATAATATTAAGCCTGGATTGCTATTCCAAAACTCAGAATTTTAACTTTCTGAAAATTTCATCCTGGCTAGCATGTAATACTGGGCTAGTGGCTACTGGCTGCAGAGGGTACTGCCTAACAATGGATGTTATGTTTAGACGATTCTTACTCGGTAACCGCTACCCTTAGGATTGATAATGTAGTCATCAAACTCCCCATCAATTGGAGTCCATAGCCTGCAGGTGGAGCAGAAAATTTACAAAGTTCGGAAGTAAATAAGTAAAAAAAAAGTTTAAAACTGAAATAAGTGTTGTGTAGTGAATTGTGGACTCAAAAAATAAAACATAAACACAGATATCAAATTATCCACAACTTCACAATACAAACATGGTAAGACCCTTCATAGGTAATATAACATAAGTTCATCCATGTACAGTGTCTTAAAATAGTGGGTTCTTTCTTTTTATCAAGTAGCACATTAGTATCTGTAGTCTTTATTGATATGAGTAATTCCAGCAATAGATCCTTTTGTCACCTGTGTACTATATCAAGGATGCTGTAACAACTCCTGACAGCCGGTCCATGCATAGCACCATTTTTGTCTCCGACAATCACCCTCAATGCACGAGCATCATACACTTGCCTAAGTCCTTTATCTTTTCTTTTCATCTGTGGAGATAGAATGTGTTAAGACTAAAAAAGAATGCAGCACAAAAGCAAAAAAATGGTTAGACTAAAAAATCCAGCATAATGTCACATCCAGCCCATTAGGGTCCAAGGAGCAGCACCAAACCTCCCTAGGGCCGGTGCATAAATGTTCACGTGCAGTCCTGTTCCAGTACTTTTCATTCCAGACCCAAAATGGCTTAGTTCTGTTAGAAATAGATTGGTTTGAGTTGCTATCTATTTCCAGAGACCAGAATCCCTACCCCCATTTTTAGCCCTGCCCTTGTTGTGCGGCTGTCAGGCATCGGCACGGTCAGGCTGCTTGGGTTTAGGGCCATTTAAAGTATGTCCATGACACAACTTCTTAAATTAAGTCCATCATGGACGAGACATGTGCTTACAAAGAACACATATATTTTGCAGTATATAAGTAGTAGTACCTTGCAGTAGATACTGTACAAGCTCTTGAGTCTACTCGACAAAGTCACTTCCATCCCAGGTATGTACCTGAACAAGAAATTACATAATACAAGTATTAAAACCACCACAATATGTAGTTTTCACCACTAACACAACGAGTCAGCTAGGGGTTCCTTATTCATGAAAAATTATCATTTTAATGAGTTGGTGACCTGGACTGCAAAAAAATTGTTTCATCTTCAACAGTGTTGCTCCCTCAATAATAACCTGCAATCTGTTCTTTAGGAACAACTTTGCGATGCGTATGCATAGAGCAAAGAAGTACTTCTCTCTAATTGAAAAATGGCTACAAGCCCTTTTGTGACTTTATTTTATTTCTCTTTTTACATTTCTTAAACTCTGCTTTTGTACTTTACTTTACTATATTTTTTTATTTGTTTTTAATATATATAAGCAGTAGGTGGGCAACTCATGTTGATCCCTGAAAGAAAAAAAACAATTAACACAACGACGGACAGATTTAAGCATTCTGGAAATTAGAAAGAAAAGCTTACGATGTTGATATGAGTAATTCTCGCTCAAGTTCTTCCTCACAAGATGCTAAAGATGCTAATGCAACAGCAGCATCGTCAACTATCTTAGGATTTGGTACAGATTCTCCAGAATTACTATTGAGATTGCTAAGGAAGTATGAACGCCTCTTCCTATCCAAAAGATGTCAAATGGCAAAACTGCCTGCAATAAGTCCTGCACATAGAAAAGGTGGCAACAAATGTAAAAAATGATGCATTGATTTCTATTCAAACCTATGTTCATATGAGGTAATGGCTGTCATATGGAAGAAAATGAAAAAAAAAAAAAAAAAACGAATATGCCATAAAGAAGTACAAACGAGAATGCTAACAAATGTCAATGTTGATCAAGTGAGAGCAAAAGAGTGTGCAAGAATCACATTTGCAATTTTACAATGTACTCACCTTCATATTGGGTTTTTCTTGGTTGCACGAACTAAACAAATCATTGATGGACGTCACATGCCCATCTTTCATTGAGGCAAGCAATTCATTTCGAAATGATGATCTTCTCATATTTTTAGATTTTCCAGCACGACTCCACATTAAAGTAAGTTCAGATCGTATTTTCTTGAAGATTTGAGGCTGCAGAGACACAGAGGTATTTATAATAAAAAAAAAATATGCAGATAGATACAGAAAAAATAGATTTCAAAAAGCAAGCTGATTTAAAATAAAGGGTAAATGTCAAATCGTTGCAGCTACAAAATCAAGAGTATAAGACCCAAGAAAAG
Organism: Hyparrhenia diplandra; assembly: GCA_015847255.1. NCBI lineage: Eukaryota > Viridiplantae > Streptophyta > Magnoliopsida > Poales > Poaceae > Hyparrhenia > Hyparrhenia diplandra. Next base: position 198,756 of record JADLZK010012069.1, on the reverse strand, counting down.
AAGTGAAAATGTAGAAAATCATCAGGGTCATATATTAGGGTGTACAACATGTGTGATTGTTCAGGGCCTCCAAAAATTAGTGCCCCTCAGATTTACATCAATTACTAATTAACAAGGTTTAATAGTTAGTAGAAAAAATATTAGTTGCGCACAATAGAGCATGAAAGGCTCAAACCCCACTAACTAAGGCTCAGGCGTCCACCAGCCTCCACTTTCAGGCATGCGCTTGAATCCTTGGATATTGGATCAACAACGACAACATGTGCGCGGTAGGCGTCAGGTGAGGTGATGTTTTATTTTTTCTTTGATTTTCGCTTCTGCTTGTCCCACCCTGGACCACGCTAGGGCCGCCAGTGCTGTCACCAAGATTCTGATTACCTGCGCTGTGCCACCAGCCGCCGATGCCAACACCAATGGTTCCATCGATGGAAACCAGTCCTCATCCAGCCATCCCCAATTGGCCAATTGTTGCAAATAAATTGTGTATTATTGTACAGCAAACTAGCGACTAGCAAATTTTGTATGCTTGTGTTCTGCTATTATTTTCAATTTAGGGCCCTTATTGTTTTCGTGTCAGGGCCTCCAATTTCTAGGTACGGCCCTAAAGATCACCATAGGTTTGTATGCTTTACATGAATTTACCCATTTGTTAGTAAAAAATATTTCGGAAACCGAAATTATTTCTTTTGAAAAAAAATTCAAAGCATCTAGATGCCAGCTAAACCTTGGAAATTCTATGGCATAAAGTAAATGTTTCACAGTTAACAAATATGTTGAATAAAATTAATACCTGAAGGACAGCAAAGCATAAATCTTCCAGCTCAGCTTTCAAAGCCCAGACTCCCAATCGAGAAGCAAGTGAGCACCAGACAGCCAATGTCTCTTGAGCAACAGCTTCAGCTTTAGGAACAGGAAGAGCATAGCTGCAATAAAGTTCTCCACAAGGATCAAAATTTATGGAATCCAACAGCTATTTGAAAGTATAGTAAGTCAAGAGTAGGAATATTGAAATCATTTGAACTATCTTATGACGCTGATATGCTGAAATGATTCAAAATGCATGATTTGATAAGGGGGAACACAGTAAAACTTTTGCAATGGGTATGAAGCACAATAAGGTAGCCTAGAAACCTAATGCCTAGACTGGAGCCAACGGAAATGTTCATGAAGTATAGATTAATGAATAATAATGAATTTTCTGTATCAATTCCTCTGCATAAATAGAAGCAGATAAAATGAAAATGTTGAGAAGAGGCAGATAATACAAAAACAGGCATCCAATTATCAAAATTCACCCTTCCTTCTTTTCTACTTGAAAACTAATGTGTTTATCTAATATAGAACCCAACTGCATTTTAATGTTCATTCTCCGTGACCCTTCCTTCTTGCCATTTTCTGAAGAAAATATTAGAAACTGATGACAGAACATAACATGGAAACGGAACATGATGAACAAAGAGAATATCAATAAGAACTGAATCCCTAAAATACTTCAGATAACAAAGGTGATTTTATATTTAGGGAACAAGTAATAAGCAGGACATGCTAAATAGTGATGGAAGGCCTAGAGTGGCATACATTGTCCGCATATTGTGCAAGCGATCTGCCAACTTGATGAGCACCACACGAGGATCATCAACCATCCCCAATAACATAACACGTAGATTATTTGCCTGACTGACAACAAGAGGATAATCAAACCAGGGCTTTCAAAAGGCAGTATTATATACTTTTCTAGCATCTGGTAGCAGTTTTTTACTTTTTTCAGAAGCATGCTGATATATTGTTTGAACTCATTCATTAACAAGCAAAATCATGCAAGCAAGTCTACATAAGAATAGCACTGAAATTGTTCAATATAAGTCCCATCACCATGCAGTAAAGGCTGCTAGGCTAGCGGAAGGGAACATACTTCTTCTGAAGTAAGAGTGCTCCCACCAGTATTTTTTTGTCGATGCCTGCGAAGTAGCTGCAGTGCACAAAAAATAGTAATGAACAATAGCAATAGTTCCTGAGGGAAAGTAAACTGCTTCCTCCAATGTCAAACAAAGAAACTTGGATTTAATCTGAAATAGGTCTTGTTTTTATTGTAGGCGGTGTTTTCCTAAAAACACATATTAAAAGCTACTGAAAACTGTAGTTTCATCCAATGAGTGTGGTGTGACAGATTGGGTTACATTGATCAGATGTCTGAGCAATCATGGTGGGGTAAACAAGAAATAGGTACAGGAATTGATTGATTCTTTGGTTCAATATGTTGGTCGCCACAATGACATTTATAAATATTACTGAGATGTAAACTCTGTCCTCTTTAATTTAATCTCTGTTAGCTGCCCCACGGTTCTTGTTCAAAAAAAAAAAAAAAAAAGATTACTGTGATACAGTGCACTAATAAATTTTTTGGACATATCAATATAATATATTAGAAGAGCTAAGTTAAACAACGAGTAAAGAAATTGCTATGTATGAGGTGCATAATGGATAGTTTAGCATGCTTCACTATAATGGATAAAAAAGAGATGGAAATTTGCATCGAGTCTTAATCCATATCAGGGTATACATCACCTGGTTTATGTAGCTTAATTTTGATACACCAGATACCAAGCTAGCAACATCATCCCCAAACTGCTCTTCTATGCTCTTCAAGCTCTCTGATGTATCACAAACAACATCGTGAAGAATGCCAGCCACAACTGTGTTAACGGCCTATCTGAAGAAAAACACTCATGAATTAAGCTTGTGAAGAAAAAAGAAATGAAGGATGCATATTCTCGGAAGACAGAAGAGAGGGAAATACTCTTTCTCCAGTTGATGGAACCAAGGCAGCTAAAATTTTTCCAGTATGTATGCAGTGTGTAACATATGGATCTCCTGTTCTCCTGAATTGCCCAAGGTGGGCTGTACTAGCAAATTCTATTGCTTTCTGCACCTTTGGATCCTCAAATATCTGGTATCCTGTCACCTCCACTCCTTCAAATATAAGAGTATCTGCCGAAGGCGCACAAATATGAGATAATAAACAGAATGAATACAAACATTGATGATCAGAATGAATACACATTGACGAGGTGAAGATCCTGTAGTCATAAAATTCTTATCGGCTAATTGCATCAATAATTCTAACTAAGAACATTCCGTTTTGCCCAAGAAACAAACCCTACAAAGTCAGGGGGGCCAAAGTAGATTATTTCTTTACTACTTCAAACTACATAGCACAAAATACATCCAGTGAGATAGCATAAGCACCTGACATTCTCATATTGAACAAAATGCCTTTCGATGAAATAAGACAACTATTGAAATCAGCTAAGAGGCAATGGCATGGTCCACGCTAAAGCATAGTTGTATGTTCAATTCATTCCAAAAGAACTGTGCGCACATGTCACTAAACATAACTGCTCTGCTTACAGTGGCAACTGTATCAACAAATGAACGCTTAATGAAACGTTCTTACATAGCTTAATTATGCAGCCCATACGGCCAGGTGACCATTAATCTACCCAATTGCGCGTCTGTTACCTGGCAACTGCTCGATGCGAGGCCAGAGGAAGTCGACCTTGGTTGAGAGGCACGCCCCCGATGCAATCGCCACGGCCGTGACCGCGACCTGCGCCAGCGTCGACGCCACGGCGCCGTGCGCCGCGCCGCTTCCCCCCGCGCCCGCGGCGGCAGCCGCCGCGATCACCTCCCGGGCACCCACGAGCGCGGCCGAGGCCACCGCGAGCCGCGGCGCCACGTGGTCGACCAGCACGCACCCCACCGTCATCCGCGCCCGCGACGCCGCGCCCCCGCGCGCGCGACGGTCGCCGCCGGGAGCAGCGCGAGGCGGCGACCCAGCATCTTCCCAGAGTCGGAGACTGCAGTGGACGCCGGCGATTGCGTCATGCGAGCGAGCCGGGGGTGGGGGGCCGGTCCCGCCGCTTCTATCTCATCCTAGCGAGTCGCGTCGCGACGAGGGTCACTCACACGGCACGGCGCGCGAGTGGCGACGAGGAATGGAGGCCGCGAGAGCACGGGAGGGGGCGGTCGGTTTGTGTGGCTGCGGCAGGGAGCTGGGTCACGGCCTCACGGGGCACACGGCGAGTGGCGTTTGCTTGCTGCTTTGCTCCTGCTGGCTGTTGCAACGCTCGTCAGCGTCACCTGTCACGGTTCTTCCCTCTTCATCTCTACCTGCCCCTCCTAGCCTCACGGCTTGGTTTTTCAAGATATTTTTATCGTCATTTATTTTTATATTGGCTACACATATGATTGAAGATTCTTTTGAGAAAAGGAAATGGTATAGGTACAGCCTACGTTGGCTGTTCTCGACCTTGATTATTCATAGAAATATTAGGCACTGCACCAAATAAAATCCCCAATAGACAATACACATCACATGTGTTCAGCTGGAAGAGAACTAATGGCCTACGTTGGCCGTTCTCGATTCATACAAATATTGGGCACACGCACCAAATAAAATAACTAATGCACACCACATGTGTTTTAGATGAGGACACTGAGTAAAGCAGCCCATTAACCACATTCTGTCATCGTTTAATAAACTCAATCCTGATGAATGGTCATCAGATAGAAATAATGGCACCAACTTGTTGAGAGAAATTGTGTTTGCCAACTTCAATTTACTGAAATGCCTACAATAGTAGAATGTGGAAGTTGACTCCTCAATTCTCATATATGTCACAAATGCATCCACAGGTTAGCTTTGTATGAACTCTAGCAACGAAATTTACAAGGCCTATTCTTTTCAAAAAAAAAATTACAAGGTCTACATCACAGGTTAGATCACTGACAAGAAATCCCCAGGGATTAGTACAAATCCATGACCCAAAAAAAAAAACTCTTGATCCATTATTACTAGTATCAGCCTAAGAATCTTACAGGCAGACATACTTGCTTCTTAGAACAACGATGTTCCTCCAGAGGGTAGGCGGCCTGAAGCTTGCAATTCCTTCAGTGTGCTTGCCAGCCAGTCCAAGCCCTCATAAAGGCCGTCACCTTTGAGCGCACAAGAGCCTTGGATGTGCCAGATGCGATTCTTCAAATCGTAGAGGCCAAGGCCCTCACACACCTCCATTGGTGTCATTGCCCCTTTCTAAATAAACAAGGAAAATTACATCAGGGAGGAGCAGCTAACATAGGTGTAGAAGTGCAGAGGGTGCTTTATGTCACAGATGCACAAGAACATACAGTATCTGATCAAGATACAGACATACTGTTCACATATTTTCCTTAACAACAGACCAACAAATGAAGCGCAGCTTGCAGCAAGAAATGATATGTTTCATGGCAGAGTATACTTTTCTCATGCAGCACGGACCCTAAATTGGGATGCCAGAGAAGCACAATCACATCTAGACAAATTAAATTGAACACTGGTGGTTAAACCAACACAGTACAAGATAATATATGTTAAGGTCTGACCAAACTTTAAGAGAACAGAGCCTGATTCCACTGCAGTGAGATACTGAGATGCAGATTTATCTTCATAGTATTCTTCATTAAAAACTGAAATAAAGGTGCCTCTTGGTATATGAATTGATGTTCAAAAGGTTTTCAGCATGAAAATAAATCTTCTAAAATTTACAATCATATCTAAAGACAGCTAAAGGAAAATCTTCACAAGCAGCCAGATATATTATATCAAAGCAGTGTTTGCACGGTTGAGTAACTATCCATTTTCAGGAATATTCGTGTTAGGAGTCAAGTGTAGATGTCTCACCATATCTTGCTTATTGGCAAATACCAATATGACACTGTTAAGCATCAAAGGATCATTGATTATTGCCTGCAACAAAATTGCTCAATATTAACTTGGTTGAAGAAACTGAATTCAGTTATTAGCTGTGACTGACAATTTACAGACCTGAAATTCAGCTTTGGCTTTTCCAATTCTCTCTCGATCCAACGAATCAACTACGTAGATCTGCAACACCGAACATGCATAAAGAGTCACCATGTATAACTGGTCATAATCATAAACCCAACAAAACTCTACAATTTAAAAATGGATCTCGAGGAAGAAAAGCAGCAATGGATGTACAATAATGTTTCACTGAAGGGAAACAGTAACTGCCCTGAAGATAACCAGGGATGAGATTTACATTGCAAGATACTTTCAGGAGTATCCCCATAAACTCAGAGTCAAGCATAAGTAACCCAACCCATTAAGCAGAACAATTACAAAGTAGAGTACAGATCAATATCATTTTATAATAAAGGTCTTTTAAAAAGCAATAAAACATACCAAGCCATCAGTATTGTTGAAGTAGTGCCTCCACAAGGGCCTCAACTTTTCTTGGCCACCAACATCCCACACAGTAAACATCACATTCTTGTATTGAACTTTCTCGACATTGAAACCTAGCAGTAGCATCAGAGAGATATCATCACACACGAATTTGCAGGCAAAGTGAAGCATCCTTATTTTTAATTATCCTGATAAAACCCTTAAGAACATGTTTACCAGACGAATTGATTGGTTACTAATAGACTGCTAGCAGCAGCTGTTTTACTGGAGGAAATATACTATGTTCAATCTAAGAGTGCTCAGCTAATCATTTGGGTAAATCTGTATAGCAAAATCGGCAAATCGTAACCCCCATATAGCACGAGTATCGATTTCTTTAACCCCACCCCGGTACTCTGGTAATATTAATTAAACTAACAAAAAACTGAAGCAAATCCTGAAACAGATAACCTACCAATCGTGGGAACAGTCGACAACACCTCCCCGATATGCAACTTATACAGGATGGTGGTTTTACCAGCGGCATCCAGACCAAGCATCACAACCTAACAAGCAAGCACACAACCACAGTCAACAGAATGATACAGACAGTTCGTTGAAACTACAACCAAATAGCGAAAGAAAAATCGCGGGCGAAAAGATCAGCAGACCCTCATCTCGCTGGTGCCGAAGAAGGCATCGAACAGCTTGCGGAACGCCTGCCCCATCGGCGCACCGAAATCAACCCCTCAACGCGCGAGCACCAACTTCCGATCGGATTCTGGAAGTTCGTCTTCTCCAAGTCGCCGGAGTTGATGAACGCAGTCAAGAAGGCGGAGTTTTTGGTTCTCGGAAGCCTCGCAGAACTAGTCGTGCAAAGCCTTGTGACGAAGCATAGAAGTTTCGCGAGAATTTTTGGCCCGTGGGGTGAGAACGCATCTGAGCCGTTTGCGCGAACACGAGCGGTCGGGATGCAGAGATGGCATCGCGTAGCGAGCACGCGCTTCTGCGTGCGATTCCGTCCCGTCAAACGATGCGTACGGGCGGCGGCGCTTCCTTTTCCTGACCGGGCCAGAAAAGATCCGCGTGTGATGTAGGCCTAGTGGGCCTCAAGGCCCATCTACTGCGTTAAATTTTGTTTAAAAAAACTCAAGGCCCAGCTACCTTTTCCTTTCCTGGGGTAAACTGAAAGTCTATTTTTTTATTTTTTCTTTGGGAATGGGTAAACTGAAAGTGAAAGACGTCACTTTGTACGTCCTCGTCTCCTCAAGTCATCTGAAGTTTTGAACTCACGTGCAGAGAGTGACGATTCCAGCCACAAAGCTCATCATGGGTCATTAAATTAACACAATAGGGTTAACACCATGAATGAACATCGGTGTTCAGTAATTCTCTACTGATTTAAAGTTTTGTTGGGGTCATACTATCCCGATGGAATAGCTCTTGCGTGTTATCTTAACCCGTTCACCAACTGATCGCCCACTCCGCGCCTCCTGCTCTCATGGGCGCAAGAAGAAGATGGTGTGGATGGGAGGAAGGAGCGTATGTGTAGAGAAAAAGTGACGGGGAATTTTGGTTTACACGAGATGACAAGAATATAATAAAACAACGGTCATATTAGGTGAAAATGTAGTGATGTGTCTAAAAACATCAAATTTATATTATCATGGACCTAAACCCAAGAGGCTAGGTTGTAGTATAGAGTGCATCTCGCACAGGGACGAAGCTAGCAGGAAGGCAAGCCGGGCTCTAGCCCCACTACAGCTCCAAACTATGTAGAGCCCCTCCTAAGCTCTCCCTTAAATTTTTTTTTGGATAATTTCATATATTAGGAGGGACTAAGTTGGATTAGATAGTGCATTAAGTGGTAGGCGATGTCCCCGTCGATAGCGAGGCGCCAGTGGTGACTTCGGAACTTCAAGATTTGCCGGCCGAATCCCTTCCGAAGATGCTCATAGGGGTAGGGTTTGCGTGACGTGTGTTCATAGGGTGGTGAGTGTGCGTGCGTGTTGAGCGTCTACGTTGTACTATGTAATCTCAAAAAAAAAAAAAAAAAAAGTATTTTTCTGGCCTAATTCGTCGCTGTTCGCGCATATAACCAAGTGTTGTTTGCTACCCCTCTGTCCCATTGAAATGTAATATTAGACTTTTTAGACTTTGTATTTGACCGTTAAATCATATTCACAAATTTTAAGCAAATAACAAAATAAATAAATCATCAAAGTATCTTTAAGAATGAAATAAGGCATAATAAAATAATAATATTTATATAAATTTTTTGAATACGATAAACAGCTAAAAAGAAAATCTGAAAAGTCTAAACGACACTTTCATAAGACGGAGGGAGTATCTTGTTATTATTAATCAAAGCCGGGCAAATGTAGCTTTCAAAAAAATAAAGTATGGACACCCTTCTATTGACCCCCTTTTTTTTTAACCATGTAACTTCAAATGCATGAGAAAGAATTCAATGAATTTTTAGAAAAAAAAAAAAAAGCGGGGCAAAATGCAAAAAGGGGAAATCCCGCATGTAATGTAATTTATACAATACGTATGTTATGTATGTACAGTGCACTAGCCGTTGAACCAGAACTCGCAAATTACCCTTCACAAATTACAAATTGGCAAAGGTGTCGTGTCGAATCTACCACAGACGAGAACGGGAGCAAATCAGTTTGTAGTCACGTCATGAGAGCATAATCTTGACTCTTGGGCTTGTAGTTCGTGGCGAACACGCTGTACACGACGAAGTTGAGCGTGCAAATGGCGGCCATGGTCCAGAAGAAGTAGTCGAGATGGCCCTGGTTGAGGTTGTCCGAGATCCACCCACCGGGAGTGTCCGCCGTGGCCGTGAATGCTGCCACGATAGCGTAGATGAAGGAACTGAGGTAGCTACCCAGCGCGATGCTGAGCAGCGAGAGCGACGTGCACGTGCTCTTCATGGCGTCCGGCGCCTCTTCGTAGAAGAACTCCAGCTGCGCGATGTAGCAGAGCACCTCCGCGCCGGCCAGGAAGAAGTACTGCGGGATCTGCCACGCGATGGTGATCTCCACCCCCCGCTCGCCGCGCTGCCGAGCCGCTTCATCTCCACGAGCGCCGCGACCGCCATGGCCAGAGCCATGAGGAGCCGGCCGGCGCCCATGCGCTGCAGCTGGGACGGTTCGCCGTCGCCGCCGAACGTGAGCCCGCATCCCCTCAGCGCGGGAACGATCACCTTGCCGTAGAGCAGCACCCATATGAGGACGCAGACCACCTCGAACGAGCCCATCGACGCCGGTGGCACCTGCACCGACAGGACGGACACGTTCATGGCGCTGCCCTGCTGGATGAAGGTGGTGTTCATCTGCGTGTACGCCGAGGAGACGATGATGCTGGTGGCCCACATGGGCAGCAGCCCCAGCAGGATCTTGAACTCCTCCGCCTTCGTCGCGGCGCGGAGCTTCTGCGACAAGCCCGCCGGCGCCGCCTCCTCCGATATCTCCTTCAAGCCCGTCTCGGAGTCGGAGATGACGGCCGCTGCCGCCTTGCCAAGCAACGAGAACTCATCAGTGCGCCGCGCGCGATATTGGGCTGCGGGTCCGACGCTAGTTAGCTAGAGTCGGCGCATACCTTGCCGGCGGTGGGCGTCGGGCGCTTGTACATGGGCGTGGCGAGCACGAAGGCGCCGAAGGCCAGCGCGATGCAGGCGGTAGCGATGCCGAAGCCGAGGCCCCAGCTGACGTTCTCCTGGATCCACACGATGAACAGGCCGGAGACGATGGGGCCAAAGTCGACGCAGAGGTAGAACCAGCTGAAGAAGGACATCTTGTTCTCGCGATCCACCGGATTGTCGTCATCGAACTGCTCCGCGCCGAACGGCAGCAGCGACGACCGCACCCCGCCGCTCCCGATCGCGACGAGGTAAAGCCCCACGAACGCCATGGTGTGCGCGCCGAACACCGAGGAGCCGACGAGCACCGTGGCCGTCGCCAGGAACGCCGATAAGGTCACCAGAATCATCCCCTGCAGGTGGCGCGGCGCACGCAGACAGAATCAGCTCTTCAGCTAGCGCGCGGATGCAACGGCTAGTAGAAGTGAAGTACATACAAGAAGGTAGATGGCGAGGGAGACGAGGATGGTGTTGTAGTTGCCCCAGAAGGCGTCGGCGATGATGGCGACGAAGACGGGTATCAGGTAGCTAGTGCCGAACCACATGGTGACGTTGGAGGCGCTGGCCACGTTGCTGCCGTGGAGGACGGTCTCCAGGTACATCACCAGGTTCGTCGAGATGCCATTGAAAGATGTGCTCTCCAAGCACTCGAACCCTGAATGCAGCAGCACGCTACAGCGGTTAGTACAGGACTAAGACATGCTCAAACATAACACCTGTTCTACGAAAAGAGAAAGAAAAAACAGAACAATGGAGCTCTTCTCACCGAGAACTACCAATGGCGTCTTGCTGCCGGCGCAATTTTTGTCATTAAGGAGCGGCACTTGCATGTTGTCGTCTTGAGCCTCTGGCCCCTGAGTCTGCAATGGATTCAATTGTACGAATTGTCACTGAGAAGAAAGCCTGCGTTTTTGTTTTTGGAACAACTACAATCTGCATGTTTTGAATGAAAAAAAGGTCATGGACAGAACTAATAGTAGTATGATGCAGATGCCAATCTTTTTAGCTAGGATCCCCGGTATCAACCATGACGTGTGATCCAGATTAATTACTAAATTGATTGGTTGAACTTTGAAGACGATCAAAAAAGGAAAAGCGTCCAGAAAAGGAGCAAGGGGGACGGACAGGGACCGGCGCCGGTGCCCTGGCGAAGAAAGCACGCGAAGAAACCACCTCTACCTCCGAGGTACAGGGGACCTCCGACCTCCGAGGTACGGGACCTCCGAGCCGCGCCGCCGCCGGTACTTGGAAAGAACCGCCCCAGATGACGCCGTCGTCTACCTTGAGGGGGCGACCACGCGGCGACTGTCGAGCCCTCGAGCCCGACGACCCGCCATGGTCGCACCCACCGTGGGCGGCAGCTGACCCCCGCGTCTGCGCGTGAGGTCCGCCTGGTCGGGCGTGAAGAGCCCCCTCCTGCCCCACGGGTCGGGGGTAGGAGGGAGAAGCGAGGGGGAGATTGGGAATTTCGGGGAGGGACCTAGGGCAAAAATTCGAGGGAGGAAGAGGTGGTTGAGGAGTTTTTTGGCCAACTCGGGCCATCGACTCCCCCCGCCACGCCGCCATCCGAGCCGATCCCCACATCAAGCGCCGCCGTCGCCCCCTCCTGGTCCGGTCCGATCCGGTCCGATCCGAAGGAGTTGGTGGAGGCAAGGGATTTCACGCCGCATCATCGCTTCCGGTGAGGAAATCGACACCCTAGATAAGCCAAGAATCGATCTTAGTTTCTCGAGAGATATCCGGGGTAGAGGAGGGGGAAGAGAAACTTTCGTGGAGGTCCTGAAGAAACCGAAGATGGCGGAAGGAAGATGGGTTTGGCAGCCGGATCCCAGGGTCCAGCGTCAAGTGCGTCCACCCCCGCCACCCCAGCCACCTAGGGTGCAGGCTCCACCGCCACCACCTCCTCGCGGGCAGCAGGGAAGACAAGAGCAGGTTGGGAGGGCAGGGCCTAGGCCTCCTCCACCACCAAGGCCTCAACAACAAATTCCACCGCGCCCAAATCAGCAACAGCCGCCTCAGCATCAGCAGTACCAGCAAAACCAGAGACAGAATCAGCAGCTGGGACGTGCACAAGGTAATCGTCAGCCTGACCCACCAGCTTTCTTCATTGATCCTCGATATTGGAAGTTGATCTGCTACAACTGCGGTGACCCTGGTCACTTTGTGGGGAACTGCACAAAACCTAAGATATGTTTCATCTGTGGGATTCCTGGTCACCATATGGATGTTTGCCCAATGTGGAAGTCAGATCACCCTATTGCATCCTTTGTGGGAAGCTCTAGTCAGGGTTTGGGTTTCTACCACCTGGAGGTTCCAAATGAACAATCAACTCAATGGCTGAATCTCACAAACTGTGGTGTGGTGAATATACTGGCTGGTCAGATCTCACTTGCTGAATTAGAGGTTGAACTCTCAGAGATCTACAGCAAGGACTGGCCATGGCAAATCAGAGAGCTTGAGCCTGGAAGATTTCTGGTTAGATTTTCTCCTAACAGGAAAGTGAATGATATCAAGAATTACCCCTCCTTCAATCTCAGAAAGGCTGGGGTTCAAGTAGAGGTTCTGGAATGGATTGGTGAACTAGAGCCACATAGTGAGCTAGAAGAGGTGTGGATAGAATTAAGAAACATCCCACCCAAGTTTTGCCACTGGAAGGTGTTTGCTCAGATTGCATCCAGTTTTGGCTTGCTTATGGATGTTGACTGGCCCACAATCTTTAAGACATTCTATGAGGTGGTCAAGGTGAAAGTTGCAGTGAGGGACAGTTCAAAGATTCCAAAGGAAAGACTGTTTGAGATGGATCTAAAACTGTATGTGGTGGATATACAAGTGGAGAAAGATCCTAAGCGCAACAAGTGACTCAAATGGAAAGGATGGGAATGATGGAGATGATGGAAATGATGATAAGGGGAATCAAAATATGGATGATGAGGATGATGATTTCTTGGACTCGGGAGATGAGACTAAGAAGAAGGAGGAGACCGACAAGAATGCAAAGTTTTCAACTCCAAAAGCCAGCTCTAATGCTAAGATAGGAAGTAAGACTGTGAGTGTGATTCTGGAGGACCATGATGACTTAGACCAGGGTCTGCTCTTGAAGAGCATGATGTCTGACAAATTCTATAAGAAAAATGAGGAAGGAGTTGGCTTGAGCCATATTGAAGAAAATCCTATGAAGGATGAATCAAACTCTGTGACTATGGGTGGGGGGACTACTTTAGTAGTTCCTGAAAAACCTCTTTTAAAAGAGATGGAAGTGATAGAGGGGCATACTGTTAAACAGAAATACACTCCTGAGAGTGGTATGGACAATATGGTGATGGATACTCCAACTATGGACAGAGAAAATCAAACTGACTGTCAGATAGTGGGGAACAAGATGGCAAGTTTAATTGAAGATGAATCTCAGAAATCTAAATGGGAGGAGTTTAGGAAGCTGGCAAGGCAGCAGATAGCATCAGATGACTGTTTATCTCTGTTAAGAAGGATGGAACTGGAAGTTTCTGAAGGAGAAGAAGAAGTGGAAGACACTGAGATAGATATGGATGAGCTGATGTGTGAAGCCGATGACAAGGAGAATCTAGAGGAAACAATTCATCAAATGGGGAAAGAAAAGGAGGAAAAATGTGACAAGAAGCAGAAGAGGGGGTCTAAGTGGGGTCCAACTCTAAGAACCACTAGACCTAGAAGATATGAAGACGATGGGAGGACTATGATGCAAAAAGCACAAGATCTAACAAAGATACATAATCTGGAGAAAGGTAAAACTCACACCAAATCCTTTGCTTTTCAGAGCAATGATGTTTTATTTCAGAATGCTAAATCTGTGAATATTTCTCTGGGTAGTAGTATTGATACTGCTGTAGATAAAATTGAATATCTTAAACAGAAGGAGATTAAGGATAGGAATGAGTTTGATGAAAGAAATCCTGAGATTTCATTACCTGCTAATATTGATGATGTGCTTGTGGAAACTAATTTCCCACCTCTACCATGTAACTCAGTGACACCTTTGAAGGTTAATAGCAATAACTCTGAGAACTCTTGGGTACAAATTGCTTCTAAAAGCAAGGATGATAATCAAAAAATAGTTTATAATGATAGGAGCATTTTGGAACATTAGAAGCCTCAATAAAGAGGGGAGGCTACAGTGTTTAACTGACTTTATTCATGATAATAAGCTTGACTTTGTTGCTATTCAGAAACTAAGAAGGAGGAGTTTAGTGAATCCTTTTAAATTCTATTAATAGAAATTTTGATTGGAACTTTTTTTACCACCAGTAGGTACAGCTGGGGGTATCTTATTGGGTCTTAAAAGTAATAAGTATGAAGTTAATGCCTGGCAAATAAAAAAATATAGTATCTCAGCCATGATCAGGAATTATAGTGATAATTTTACATGGAGATTAATCTCAGTCTATGGCTCTGCTTATGAGGAGGGGAAAGCTGAGTTTATTGATGAACTTGGCTCCCTGTTGGATAACTGGGGGGGACCCACAGTTATTGGGGGGGACTTTAATTTAGTGAGTAGTGTTATGGAAAAAAAGTAATGGGGTTATAAACCATAAGTGGACTGACCTCTTTTTAGAGTGGATCAATAAGTTTGGCCTCATGGAAATAAAACCTGCTGACAGGTCTTTTACTTGGACTAACAACCAAGCAGAACCTATTTTAGCAGCAATTGACAAGATTTTTTGTACTACCACTTTTGAACAAAGATTCCCTAGAATGTTTGTTGCTACTAAATCTAGGGCTTGTAGTGATCATGTGCCCCTAATTTTAAACTTTGGGGTTACTGACACTTCAGATTTGAAAAATGGTGGCTAGATCAACCTGATTTCAGGGAATTGGTCACCAAACTCTGGAACACACCGTGTGCCTTTACTGATCCTTTAGACATTTGGCAGTTTAAGATTAGATTAGTAAGGAAGAAGATTAAGGGGTGGGCAATTAATATTAATGCCCTGATTAGAAAGCAAAAGCAAGAGCTTCTTAAGGAGCATGAAGTATTAGATAGAAAGACTGAACATGGGGGTCTGTCTCAGGCAGAACAAACTAGGATGAATGACATTATAAGAGAGCTAGAAAGTATTTGGAAGTTGGAAGAAATAAAAACCAGACAAAGGTCCAGAGAGAGAAATGTGAAGGAAGGAGATAGGAATACAGCTTACTTTCAGGCAATAGCCAACCAAAGAAATAGGAAAAAAAGAATAGTGGGCTTAGAGGGACCAGAGGGGTGGATAGATGACAATAAGGGCATGCTTGAGCATGCTGTGTCATTCTATAAGGAGTTATTTGGAGCTGAGGAAGAAAGTGGAGTGAGACTAGAACAGGATTTTTGGCTAGCAGATGAAAAAGTCACAAATGAGGAAAATGAGCTTTTACAAGCTCAGTTTTCAGAAAAAGAAGTGAAGGAAGCTGTCTTTGGCTCTTATGCTGAAGGAGCTCCTGGCCCTGATGGGTTTTCTTTCCTATTTTACCAGGTCTTTTGGGAGGTTATTAAGGAAGATTTGATGAATCTTATTAGAGCCTTTGAGAAGGATGACCTCAACTTAGATAGATTGAACTATATTATGCTCACTCTTATTCCAAAGGAGCCTGATGCTAAGGTCCTGAAGAAGTTTAGACCAATTAGTCTGATCAATTATAGTTTTAAGATCTTTTCCAAGTTGCTTAATAATAGGCTCATTAAAATAGCTGATAGATTGGTTGCTTCCAACCAAACAAAGATTATTAAAGGTAGATATATCCTAGAGAGTGTAGTTGCAGCCCATGAAATTATTCATGAGGTTAACAAAGAGAAAGAAGAAGGAGTGATCCTTAAATTAGATTATGAAAAAGCTTATGACCGAGTTAGTTGGTCTTTCCTTGAGAAAATGTTGGAGTCTAGGGGTTTTGGTACAAAGTGGAGAAGATGGATACAGAGAATTGTTAAGGGTGGCTCAATTTGTGTTAGAATGAATGATGAGAATAGCAATTTCTTTAAACCTGGCAAGGGGTTAAGGCAAGGGGACCCATTATCTCCTCTTCTCTTCAACTTAGTGGCAGATGTTTTTTCTAGAATGATGATGAGGGCAGCCAACCAGGGACTGATTTCTGGTTTGTTGCCTCAGATTTATGAGGGAGGAATTATCAGTCTGCAATATGCAGATGATACTTTACTTTTCTTGGAAAACAATCTAGAGAAGGCAAGTAACTTTAAATGGCTCTTGGTGTGTTTTGAGCAAATGTCAGGCCTTAAAATCAATTATGACAAGAGTGATCTCTTGACTATTGGGATGGATGAAGATCAAACAAAAACTTTGCTAAGCTTTTACATTTGCAAAAAAAGTGACTTTCCCATAAAATATCTAGGGGTCCCTCTCCATTTTAGAAAGTTAACTAGAGAGGACCTTCAACCAGTGATTGATAAGGTTCTTAGGAGGATTGCTGGATGGAAGGGCAGATTACTGTCCTATGCTGCTAGGTTAGTGCTTCTTAAAGCATGCCTAGCAAGTATACCCATCTATTTGTTATCTATTATAAAGTTCCCTAAGTGGGCTATTAAGATGCTAAACTCACATATGGGACACTTTCTCTGGGATGACTCAGAAGAAAAACACAGATATCATCTAGCTAGTTGGCAATTAATTGCCTAGCAAAAAGAAAAAGGGGGTCTTGGGATCCCTGATCTAAGAAGTCTGAATCTTGCTTTATTATCTTCCTGGATCTTCAGATATCATCTAAATAAAGAAGCTATTTGGGTGAGTATAGCCAACTACAAATATAGGGTTAATCATCCAAACATGCTTTGCTGTCCTGAGACAGGTGTTTCTCCTTTCTGGAGGGGTGTTTTGTGGGCTGTTAAGGCAGCTTTCTTGGGAATCAGATGGATTGTTGGAAATGGAAAAAAAATAAGATTCTGGGAGGACCAATGGATAGGTAATACTAGTTTGGCTATTATGTTCTGGCCCCTGTATGTGATAAATGAACAGCATGGAAAAACTATTAACCAAATCTGGGATGGATCTGAACTTAAGTTGTCTTTTAGGAGGGATGTTTCAGAAACCCAACTCAATATGTGGTTTGAGTTGTTAAGTCTTGTTGAGACAACAGTGCTTAATACTGAAGATGATCAGATTATGTGGTCTTATACCTCTAAGGGGAATTATACCGTACAGTCTCTATATGATGTTATCAATGACAGAGGGGTTAACCCTGTCTTTGTACCCTCGGTTTGGAAGTTAGTCATTCCACCAAGGGTACAATTCTTTTTGTGGTTAGTATCACATAATAAACTGTTAACCAGAGATAATCTACAGAAAAGGAGAGATGTAGCTGATTTAACTTGTCTTTTCTGTGCTGAGTTGGAAAGTGTTTCCCATTTGTTCTTTGAATGTTGTGTGGCAAAATGGGTTTGGAGAATAATCTCTGAAATGCTGGGTCTGAAGATTGGAATGGACTTTGAGTCTGTTGCAACCTTTTGGCTGTCAAACAAGAAGCATATTTTGACTAATATTGTGTCATCAGCTGTGCTATGGGCTATCTGGAAATCACGAAATGATTTGTGTTTTCAGGGAATTGCATGGACAAGTACGAAGATGGTGTTTCTAAAGCTAGCTGGGATGCTGAGAAGACGGACGATTCTGCTCAAGGACGAGGAGGACAGATCAAGACTGGAGGGACTAATCCAACAACTGGAAAGCTTCTGCAAGCAACCGGCGCAAATAGAGTGGAGATTGACGGAGTCGTTGTCACAGTGGGTTCCATCAACTGCTCGCTGTCCAGAGGTCGTGAGTGAGAATCCGGAGGGTGCTGCGTCATGTAATAATCATAATCTCCAGACTAGGCTAATGACCGATGGCCAGCAGCAGGACACCAGTAGGTGCTGTGAGTGCGCTGTAAGCGTTGGGGTCATGTATGCTTAAGCGATCACACTGAACTTGGATGCTTTGTTGCTTTTGAATGAAAGCAGGGGAAACCTCTTTTCTAAAAAAAAAAACTTTGAAGACGATCACATCAAGACTAAAAAAGTTACCTTGTCCATGTCTCCATTGCTCCTCGCTCCATTTGATCGGTGACGATCCGGCGTGAAAGATGCCAGCCGGTGTGGACTGATCAGGAAGGGAGAGCGCGGCGTGCAGGGTGTCGGCAGGCGTGGTGTGCCCAGCGAGGGGGAGTGTCCGGGACCTGACGGAAGAGCGAGCAGCTACAAACAAAAAAAGCATACACAGTTGTTAGTCGTCAATCGCCGTGCGATGGTGCGGACTGCAGAGTGCAAGGTGGCCTAAAACATGAGTGGCTAGGTTGTTTTGATCACGCTTGGTTACATGAACCTGAAGTCCTGAAATCATGGCTCCTGAAGGCTTCACAATTAAGGCACATCATATATAAGCTACTTTACCTCGCTATTACTAATTGGAGTTTCTTTTATACACTGCTTCATTTTAACATTTTCTTGTACAAATAGCTTCCTTTCGGCATTCTAGAAATAACATCAAGAAAAGGCTCCGGAATTCTCACAAAAAAAAATATTTATTCATCAATAGGATGGAGTCGTTCCTACTTGACATCTTACAACAATTCCAATTCTCATGAGAAACGTTGCATTTGACATCAGCATCACTCCACGAGCAACGGCCTATATCACTGATGAGATCGAAGCTACTGTATGTATCTACGACTCCGTGACAGCGAACGCGAGCTCAGTAACTTTTTACCTTAGGCCGAAGCCGAGCACGCGCGCTCCTCTCCATGGTGTCCCCCGCATCCATGCCGTGATGCCGATCGAATCAGAAGGCTCAGGCTACCGGCTTGCGTCTGCGGCCGAAGCTCGAGGCAGCAGCTCTTGGAAACGGGTATGAGCTGCTGTGTGCGTGTGCCGTGTGCCAAGAGACCTGTGCTTCCTCTTCGCCTGCTCCGCCCTCCTCCGGACCTCCGGTGTGGTGATGTGCTGGCAGTGCTAGTGCGAAGCTGCGAGACAGCAGCCTCTGCTTATAAAAGGGAGCGCGCAGCAACCTCGCGAACACGGCGGCGATCCCATCTCTCGGCACGCGAAAGGTTGGTGAGCTCGGGGCCGGAGCGCCGGGGGCCGACTGCCGTTGCCGCCACTCGCCAGCAGCCCGGCACGGATAAAATAATGGCGCGCGAGAGAACGTTTCAAAACAGCACCGGAACAAGGCAACGCGGATGCGGACAGCGGAAAGCGTGGATGGAGAAACCGACAGGACTCTATCGGCGTCCCAGTAGCCGACTGGCAGCTGCCGGTTTTTTTTTTTTTTTTTTGTTTTGTTTTGACCTGCTGCCGGGCTTGTTGCTGCGGCGCCATAGCAAAAGGCCGTGCGCTGGGCCGCGCTGGGCTCGGCGGGCGTTGGTTTGGGACAGGCTACGAGGCGGTATAATTGGGCCGAATCATTTGGTCTGTGTTGGGCTCTCTCAATTGAGTGGACTACAAGTTTTTCTATAAAAAAGTGAGTTGACTAAAATGGTTGCGTGCTTGAATTAGTCATGGTATGGTATGGTACAGAAAGATTAATTCAACGAGATTAAAAAAACATTAATTCATTGTGATGGAGATCAGGAGATTAATACGTCCCCCTCCACAATATTTGAGAAACGAGACTAAAAAAATTATGCGTGATATTGTGATCCAAAGTTTTTCAAAAGAAATCATGGAACTTGTTACGTTTTTCTTGTCCTAGGAGAGCTTATTATTTTGATGGTTGGGTATTATAGACGTATATAATCATCAAGGTAGAAAGAGTTTTGTTTGGGAGCACTTCATGAAGCGGGTTCTTAGGGAAAATCACTCCATGTTTGCCAAATACATTTTTTAGCGAGAGAAGTGATTCTCTGATTCAGTGAAGTGATTCAAAGGGACCGTGGAACTTGCATTTTATTTTGTTTGAGGGGAGCTTAATTATGTTGATGGAACTTAGGAATGGGGCTAGCCCATTACCTGATACTCTTAGTTTAGATTTTTGCAGGTTGCTGAGCTGTTTACGGCGTCTGTTCTTCAGATAAGAGACTACAAAGCCACACGCACGTGGCCAAGGTAGTGACTAATCTCGCACACGAGAAACCATTGACAAATCATCATCTCTACTTTGTTGCCCTATTGTATGTCCGTAGAAAACAACAGTCCCATGTGCATCGGCGATGAATAACACGTGCTGCGGTAGAGATCATACGAGTAAGGAGCACAATGCTGAGAGAAGAGATTGATTTATATTTCTCGTATACATTTTTTTTTATAGAAAGGCGGCAAAAGATTTCTCGTATACATTCAGCTCTTGTGAAATTGTTGAGAAGATTGGAGCAGTGACCTATCGTCAAACTGAAAAGGAGAGCTAGCCCACCTTGGATCAATCCATTCGGCATCACGTGCGTTTCTGGTGTCCATCTCTCTGCAGCTATCAGTGCAGCCGAGACTGCGTATACGTAGCCTGTCTTGTCCACCTCGTCATCTCGAGAGCCCTGTGCCCGGTTGTTGAGGATAACTGACGCAGCAGTAGTACTACGTGCTGCAGTGGAGATCGACAGGGTCATGCAGTCGTCTACCGTGCTGTCAAGTGTCGATGCAGTCGTCTGAAGTTTTACTTGCGGCGTTGCCGTGATTTTCAGTATGAACAGTTGCATCCATGCATGGACCGAAGATCCCATCTGAAGCGAGAACCTTTCTGGATCTGGTGTGCATGCATGCGACGGATGATTGATACTACATCGGACATCTGGACCAATTTTCTTACGGAAATGGTTGGACAGCCAAAAGAGGATCTTGGCTTTCTGGAAACAACCTGAGCCTTGTTTGACCAAGATAGTCATGCACTCATTGCTCGAAAAGTAGCAAAACCAACGACCAAAAGAAGTACTCAGAACCTGTTGGCTTGTTGCTCAGGCAGCAGGGTACATCGCATTACCTGCAAACTGAAACACTGATGGAGTCCTGATGCAATTTTTTTTTTTTAGAGAAAAGGGTTTCCCCCGCTTTTGATTATACCAAAAGCAAACATGATTCAAGACAGTTCAGGAGCGCCAAACGCTCAAAGGAAGGCACAAGCCTAGAAATTTAAAGATGCGCCTGATCTAGCAGTCTCAGCACTATCAGCATAACTAGCAGCATAACTAGCAGACTCAGCAGAAACAACAAAGTTCTCAGGGCTCAAAGTGACTGAAGCCGAGCGCTGCACATCCAATGGACCCGATCTTGATGATGTGCTGGTTGTCTCCGGCGTCCAAGTTAGTTGTGGCAGTCCTGATGCAATTCACTGAGTCACGTAATAAAAAGTGTAATTCTTCCGTATGGAGGTGTGACTGTGACCGCTCATGCTGGGCTTTCGAATAAGCCTTGCATCCCGTCGTGCCGGGCCCAATCCTGCGCGCGTCGGCCTACAAAAACAGGGGCTCTCGATCATCCCGTCGTGCACGAGCGAGGGACTCGGAAACGAACAAAACTTGCTCGACCCCCACCAGGCACCAGCTCCAGCAGTGGCGACCACTGTCGTCCGTCCTATTTTCAGTAATATAGGGCCTATATAGGGCGGATTTGCCAATTCGATCGGCACTGCGCAATCATTAGGTCGCTCTACAGTGCCGGGTGGGCTAGCCGTCGATATCATTCAATCCTGGACACGCACCAATAAGGGCCTTTGTTCCAACTGGCAACAGTGGCTGGACACGCTCGGTCACTGTGGACATGTACTTCTCGATCCGTGGTGGCCTGCTAGCTTGATGCATGATTCTGCCTAGGCCACGACCGCGCATCGGCAGCTACCAGCCATGCTCCGTTGGCACTCGGCTAGAGATGGCAAGGTCTTGATCTCCAATTCCTCGTGGAGAATTCTCTGTTATGGAACGAAGATGAGACTAATCTAATTCCTCTAGAGATGGCTTCTTTTTCATCTTCGACCCTAGGGCCACATAGTCGCATGCAGTCCATCCATATCGGGGTTGCGCCCATCCACATCGAGGCTGTAATACCACGGACGAGCTCGCCTAACACCGTGGCCGAGCTCACCCTCATTGCCGGTGTGGCGCCTGTCTGCGTTGGGGTCATGCCCGGCCGCACCAAGATTGTGCCTGCCCCCTATATGCCCCTTATCTTCTCCGATGAGTGCGCGACAACGAGAGAAGGAAACTAGAAGAAGCACACCAACGAAAGATATAACGACGTGACGAGGGGATAAGCCCATACGAGTCATACCTCACATTTGGAGGGACAACATATTGATATAATATTCTCTCTTGGGAGCGGTTTCATACTACCTATCTCTCAACCAAACACCATGATGAAGTAAGATATCTAAGATCGTCTCTGTCCCACCCCTCAACTAAATACAACCTAAATTAGGTCCTTGTATCATGTTAAGAATCCTACCATAAAAGCTCTAGGAAACAAAACCCCAAAGTAATGTTTCACGTAACATGAAACCTTACTTCTTCAGTTTATATGATTTAACACCATAAACTAACTTTTGCTCTTTGTATCTTGTAAGGTCTTGTTTGGATGTAAATCTCAAAAAAAAAAAGGTCTTATTTGGATGTAGTGGTATTGAGACTAATCCACATGTGTTGAGGTGGATTGAAGTGTAATTTAATTCAAATTTCAGTCCAATCCACCCCCAACAAATGTGGATTCATACGAATACTGACCACATCCAAACAAGGCCTAAAGGGGACGGGTTCCCAACAAGGATAAAAATTCCCCATGTGGGGACGGGGATGGGAGGAAAACCTCCTTTTATTTTCTTTTGCTCTAGTTTTGAATTCTTTTCCTTCTTCCCATTTTTCCCTCTCTCTTTCTATTGTTCTTCTCTTTTCTTTCTTTGCCCTTACCTTAATTTAAACTATAAGCATACCCCACGCCGTTCTTGTGGAAATTACAGATTTATAATAAAATTGGACTACATATAATTACTTATATAATGAGATAAACTACTTTTATAAATTAAATTAATGTTGCTGGATGATGTGGCACACTGATGTGGATAACTAAATGCATGTTTCTCGATGATGTGTCTCATGGACATGAATATCATAAATGCATGTGCTAATGAGTTGTGAATCTGTGATAATTAAATGTGCTAGTGCACTATTATGGTGTACAACTTGAATACGAAAATAGAATGTTATTAGTGGGATTTATGATTATAAGGTACTAGATGAATACCCCACGCGTTGCCGGAATGTCGATGTTATAGAAAAACTTCCTATAAAATAGGAAGAATTATTGCTTGAGGCCACATGAAAATATTGAAAAAAATATGACACGAATGCGGGTATAGAACATAGGAATAGGAAAAACACATGAATTTTATATAAATGGGTGCTGAATGATCAAACAAAAACTATATATCCAAGTTTGCATTGCACTGCTATATCACGGGCGATGTGTACCATATACATAGGCGAAGCCTAGGAGCAGGTGCATGAATGAAAGACATGGCCGCCACGTTGTCTGCTCCAAAGCTGCCAGAGCATCATCTAGCATTTATCTGAACTGGCGTTTTCATCAGTAGGAAGCACTCCTATCTAGCTATCTGTCGGGGACGAAAATAATCGGCTCATAAGGAACTTAAGCCCATGAAGGATGGCACGGCCCCAAGGCCCAAAAAGAAGGACTGATGGGAAGACGACGCCGGAGTTGACGACCCAAGACGCGTTTTGAGCCAAAGAGGCGCCCAGGAGAATGAAGGCTGGCCCCAAGCCTGCAGATTCGCCAAGAAGAACTTAATGTACGGAAAACTCTCTTGGGCCCCCTTTAGGAAGCCCAAGGCAGCCCATCTACAAACACTCGATTGGCAAGGCCCAACTTACTAAAATCACCTCGCCTAGGCGGGGAGGGCCTGGTGTGAAGTCTCCTAAATATTGAGGATAAGGACCAACGAGATCGTCATAAGAATAAGAACGAAATGCTGGGAAGACAATCCCCCGATAGGCTTATCAAAGCCCATCCACATATGGGCCAAAATCTGCCTCCTCGCGTACTACGGCGCCAAACCCCGCACAGCCCGCATCTACCACAACTTACTCCCGAACCGAGGGACGAAGCCTCGGGGGCCGAGTTCCGCCTCCCGAGAACACGGGATCTCTAGAGACGATCCCTACCTCGCCCGAGGACCACGACCCTCGGGCGAGACTTCTCCGCCGCCCGAGGATAGAGGGGACCCCGGCACGGCTCTCCTCTCTTCCAGAAACACCACCTCCTCGCGCGCCTTGGGGAGCCAAACCCGATGAGTAGGGAGCAATCATATTTAATGCACACTTCACGCGAGCCCGCGATGACCGTGGCAATCGATTGCCACAGTCGATTCACCCGACCGTTATCTCCTCGCATCCCCGTTGATGGGACATAAAGGGAACGGCTAACACACACGTCACCACGCGAGGAAACACAACTCCACTGTTCATTTACTTGCAGCTTCATTTCCACGACACGAGTCCGAGGATCCTCGGGACGACGACACCACGCCATGACGCGGACCAAGCCCACTGTGGAACATAAAGGGATCCGAGGGTCACCATTTGGCCCTCGGGAGACCCTCCCCCTCGAGGCGACGGAACACGAACACAAGAGACTCCAAGACACGCGTCCAACACCAGGGCACTCCCTTTGGGGAACCCGAGGTCCGGCTCGGGCATGGCATACCTAACAGCTCTGGATAGTAGACACAGTAGCGTTTGTGCATGACACGTATTGTACACATTATCTCTCCTTTACACTATAAAAGGGAGAGTAATGTCAACATAGAACGGATCCCCCTCCACTAGGTTTTCACACTTAGCCATCTCAACCAGGATTGAAGTCCTTCTTCACTCCCAAGAACACCTTGTAACCGCTTTGGTTCTTGTGCACAATTGGTGCGAGTAATACTGAAAGGTCACAAATGCTGGGCGTAGGGCCCCATGGCCTGAACCGGATAAACCCCTCGTCTTCCAAGCTCGCACACGCCATCAGGCGGGCGCGCCACGGACCTATAAATTATTGCGGTACTTGGGATACCCCGGTTCTCAAAACACCGGCAGTTGGCGTGCCCTGTAGGGGGCGCCAGTGCGAAAAACAACTTCTCACAAACCAAGATGGCGGCATCTCTTTCCTTCAAGCCTTGCTCGCCGGAGCGCGTATGGCCAAGGAACGCCGCTGCAGATTCGGCGACCTCGGTTCGTTCAGGTGCTAGGCCACGACTTCGAGGCGATCCCTGCCGACCAACCGGGGGAGCAACCGCCTCCCAATCTTCAAGAAGACGCAACCGGCGCCATGACCGTCGCCGCCAAGAGATGCGACATCAGCAAAGGCGCAAGGAGGACAACTCTTACTACGACCTTCCTCCCATGCCCGTCGACACCGGCGGCAAGGAGGAAACCGCCGGATTCGCAACCCAGATAGTTGCGATGAATCCCGCGGGAGCTACTCAGGAGGAAGGCAGATCTACGAGTCCGACGGCAAACTCGCATATGACGACGAAGAACACGGTGACCACAAACGACGGACGCCAAGAGACCCAAGGGGTGATAACGCCGCAAGAAGACTACGTCCCAACAGATCCAGAATCCCCTGTGCCGGGCGAACCAGAGTGGATGGCGGCGGCACGGCGCGGGCAATACCCGAACGTAACCGCGCCAACCGATGAAGAACTACTCGCCCGCGGACGGCCGGCACTTCATCCGCTCCTCGCGGCTTATTGGGAGCATCATGATTGGCATCCGATTTTTGGATATCACCCCGACACCAGGGCTTTTGTAGACCCCGAACTTGGGCCATATGATAGCGATTATTATGATCCCACTTGTTGGGACTAATGTAATGGTCGAGTTATGAATCACCTCTTTTACTAGCAAGAGTAAAATGGGAGTGTTCTGCCCCTGAGGGGTTAGCAAACCTTGTAATGATGAAAAGAGGAGAAGGGGAAATACTGGATGTGTTTGGGGCTACATCAGTCACCATGAAACATAACCTGAAGTCCCCTCTATCTTTACCACGGGTCAATTAAAACTGCGTCACCACTACAGGGATATAACGCTACTGCACCATGCCCTTCAGGGGAAAATAAAATCAAAACTACGTATCAACAATGTATGGCCAACCTGGCATCACATGCATAGGGGATACCGTAGTAAAAAAACCCCCCAAGGAAGTGGTAGGCGTAGTAGAGGAATATCCCCTGAGCCCATCTACCTAGTTGATCCGGCTACCCTCGGCGCCCATCGGATCCAAAACAACGGGAGATGTTCCGCAATGAGTACTTAACAAGGAAAGAAGCGGGGCAGGCCTATCATTCGTCTCGCCCCCTGGGGTCCACCTCGTATGAATCCGGCCGTACATCCCGGTTTGACTAACATAGCAAAATATACAGCCTTAAGTAGACGGCTTCCACATTACGGCGGACCTGGGGATCCAACCCTTGGAACAAGAGGGGACCCCCGACGCAGGGCGAGTCAAGTGATGAAGGCCCCTGCCAATCACAAATTCAAAATAGGGGTATGTCACCAGGAAAAGAGAAAACCGGAAGACAAGTCCCGTGGTGTAGGACAACGGCATACCCCAAAGAGGTAAGATGAAGCAACGGACAAGCTCGAAGGGGTTGCGTCAGCAGGAGCTGAGGTACCACCAAACCTCTTGACCATGGACCTCTACCAACCTACTGGTAAACACCGAGACCAGGAGACCCCCTCGGGAGCTGATCCAACCCCCTCGGGGGCTACGGGACCCTCCTCAGGAAAACAGAAGCGAAACTTGGGGGAACAGCTCCCCTCGGAGGGTAGCCAAACGACAACAAGAGATCCGTCGGGCGAAGATGATGAAGAAACACAAGACGCGTTCCCCAACACGGGCTCTGCCGACCACCCTAGCCTAGTTTGCTATTCACCACATGGGAATGTGATGAGATCAGACCCCTTTGAAAAAGTGCTCGAGGAATCTATACACGTGTCAGTTGCGACAGAAGAGATCACCGAGCAAATTGAAACCTTACTGATTGTCACTCCTCAGATTGAAATGGCGGTAGGAGTATGCCAAAACTTACTCTCAATATTTGGCATCTCAAAATCTTACAAAAGGAAGATAAACGCTGCTGCAATGGTATACCCAAAGACCAATGGTAGGACAGAAAAAGCCAATGGCATGATCTTAAAGGACCTCAAGCATGAAATTTTTTCGACTGACTCAGTCAATATGGCGAAAGGCAATACAAAGAACTACCAACTGTTCTGCGTAAGCTTACAAGCCTCCCCCAAGGACAGCAGGAGGAAATGAGAACTAGCACTATGCGAGGGAGATAAAAGGAGGCCGTACGCCGCCAGCAGAACCTACAAATACATAGGAGAAATGGGAAACCGTCAGGTTGGCCCAAACGGCGCGGCGAAAGATCAACCGAATGGATCCAGCGGCGGATAACCATAAGCACCCAGTGGGCCCCTATGCCACCAGAGTACTCAAAACTCGAGACATGCCGATACTTCGTCAGATCTGTACAAAGAAGCATGAACTACATAAGCCATGCCCAGAGAAAACAAGAGTAGGAAAGCTTCAAAATAGGTTTTTGTCTCAAAAACACAGACAAAAAACCTATTTCGGGGGCTACCAGAGGGGGAACCCCTCCCCTTACGATCTTATGGTGGTCACTTAGAAAAATTTTACTTAAAAAAAGGCTTCAAGAAGGTTTTTTACTTTACCAGAAGGCTTTCTTAGTCCAAGGAGTCACAAAGACTTTTTCATAAGAATTACGGAATAAAGCCGGACAAGATTGCGGGTCGCTTCATCAATACGGGGAAAGGGAAAAGCGAAAGCAACCTTGAGAAATATTTAATGGCGGAACCACCAAGTTTCGAGCGATCAATATGCCCGGAGAAATCAGGTACAGCGACCCCGTGAGCCGCGGGGATACAAAAAAACAACAACAACAAACGTTCATGGTCCCGGAGTTTTCGCCGATTCGGCATCCATAACCGAAATGGCATTGAAGGAGTCATCGCATCATTGGCAACATCATCACCGCTTCTCGGAATACGCATGGAGGTAGCGTCGGCAGATACCTCCATGGGCTCGGGGCTGCTTCATGTCCTAATTCCACAGGGCGAAGAGGGGAGCTACTTCATCCTCGAAACGGGTGGCAAGCACATCCGCTGGGCCCTCCACCCGAGCGTAGAATTCGGCGGCTTTCTCTTCATCAGTCTTCTCGTCCGCAATCTCCTCTTCTTCGTCATTCCGGCCCAAGAAGAAACCTTTAGAGAGGATCTCTAGGGTTTTGTCCGACAAGGAGAAATGTGAGCACATCACCGCAAGACAACATTTCACCCCATTACGGAAAGCGCCCCGAATCTCCCCTCGGACGTACTTCCCGAGAGCATTCAATCGACTTTGAACAGAAGCACCCGGCGCCAGGTCAGGAGGCCCAACCCGATCAATATGATCCAACACGGCTTTCTCTAAATCCTTGCGCAGGTTTTCCTCAACATTAAGACATTGGGACATACCGGCGACAGCTTCCACCGCCCCTGCCCGTGACTTCTCCGCCTCTGCCAAAAAGAGGAACAGGGTTAAAGACCAAAGCAAAGGGACAGGACCATCAGGCGCGGTCAAAAAGATCAACCAATACAAGGAAGGTCATACCTTCATACATCCTTTTCCATTTCAGCATCTCATTATGCTCATTGAGGGATAAGCTTCGAATTGACTCCGCCTCCTTCCTTGCTGAATCTACCTCCTTGGCTAATTCCTCTACTCGAATGTTTAAAGAATTGGCCATATCCGACCGCCTCTTGGCTTCTTCCATAGCACAGTCACGCTTCGGCCCGGGCCTTTTGAGCGATTTTAGATTCAAAGATGACCTTCCTTGAAGTCTTGGAATGCCCGGTTTGCCTCGATCCCCGGCCTTAATCGAAGTCGGACCAAGCCTTAGCACGCTCTGCCCGCAAGAACTCATAACGGGCGGCCCAGTCATGGTTAATGTCACGGGAAAGGCGAGCGCCACCTCCCTTTGGCGACCCAACTCGAGCCGAAGTACGGCAAAGGAAGTCCCATCGAAGCATTCTTCCGCGATAACTTCGGACCTCTCCCCCAGCGTATTTCTTCAAAACACGAAAAACACGGTCACAAACAAGACCATTAGCACACACAAAGGAAAACAAATCTAAGCCGAGAGAAAAAATAGGCAAACCTCGACGATCCCGAGAAAGCCGGTGACATAAGGTATGGTTGATGTCCTCGCAATCCGTCAACTCCCACACCTCGGATCTGGTCATGCTCACCCCAGCGGCCACCTCGGGGCGATCGTGAATCACCAAAGACGGAGCTCCACCGCCGAGACCGGCCGAGTTCAAGTCAAGTGGGCCCTCCCCGCGCCCGGGGTCCCGTGAAATTGGGACACACCAAGAATGCCCTCGGGGGCCAGGGAAACTTGACCAAAAGAAATCCTGAGGACCATTACAGCTAACCACAGGTACCATGGAACTCGGTTCCCAGATACAGAGGCCCCCTCCGGCGAGAGGGAAACATTTGGGCTGGAAGATTGAAGGGCTATCAGTTGGCGGGCACCAAATGTCATCGACGGAGAGGTCGAAAACTTCGGAACCGGGAGGATCCTCGGATGGGATTTTCTCAAGCAAGCCTTGGGTACCTTCGACATTAGGGTCGCCTCGCGGAAAAGGGTCCACTTTCATAGCACTCACTCCGACGACCCCTTAACCCGAGGTACCTCCGGGGGCGGGACCATTAGCGGCCGTCCTTCGTGGCGATGGAGGGAAAAGCGGAACGGAAGATCCCCCCGGGACCCGGATATCCAGCCCCGAGCGATCCGACGCCCTTGATGAGGGTGCCTCGGCAGCTGTGGGGCTGGAAAACAAAGCGATACCGGCCTCCTTGGATGGATCATTAATCACTAGAGGAGAAACCGCCAAAGAAGGTGATGATACTAAAGGAGCGTCACAGGAGATGACGCGGGGTCCAACTCCAGAGACAGCCGGGGCACTAGTCCGGGGCTGCTTCCAAGGGTGCAGTACAAGTACCTCGGCCCCTCTCTTTCTGGCAAGGAAAGCAAGAATGATTTCCAAATCAAAACAAAAAAGGTTGTCAAGAGCAAGAGAAAACAACCCAACTTACAGAGATTTTGGGGTAGCTTTTCGGAAAGGTAGGAACGGAGAGCAAAGGCTTGAGAGACAATGGATCCTTAACACCAGAAGCTTGCCCTATCGTCGGCTGGGACAAGGTCAAAGAACGGGATAGAGATGCGGGTTCCGTCCGCACGACCCCACTCCAAAGAGACGATGAGTCGCTCTTAACGCCAGCACTAGCATCCGCCCGATGCGCGTTCGAAGACGAAGAGTTCGGGGTCACCAGCATCCCTTCACCCTCAAGGGATTCTCCGCCACTAGCGACCCGATGCTTAGCGCATTCGAGCAGCTCATCCAGCTCCTCAGGACGCGAAAATACCCCCATCACCGCGTCCTGGCGCTCTTGGGTATTCGCGCTACCTTCTGACGACGAAGCCGAATCAGTGGCCGAAGATTCTGGCCGACTCACCACGTTTCCTCTCCTCACGACGCCGATGGTTCAAAAAGCGACCCTCTGGGCCTTTTTCTCATTTGCCCGAACCTTCCTCAACCGCTCGCGCTCGTTCTGGGTGCGATTGGCATCCCTGCGGGCCTGGTCTTCGGGCACCGGCGGAGGCGATTCCTTGTGTACCAAATCCCCCTGTGTAGGAAAAAGGGGATCAAAGCGAGAAACCACAACAAAAGGAAAATAGCGGAAACAGGATATGAGAAGATGATTAAATCTTACCAGCACAATATACCCCGCGGCTGGGCGAATTGCAATTTTGGGGATTTCCTCGGGAGTCTTGTCCCCCAGAAACACGCGAACACGGCGCATCAGGGCATCTCCGGAAAGGTTTTCAAATGACATCCGAGTACCGGTGAGATCCACCTCCTCCGTCATCTGCCAAAGACACAAGGGGCGAGCCATCAAAGGCAACACCCAGCGACGAGAGAAGAAGGCAACAACTGCCGCCGCATCTACACCCTTCTCACGAAGAAGAAGGATAGCCGATCGAAGGCCATCCAGATGACGTTGTGCAGATTGGGGAGGGCCGTCATGCCATCTGTTTGGCTTCACCTTACTCACGCCACCTGTGTAAGCCGGGAGACCATCTCCGTCGTTCCGAAGATAAAACCACTCCTCCTGCCACCCCTTGTTCGAGCCGGCGAGACGAGAAGGGATGTATTCATCCGCCCGACTTTTCCTCTGTTTATCCAAGGTCCGGAGTTGAATGATGCAAGATCCAACCCGCACCGCTCGCCTTGGCGAACCGAGTTTCCCGGTACTCAGGGTGTTCAGCTCCGCTTTGAAGAACCACCGCCATAACTCCCAGTGAGGCTCGATTCCTAGGAATCCTTCACAGAGGGTGACGAAAATCGACGCCTGAGCAATTGAGTTGGGGACGACGTGGTGAAGTTCGACACCATAATAGTACAGGATCGCCCGCATAAACCGACATGCCGGCACACCAAAGCCTCGCCTATGGTGATCCATCGGTGACGATATATCCGGATGGCGGTTGCGGTTCTTCGTGGGACATATCGGGCACCGACCACTCCGGCCGCGAATCGTCGGAGCGGCACGCGCAAGAGACCCTCATCCACCAAGCGTTGCAATTTCACCTCCGTCACCGACGACCTGGGCCACAGAAAGGGATCGAGAGGAAGGACGGCCTCCCCTTCCTACGAAGCCATGGACCTCTTCTACGACAAAAAACAAGGTTAGGTACAACCAATCTAGATCTCTCTCTCGCTCCGTCCACGCCTTCTTCTTCTTCTATAGGAACAACGGAAGACACTGGGAAGAGCTCTACACAAAGAAGAGATAAGGATTCAGACGATACCCGCGCCGCTCCCAAATATATAGGGAAGAAAGCGCATCGACCAAGATTAACCTTACCAAAGACAAAGGGGGAGCGTGTAGCGATCCGACGGCGACCGACCCCAAAGCGCCCAGGGCCCCAAAGAAGCATCACGGTGGGCGGTAGCCTATACTGACGTAGCGGTGTATTGTCCTATCCAATGAAAGCGGATACCGCCGCATATGGGCCGGAAAGGTGCACCGCACACGGGCGAACGTGTGCGAGGGTCAAAACGCAAAGGCCATAGCCTAAACTCAAAAGCCTCTCCCCGGGAAGGCGCCCGGAGCCCCCGGGGCGGGAGTGAAAAATCACCGCATCGCTGCACCTTTGAAAGGAAACGCCGAGCCATGAGCTCACCGCACGGTCCGTAGGATCCTAAAGCCGGGCCCTCCGGGTTTCTACACCGCCTCGGGACAACCGAGCAAGGGGCGAAGGGAAATGCACAACCGCCGAGCCTAAGCTCTCGGGAGCTTGAGATTTCCCCCGAACGTTATCTAAGACTTACGGTGGCAACCGCTAGAGATGTCCCATCCGTGGGACGCCCGGCCCGCCCTCGGAACCCGACCGTCGGATCCGGGATCCGCTAGGTGGACCGAGAGTTCTTATGGAGTGAGTCTGGACCACATAGCCGACCCCCGCCCCGACGGAGGCACGGGCACTCCGCTTAGATTTCCTGTTACAACGCTCAACGGGGTGTGCCATACTCGGCTCACAGGGCAAGATGACACAACCCCCTCCTCCTCCTTTTTTTCAGAAGGCGACAGGAGGAGCCGTAAGTAAAAAGACGGAGAGAGGTTTGGAACGACCTTGTGCACATAAGCGCGGGCTCCTGGACGCCCCCGCATACCGGACCTCCCATGCACGTCCTCCAAGAGATTAGTGGGTAGTTCAAATCTTACTAGCGTGTAAGAAAAGCCCTCTAAGGAATAAAAATATTCCTCCGAGGCCTCGGGGCTACACTCCAACCAAAGATGCTCGCCGCCTTACCCGTCCCCGAGATCAAAAGGTAGACCAAAAGCCGAGGGTCAATTGCCGAAAACCCCGAACGAAAGTCATCCTACTCCCTCGGGGCTCGGGGGCTACCGTCGGGGGACGAAAATAGTCGGCCCATAAGGAAATTAAGCCCATGAAGGATGGCACGGCCCCAAGGCCCAAAAAAGAAGGACTGATGGGAAGACGATGCCGAGTTGACGACCCCAAGATGCGTTTTTGAGCCAAAGAGGCGCCCGGAGAATGAAGGTCGGCCCCAAGCCCGCAGATTCGCCAAGAAGAACTTAATGTACGGAAAACTCTCTTGGGCCCCCTTTAGGAAGCCCAAGGCAGCCCATCTACAAACACTCGATTGGCAAGGCCCAACTTACTAAAATCACCTCAGCTAGGCCAGGAGGGCCCAGGGTGAAGTCTCCGAAATAATGAGGATAAGGACCAACAGAATCGTCATAAGAATAAGAACGAAATCTGGGGAAGACAATCCCCTGATAGGCTTATCAAAGCCCATCCACATATGGGCCAAAATCTGCCTGCGTACTACGACGCCAGCCCAGAACAGCCCGCATCTACCACAACTTACTCCTGAACCGAGGGACGAAGCCTCGGGGACTGAGTTCCGCCTCGCCCGAGAACACGGGATCTCTAGAGACGATCCCTACCTCGCCCGAGGACCACGACCCTCGGGCGAGACTTCTCCGCCTCGCCCGAGGATAGAGGGACCCCGGCTACTGGCTCTCCTCTCTTCCAGGAAACACCACCTCTGGCGCGCCTTGGGGAGCCAAACCCAGTAGTAGGGAGCAGTCGCATTTAATGCACCACGCTTCACAGCCACGATGACGGGGCAATCGATTGCCACTGCCGATTCACCCGACCTGTTATCTCCTCGCATCCCCGTTGATGGGACATAAAGGGAACGGCTAACACACACGTCACCCTGCACAGGGAAACACAACTCCACTGTTCATTTACTTGCAGCTTCATTTCCACGACACGAGTCCGAGGACCCTCGGGACGACGACACCACGCCATGACGCGGACCAAGCCCACTGTGGACCATAAAGGGATCCGAGGGTCACCATTTGGCCCTTGGGAGACCCTCCCCCTCGACGCACACCTAACACAAGAGACTCCAAGACACGCGTCCACACCAGGGCACTCCCTTCTGGGAACCCGAGGTCCGAGCTCGGGCATGGCATACCTAACAGCTCTGGATAGTAGACACAGTAGCGTTTGTGCATGACACGTATTGTACACATTATCTCTCCTTTACACTATAAAAGGGAGAGTAATGTCAACATAGA
Organism: Hyparrhenia diplandra; assembly: GCA_015847255.1. Classification (NCBI taxonomy): domain Eukaryota; kingdom Viridiplantae; phylum Streptophyta; class Magnoliopsida; order Poales; family Poaceae; genus Hyparrhenia; species Hyparrhenia diplandra. The sequence goes on along the minus strand of JADLZK010012069.1, from coordinate 164,721 downwards.
ACGGATCCTCCTCCACTAGGTTTTCACACTTAGCCATCTCAACCAGGATTGAAGTCCTTCTTCACTCCCAAGAACACCTTGTAACCGCTTTGGTTCTTGTGCACAATTGGTGCGAGTAATACGAAAGGTCACAGCTGCTGGACGTAGGGCCCCATGGCCTGAACCAGGATAAACCCCTCGTCTTCCAAGCTCGCACACGCCATCAGGCGGGGAGCGCACAGCCTATAAATTATTGCCGGTACTTGGGATACCCCGGTTCTCAAAACACCGACACTATCGGAAGGAAGTGAGAAACTCGAGGTGTGGCCTTCGATGATGCCTACCGCCACCGGCAAGAACACCAAATTTCGATCTCCCTCGCCTCCATGGCTTCATGGGTCACCGAGAAACTCGCAATCTCGGAGAAGGCGATCATCGTGGCCTTTGCCGATGCATCTTCCTGCACGGTCGTGGCATCTCCCAGTGCAGCAGCGTACATTGCCTCTAAGCAATCGATCACAAAACGGTGCTGAGACATAGAGGAGGCAAGTAAGCAGTTTTATCTGAGGTGCATATAGATGAGGGCGGCAATAATGGTTTTGACCGAACATTTGGTGACTGTTTGTTTAGTGTGCACTGATTGACGGCTTCAGAGGTAACTGCTTCCACTAGGACCACTACTGAAATTACTCTAACACATGCAACAATACTATTTATGAGTAGGCACTTGCATGCAAAGGGTAGGAAAAGAGAAGATGCTCATGTGTCATACTTGCATGATGTCGAGAGAAATCCCCTAGTGAGGCTTTCCCATATTGGTGTAGCGTATACAAATATAGGTTAGGTGGAGCCTCCCTCCCGGCTAGCTTCATCAAGAAAGCATAAAGCCGCAAGTTTGGGAAAAAAATGAAAAACGAAATGGCCATCAAGCCACCAAGAAGGAACTAAACTTCACTTGTATCGAGTAGTGATCGGGTGTGCCGACGAGCCAAGACACCTTTACCGCCGTCTCGCAAGCATCGCATCAAGTTACCTAGCACATCCCATCAATTGGTATTGCATACACGAGAGCATAGGACATCGGATGAATCAATTATTACTACTCCTCGCTTCTAAAAGAAAATTTATTTCTAGATTTCAGATTGGCTAAACTTTCTTAAGTTGACATATTTTTTATTATATTTATATAAAAATATCAACATTTATATCTCTAAATACTTTTCTATATAAAAATATATTTCGTAATAATCTAATGATACTTATTTAATATACAAAAATATCAATATTTTTTCACATATAGAGGTGGTTAAAGTTGTAGAGGGTGTACCACCGTACTATACTAGTCCTCGATATAATGCAAATATTGGTTGCTTGCTAGCAAAAGTAGTTTTGTCGTTTCCAGTTAGATTGGGCCGGAACCGACACGTGAATTGGGGATTGGGAGGAGGAGATGGGAACGGCGGCGATGGTGGTGGCGGTGGTGAGAGGTGGCGGCGTGGCCGCGCCCGGGCGGGCGCGGGCGGGCGCTGGGTGAGGGCGCGCGCGCGGTGGCGGCGGCCCTAGCGGCATGCGGCGAGGGGAGGGAGGGGGCACGCTTGAAGAGGAGGAGCAGGAGATTGGGATAAAATTCTTTATTTGCTTGTTGCCCCGAAAGATTACTGCACCCCTTACTTATATAGCCCTGGCTAGTGGGACTTGTATCTCAAGCAATCTCCCTAAAGGTTTCCTTATAGATTGGAATACCTTTTACAAGCATATCCTATTTATTTATTTCCTAATAAGGGTCTCCCTTATAGATGAGATATCTCCTTCCACACCAAAATGCCTAAAGATAATCCTAGATATTTTCTCCCTTTATTTCCGAATTAATTGCCGAAGAATCCGCGGAAGGGAGGAGACGGCGGCGCGGGCGCGCGCGAGCCCGTGGGGCGGCGCCGGCTCCGCCGCGGGCCCGACGGGCCTGTCATACGGGCCCGATTTCTGGGTCATGACATCTCCCCTTCTCCGACCGGGCGCGTCCTCGCGCTGGATGAAAGTCCATTCGGTGACACCGGGGTGGAGATCGGCTACCCTAGGGCGATGAGCTCAACCCGCAGATGAGTCGACCACCCTCGCACCGGGTTCCCGAGGATCATGTTCTCCCCGGTTCGCTTTGGATCAAACTCCGGGAGGTAGTGAAGGTTGCCGATGTAGCCGTGGTAGATGTATCGGTGAACAAAGACGCCCCTCGCTGCGGAAGCCGCCCGACGACGGGCCGCCAGTAGGAGCTCCTTGAACGCCCACCTCAAGGTGTTGATGCACCATGTCGCGCGGGGGCTCTCCAGAACAAGAAACGCCGTTGGGATCAGCATTGACGAAGAGCGGAAGTAGACGCCGATGGTGATGTCGCGGGCGAGTAGGAGTAGCGGCCAAGTTCAACATCGCATCCGTACATGAAGGAACCGACGCCGAACGTAGAGGGTGAGAGCCGGTGGACACCCCTCTCGCGCATCGTAGCTGATGTGGACGTTGTCGACGGTGAAGAAGAGGCGATCCATGCCGTCGAGGAAGACGACCCTGGCCGGGCCGACGTGGTGGCGCCGCGGCCACATGCCACCCAACAGGATGGCGGTCGGTGCAGCTGAAGTTGGCTCGGTCGTGTAGGCTCCCAAGGCGAGGAAGTTCGTCCTACGAACTCCGCCCTGAAGCAAGGCCTCCAGCAGATCTGGCAATAGTGGAGAGGAAGCCGGGAGGTAGAAGCGGCCATCGAAGAGGAGGAGACCGTCCTCCAGCGTCCATCTTTGGGCGCCGTCGCCGCCGTGGTGACGTCGAGGGCGATGCGGCGTAGGTGCTGATCCTCCAATGTTGCCTGGCGTAGTTGGACGAAGACTCCGGTGGACGTGTCGTAGAGGTCCAAGGCAGTCGCATGCCTTGAACGTTTCCCAAGCCGAGTTGTAGCAGTCCGGACGCCGGCGAAGATGCCTGACCTGAGCAGGCCAGGGCCAGGAGCGCCCCTGCGCTGGGGGGGTGGAGCCGATGTGAACGTGCTTGGGCGACCGTCACGGTAGTACTGCAGCTCGTGGGTCGTGAAGTCCCACGTCACTCGTCCTAGGCTTGCCAACCAAGGCATGCCAAGGATGACGTCGACGTTGTCGCCCAGCGGCATGACATAGGCGTCGATGTCGAAGGTGCTGGCGTCGAGGCGTAGTGGTACGTCGAAGGTGGCAGCCCGGCATGTCGAAGTGGCGCCGGTGCCAGTGGTGATCAGCACACGCACTGGCTGAGTCCGGAGGCCTGCCGTGGTCACCACGCGGGGGTCGATGTAGTTGTGCGTTGCTCCCGAGTCGACGATGATGTTGACGCCGTGCCGAGATCATACCGACGGGGTAGAGAGAATGCGCACCACGCACGGGAGTCGGGGTCCCCGAGGACCTTCGAGTCAATGGCTCCTCTTGACGCCCTCCTCCCGGGGCGTTCGTCGTATCGTCGTTGTAGTCGTTGAAGATCGTGATGTCGAAGAGGTGCTTGCACTTGTGACCCCGTGTACGCGCCGTCACGCTTGAAGCGAGGTCCCGCCTTGCGCCGCTCCGTCATCTCTTCCGTGTTAGCCGCTTGAACGGCCGGGTCGGTCTTCCGACGAGGGGCGCTGGGGGCGGCCGCCAGGCCGAGGGCGCCGGTGCCCGCCCTTTGCCCGTCCGGGCTTGCCGGTGTTGTAGAGGATGGCGGGCGTCGCTGGTACGCCGGGCGAGACATGGCTGCCTCCATGTCTTTGGGGTTCTCCAGATCTCGACGTCCGTCTTGAGCGGTTCACCCAAGCTCGCCGTAGATGTTGACTCGCCGCTAGTCGTCGAGGTTTCCTCGCGTGCCACATGTGCCGTGAACCGCCTGCGTGTACTCATCGACGCCGCCGTCTTCCTCGATGCCAGCTCACCCAGCGGATTCCGCCGCTCACCGGGCCGGCTCGTTGACGTATTGGGCAAAGCTTGCCCAATCGCCACCGGTTTCTCCCCGGGAGAGCCTCATGTACCATTGCTGTGTGCTCCTCCCGTAAGATGATAGGAGGCATACCGGACTTGCTCGTAGCCGGGCGTACCTTGTCCCCTCGAAGAATTGCTCGCGCGCCGGTTGATCCATGGGAGGGGATCCTCCTTGCCATCGTAGGTTGGGAAGGACAGCTTGTGCGTGCATGGAGCGAGACACGGAAGGTGTCGACCGGGAGGGGGGAGGGGGGCGGCGCATGCGCCCTGGCTGGCGCGCCTTCGGCCCCAAGTAGCCCTTCATCGGGTTCTCCGGATCACCGCTTGTGACTTGATCGCCCCGGTTACGCTTGCCATCGGTCCGCTTCTTGATGAAGTCGCGGGCTGCTGTCTCCAACATCGTCTTCATTGCAATCTCAGCGTCATGGAGTTGTTGATGGCGCTTGAGTGGTCTTTGGATTGTCGCCGAGAGGATAGAGAGCTTATCCTCGATCGTGTCCATCCTGATGTTGAATTTGGCGAACTCGTCCCCCAAGTTCTTCAGCAGCTTCTTCGATTCGGCGTCCATGGTGGTGGGTGGATCGAAGTGGTCTCCGGATACCACCGCCGTTCCGCTTAGATTGGGCCGGAATCGACACGTGGATTGGGGGATTGGGAGGAGGAGATGGGAACGGCGGCGATGGTGGTGGCGGTGGTGAGAGGCGGCGGCGTGGCCGCGCCGGGGCGGCGGCTTGGCGCTGCGTGAGGGCGCGCGCGGCGGCGGCCCCAGCGGCGTCGGCAAATGGGGAGGGAGGGGGCGCGCGGAAGAGGAGGAGCAGAGATTGGAATAAAATTCTTTATTTGCTTGTTGCCCCGAAAAGATTACAAACCTCTTACTTATATAGCCCGGCTAGTGGGACTTGTATCTCAAACAATCTCCCAAAAAGGTTTCCTTATAGATTGGAATACCTTTTACAAGCATATCCTATTTATTTATTTCCTAATAAGGGTCTCCCTTATAGATGAGATATCCTCTTGCACACCAAAACGCCTAAAGATAATCCTAGATATTTTCTCCCTTTATTTCCGAATTAATTGCCGAAGAATCCGCGGAAGGGAGGAGACGGCGGGCGGGGCGCGCCGAGAGCCCAGTGGGCGGCGCCGGCGCTCGCATGGCACCGCGGGCCTGTCCTTCTTCGGCCCGATTTTTCGGGTCATGACAAGTTTACATTTAACCAAGTTTCTAATTGATAATTGTAGTTAATCTAATGGTATCTATTCGATGTCATAAATAGTGATAGTTTTTATCTATAATCGATCAAAATCAAAAATATATACGTGACACTGTACAGCTAAAATTGAATTCTTTTCTGGATAGAGGGAGTACTAGTTAACGTAGGCAATAATGCGAGATTCCATCCGAATTGCCCATAAGCTGCTGAATTATGTACATCTTTGATCAGTTCAAAGTGCTGACACGTTTTGGTCACCGGCGTTCATATAGCTTAAAGTATTATACACCACTCATCAACTTCCAATCATCAATGCTGGTATTAATTTAGTTAGCAAATGTTGCACATATAGGCATAATGCTCGACCACGACACACCGTCTAACATGCATGCTCATATGACTACTGAACTGAACGTCTGAACCCAGGAGTCGATCGAAGAAGACGAAAGTTTGATATAGAAGGCAGAAGAAGTGCAGAGGCAGAAGAAGGATGGGCATGCATGCATGACTACCTTTCTTGTACACGGGCTTTTCTTTGACCTGACCGCATGCAGATGCAGGGCGTAAAGGCGAAAGCGACCTATCAGTGCTGTTACGAACGGCCTCTGATTTGTTGCCTCGACAGGCTGCTGGCTGCTGCAGGCCAGATGGACAAGCACGTGCAATCAATATTTGAGTCACGTATAAAAATCTACTTATCATGCACAGAGACATGGAAAATCATAAAACCTAACCCCTTCCAATCCTTTCACTGCTCTACAAATCGCCATCTGAACGTGTCCTCACACTTTAAGCTTAATGTCTCGCTTCTTTAATCGTTGTGTTCCTGAATAGCGCGGGAGTAGCATCACTATTGTGTCAACGTACGTAGGGAAAATGGACAAATTTGTGTCGAAGAACGAGATTCAAAATCACAAAAAGGTACAATGATTTTGATATATCATATGCATCTGGACCGTTGACAAATTTGTGTCGAAGAACGAGATTAAAAAATCACAAAAAAGGTACAATGATTTTGATATATCATATGCATCTGGACCGTTGATTCTCTGCAATGCTTATGGGCGCGTGAGGTACTGGCAAGCTGTGTAAGTGGTTTCTGTTTGAGAAGCTGGTCACGCATTTGCAGAATACTACATATAACCAATATATCAAGATAGAAGTGGCATGGGGTAGCATGCTTGAGATTAGCAACTCTGGCATTATAATGGTGGTTACAAACAGTGGCAGATCTAGATTTTTACTCAAGGGTATGCCAGCTAAAATTTTTCATATACAATTTGGTAAAACCATTTGCCAATTCGGTAAGAATTATAAAAATTATAACATATAATTCGATATGTATATACTAAATAACGCAAGAAGTGTTCAGCTCATTTAATTGAAACTATCTATAAATGACAATATAAATAGTTAAAACAATATGTTGTTCAAACTCTAGAGATAGAACTCAATGATATTAACAATGAAAATTGATAGGACTAAAAAGAGTAGAGAGCGAAGATTGAACCTCATCTCGATGGCCTAAACAATCGTGCAAATTTATCAATTTGAGACTGCAGGTAAGATTTAATTGTGGAGTCATTTTGATGTCTCCGAATCTTCAATACCCGGACAGGGCCACAATGTCTTCCGATCGATGATTGAACGAGATCACGAGGCCACAAACCCACAAGGCTGGACGGTAACTGATAGGCATCTTTCCCATCAATGAAGGGAGGCCACCACGATACGATTGCGAATGGCTAGAAGCCAACACGCCTGCAAGGCAAGATGCGGCGAGAACCCTCATTAGAACACCCTATTGATATGTGGTCGCATCACAGTATAGCCCCTCCCCCACCCCGAAAGGTCGTCGAGGTCGCATATAGCAGCCGACAGCTGCATTGTTGGACTAATTTTTTATTACCTACATACAAATACATACAAGTTATGCAGGGTATGTCGATGCATACCTGGCATACACTATAGATTTGTCACTGGTCACAAAGGATGCATGGTTGAAAAGGTTTGAGAGGTGCCAATGCATGTTGGTATGGTGATGAGGGCGGCTGCTAATGGTTGCTTGATGTTGAAGTGGTGCCAAATCCAATGGATTCTCCGCCTTCCCCACACATCAGTGGGTCTCTACTAGGCTTTCTTACGGGTGATCCCGATGTATTGATCGCTTGGTACATCGTAGTCATTCTCTCGATGGTAGAGGATCTCACAAGATTATAGGCCCTTAGCTAGCCTACAAATTTTGGGGTGCGAGGACCGATAGCTTGGTGGTATCCAAAGACAAAATGCTGAGTAACATGAATATTTTAAGAAGAAAAGCCATGCCCCGACTCCTACACCTGTGCCTTCTCGCAATAGTCCGGCCTGAAGAAACCGCCGATCATCTTTTTTTTGTTGGGTGTTCGCTTGTCGCAACATGCTTTGGAATGAGATGCGGATTGAGATCTCCCGCAATATTGCCTTCGCTGAAGTGGTTAATCATATTAAAGTCTAGATTAACAACCCCTTTTTCATTGAAACAACCATTCTAATGTGCTGGGGCATATGGAGGGCAAGAAATGACTTAATCTTTAATGGAATTCAGTGGAGTGTGCAAATTTGCAAAAGATTCTTCATGACATAGTTATCTTTATTGAGATACAGGGGTCAGAGCTAAGCAAGAATAACAATTTTTAGAATGGATTCAGAGTCTAGAATAATGTGTTAGCTGGCAATCATTTTCTTTATTTCCTTCTTTGCCTCTTGAGGGATATTTTGGTCTTAGGTTTTTCCCATCTCTTTAGCTTTTTTTCTTGCTCTTTTTAAGTGCCCTGTTATAACTTGCTTTTTGTTTAAATTCAATAAATCATTGTAGGGACCGAGTCCCTCCAGATTAAAAAAAAAAAAAAAAACCCTTCTCCATCGAAACTAGGAGTTGCGGCAAAGCTATGTGTCACAGTACATCGGCGGAGGGGCCATGGGCCTCACGCGCGCCGCCAGCCAGGGCAGCAGCCTGGTGTTGGCCGCCGCCGCCGACCGCAACCCCGTCGCGTCATCATCTTCGCCATCAAGTTATCTTAGGCAACAATTATTTAAGAAATAAAATAGATTTACTTCGTATGCAAGGCAATATTATTTAGGGAATAGGATCGAGATTGCTTAGTGTGCAAGTCTTTCTGGACCATAAATATAAGGGACATGTAATCGGTTGGAATTAATCAAGAAAATAATTAATTAAAAGAGTAACACTTTCAAAGCTCTGATTTTCTGCTCCCTAAATCCTAGCCGCCGCGCGACTCGCGCCACCACCACCTCGCCGCCGCTGCCCGCCCTACCGCCGCCGATAGCGGTAGCTGGAATCTGTCCGGACTGTGACACTATGCTTTTGTAGAGGCACCAAAATTCTCCGGTGACCCATCGGAGAATTACCGTGGTGCATAGGCAATCGAGAGCTATCTAACATGAGGAGAACGCGGAGCAGACATGTCGCATCGTCCTACATATATAAGCACGCGCGCACTCCAAGAACGGGACGAGATCGAATCTGCCAGAGCTTGGACGCGCGCGCGCTAGCTAGCTGTTGTTGCCGAGAGCTTCTTGGACATGCATGCGTGCGTGCGTGTGCTCTACCACACCACATGCGGCAACGCAAGAGATCGATAGAATCAGGGCCGGCCGGCCGGAGACACGCGCGCGCTTCTTTACTTGGGGTTGGGTGATTGAAATAAAGGTTGGTGCACGATCAGTCTAGTCAACTATTTCGAGCGGCATGCGAGGGTCCAAGCAAGGGTGTGCATCTGCATGGCATTGTACGCGTGCACCGGTACGACGACATCAATGGCGACCAACAACAGATATTGGCGGGGCTCGTATTCAAAATGGGGTGTCCCCATGCATATATACACACTACTCGTGGTGCAGGAGCACTATGGGGCGGAGGATAGGATTTTTTTTTACCACTCGTGTCGCCCAGGAATAAAGACATGCATGCTACACGTATGTTCATAGTCATAGCTGCGTACTAGGTACAGTATGTATCGTGCATGCACAGTACGTACTGTCCAGATTGATTGGCCAACGCACGCACCTGTCTCTCGTGCCGCCCTGGCCCTGCATGCATGATTTGTAGTACGTCGTACATACATTGTATATAGTGTAGTATAGTAGTACATGCTGTTTTTGTTGGATGGGTGCGTGTTCTATGTATATATATACATGCACTTGTAATATGGCAGTAATGGTTTTTTAGGATGGGTGTGGCCACGCGGGAGGAAACAAAAGATGCTCTGAGAAACAGGTGCAGTATTTTCCTTGCAGCAGGAGACAAAAGTCTGTAGTACCACCACCAACATATCCCCTTCTCGTGCAAGCAAGGGGAGCTGGGAGCCAGCACTTGTTCTCACACTTTTATCTTCAGATTCTCTCTACACAGCAGACGTACTATACTACACTGTGACGTACACTGTCTGCCCAGACAGGAGAGAGAGAGAGAGGCAGCAACACTTGTGGTCACATCAGTGCACTTCCTAAAACTAACAGATCATGCAAGCATAAGCCTTCCCCAGCTTTATATCACGTCTTGAAGAACTTGTCTTTATATGCTCTCTTTTGATTCTAGTACTCTACTTATATCCTTTCCTCCGAGAACATAGAATATAATGCATGTCCTGTTAGACAACAGGAAACATTGAAGAAACTTACTACGAATGAGTACAATCCATCCATATTGTACCATCCAATCTCCTACAACTACAGACAATTTTTACAGCTAAGTAAATCGCAATGATCTACTCTTTTTTTTCCAAATTATAAGTCGTTTTAACTTTTTCAGTACATCCATTTTTTTTCTACATCTAAATATAATAATATGTCTAGATACATAGAAAAGTAAATAAACCAAAAGTCAAAGCAACTTATAATTTGTAACAACGAAGTAACACATCCATTAGAGTAAATAAAATGAAAAACAAAATACTTAAACTAAAAAGAGCGGGACATAGAAACAAAAAAATAGCTAGTTCCCATGACACAGAAGAAGAAGCTAAGAAGAAGAAGAAGAAGGAGGAGGAGGAGGAGGAGGAGGAGAAGAAGAAGAAACACTTTCTAGTGCGATCTTTGCTTGCATTGTATTTATTCTAGCTAACACATCAATTAGAATAAATAAATAAAAAGAAAGAAGAAACTACTAAAAGAGGGGGACACAAAAACAAGAGTGTAGCCCTCATCTTATCCTTTTCTACCTCTTTCCATCTTAATTAATGCAATGGCTATTGTCCTAGAGAGATCGAATGTGTGTCGCGCGTGCATATATGCATGCTTGCGTTTGCCGATAGTAGATGCGAGCTAAACAATGTCACCAACCACTCTCGTCTTGCTCAAACGGACTCCCTGCAGAAGTAGCAACACCATTAGTGGCACCCCAATCTAGCATGTTGAATAACGGATCGGCGCCCAAGCTCTTGTTGGGCACCATTTCCTTCTCCTTTCCAGGATCAGCACCTGCGAAGATGAGGCTCATGGGATCCGATTCCAGCTCGGCGAGGTCAGCGAAGAAGTCATCGGCGTGGTGGCTGCCGCTGGCCTCCGGTATCATCGGCCTGTAGTAGCTCTGGCTGAACATCTGCTGCATGAGATCACCGTGATCCAGCAAGACAGAGGCGTCATGGTCTACCCCCTTCTCCATCTCCGACCCCACCATTGCCTCCTCTTTCACAGCCATCATCGTCACCGGAGGAGTGCTGTTGCTGGTGGTGCTCGTGGTCGCTGTGGTGGTGGTGCTGGTGGCTGCGGTCGCAGTGGTGGCGCAGCTAGTAGTAGGGACTGCCGCCGAGGCCTGATGATGCTCCGGTTCGGCTTTAAGGTTTGGCTTCTGCTGGTTGTGCGAGGGGTTGTTCTTGCTGTTCTTGGCGTGGTGAGAACGTGTTGAGCCAGCCAGCGCGTTGCGCTGCGTCGGCCAAGGGTGGTTGTGCTCCGAGTTGTAGGTGATGACGAGCAGGCTTGGGTCGGTCCGGCTGCGCTCCACCTGCTTCCGCGCCGGGCATCCTTTAGAGCTGCTGCATCTGTAGTACCCTCTGAACAAATGCACATTTCTATTTCAGAACTCAACCAGTAGTGCATATATTAAGTTGCATATATATGAAGTTAATTGTTAGACCACAGCAAAACTGCTGCTTCTTAAACTTCTTAAACTTATGTCACAAGAAATTAGAGCTTTGTACCATATATATATGGGACAAATAGTTTGCCAAGATTTTCTTGTCAACAATTTTTTTAACTTACTTCACAAAAAAATTAGAAGAAATATAAACACCTAGAACAACCTCAAAACGTTTTTGCAGAGTTATTGGCGTATTTTTCTTATAGGTAGAGCATATTTCTGACTACAAAATATTTATTTTGACAGAATGTCGGTGATATTTATGTGCATGGATCTGAGACTGCTATCCATGCATGTAAAAATCGCAAAGTAAGAAAAACTACTGAAGAATCATCAAGAAGTGAAGGAACCATATATAATGCTCGAACACTAGATCAACCAAAAATATAATAGACTAACAATCTTTTATAGAAAATTTGAACTGAATTTGTTGATGAGATGTGCCTGACAATGAAAAAAGCATTATCACTGAAATAAGAAAGTTTTTGTAAAAGTCAACATAGTTTTTAGTTCTGCGTGGTTACATACTTTTACAGAACATGGCAAAATTTCCACACAAAATCTGGTACAATTATCAATTTGTTCTTTTTTGAACGAATGGGCACAAGATTGTGCGCCATTTCAATTAACATAGATGAAATCAAATACAAGTAATTAACGGCCTTGCGCTGGCACCTTATATGAACCAAATCGAAATGCAAAACAATTTTCAATTGTGCACGAAGCAAGTTTAACTTTTCTTGGATTATTTATGCAACTTCACACATTTTCTTATGCATTGATTGTCCGTTTTTTAACATCTAGTGATGTTTTTTTATGGCAATCCCTATTGAATCAACTCAATATTTTTTGAAGTGTATAGCGTTGTGGACATTGAAAATTCCATGATATGGTTCAATGGAGGACAAGGTAATAAAGGCAGCTCTGAGTTCTTGAACTTCACAATCGTTAGCTAGTAAGAAATTCCATGATAGAGTTCAATTAAATGTTGTACTTCTTGCCAATTGCAACTTATATACTCCATAGTTCAGCTTCAGCTCCTAGCTGCTACCTTATCATGTGAGCTTCTACAACTAACCAGCAATGCAAGCAAGTAGTAGAATATATAGTACTAGGTTAAAATATAGGAATCCGTGTGTCTTCTCCTCTCTTGATTGAGGAGATGATATCGGATCAATGGGCCCAGAGTACTTTGAGCAAATATATAATATATATTGTTCTTATGATTATCATTACATGACCGCCATAATTATATATGCACATATATAGTACGTATGTCTATATTCAAATGCATACATGAACTAGAAGAGAGGTCAGTCGTGGCAATACCTTGGGTAGGGTGATCCTTTGATAGGCTTCTGTCCATACTTCCTCCAAGCCCAGAGATCAGAAGGAACAACCTCCCCGTGGTCCTTCCTGCCGCGGATGCTGCAGGTGCTGGGATGCAGACCACCTTCCTTGCCTGGTTCTTCCTGCATATCTCAAACACAAATTAATTTTTGAGATCACATCAAACACCAATAATAAGTAATACCAGAGAGAGATCATATCAGAGATGATTAATATCAATTTATTTTTGAGTAATCACATTGTTACATATATGCGTGAATGATGATCTCAAAAAAAAAAAATATGCATATTGCGAAAAATGATAAAACTAGGGTTTGCAAGGAAGCAAGTTGAGCTCAAGAAAATAGGCCTAGTTGCTCTGGCACAATACTAATCAATAATAATTAACTTAGCTGAAATTCTAGTATAGCTATAGCTAGTCTAGTTGTTTTTTTTTTCCAAACCGAGTAGATGCTGTAGTTAGTGTATTTGTTTCTTCACCAAGCTAGCTACCTTTTTTTTTGTTCATCTAGATTCTAGAACATTTGATCTTGCTATTTTTAATTTGTTAAAAATTGGCTGTCGATGTTTTACTCTCTTTAACTTTCTTGGAAGATGCAGAATGACGAAAAGAACAGGTGGGGAGAAGGAAAGACTAGCACCGCTTTCCCTGAATTACAAATCTCGAGCTGTGAGTCACTCTAGCGCAAGAAAATCCATGCAAAATTCAGAAACGCCATGGAAAGGAAAATCAAGGGAAGGGCTTGCTTCACGAATGACAATGGTCAAGAACTGGTTAGATCTGGCAGCGATCGCGCGTGGTGCGGAATACCTGCGCTTGATCCCGCCGCCATGCGGCGACGGCATCTGCATCCCGGCGATAGCGTCGAACGCACAAGCCGGCCCAACCGCCAGCCCGGGCATCATCGTTGGCACGCCGATCTTCACGGCGTCGCCGCCCATCATCGTCACCGGCGGGTACGGCCGTATCTCCCGCGGCGACAGAGCCGGCATCTGCACCACTCCGCCTCCGCCGGTATCCACCAGTACGCCTCTTCTGGCGCCACCGACAGCAGCAGGCGCCTCGAAGTCGAAGAAGTCGGCAGGGCCATGGCCGCCGCCGCGGGAGGAGGAGGAGGAGGCGCGGAAGTCGCTGGCGAACGGGTCCGGGAGGCCGGCGAAGGCGTCCGCGAAGCCGCCGTCGCCGCTCGGCCCGGCAGCGCCGCCATCCGACGACGACGGCTGCGGTGGCGGGAAGAGTCCGGCCCAGCTGCTGGTGGCTCGGCCGGGAACTGCCACCCGTGGCCGTGGAAGAGAGCTCCGCGGTACCTGCGTGCTGATGCATCGCGCCGCCGGCTCGGACGACGTCCGTGAGGTCTCCGGCCTGGTGCTGGTGCTGGTCGCCCTCCATCCTTTGCAGGAAGTAGTCACACATGACTAGCTAGCTCTAGTCTTAAGCTCTTTTGTTCTTGGCAATTCGCAAGAACCGAAGGAAGAAGGAAGCAAACTAATTTAGGGTTATATAGGAGAAGAAAGTGGAGCGAGGGTTGAGAGAGCTTGGTCTCTTGCGAGGGTTTCTGAAGCTCGATCGGCTGAATTCGCTCGATGCAGGCTTGTTTGCTTGTGAGCGTGAGAGAAAGAAGGGCGAGGGGAAGCGGATGATATGAGCGGTGGGCTAGCTGTGCAATCAAACTGTCTTTTCTTTACTAGGACACGAGAGAGAGAGAGGGGGAAGGGCCAGGCCGGCCGGGGAGGGGCAGGCATGGCAGGGCACAGTAAGGGCTGGCTCAGCTCAGCTCGGAGCGGACAAAATAGTGGCAGAGGGAGGAGAGAGGGAACTGGGAGTGCTAGTGCTCTTTTTCCTGATGGGAAAGTATCCATGCTCGCTGACTTCATTTCCCGGACTGCTAGTGTTCTCGATGCGCGGGATCAGTAAAAGCAGAGACGATAGAAATGTGGCGTTGCCGCGTCGCGTGGGCGGTAAAAATTTGGGAGGAAGGAGGCCGGCCGGAACGATCACACCGGTCGGGTCAGACGGGTCGTGGTGGATGGACGCTTGCCCTTAGCTTGTCGTCGTGCCGGCCGCGCGCTGCCGCTGCCAACATGCATGGCAGAGCGAGCGGCCGGCCGCCGCGGCAGGCAGCAAGCAAGTCCAAGAGCGCAAGCCATATGGTATGGCGACGCAGTACCTGCTAGACCTGCTAGCAGTCCGTGTGCCTGTCGGTACCGTACGTGCAGGATCTCTAGCTAATTTGACCCCAATAGGCGGCTCACAGTAATAAATCACGCTTCGCTTATACACATACTCATATCAGTAGCAATGGCAGTGATGAAAGGTGGCTCACAGTAATAAATCACGCTTTGCTTATTACTCATATCAGTAGCAATGGCAGTGATGAAACGTTAAGAATTTGATTGATTGAGCTAGTGATCTATGCATGCTAGCTAGCTTCTTGATGAATGGTCTCAACAACAAAGCCGCTGATGCTTGAGCAACCAGCTAGCGCTCTCTCAGGTCTGGCTCGCAGAGATCGAATAATGCGCGTCGACGCCATGCTTTCTGAAGGCGTCGTGTGGCGCATGTAAACGATAACATGCTTAATTAGCTTCGATTAAACAATTAGGCTCGATCAATGTTATCTCGTTCCCCGGCCGGAGCCCGGTACTATTCAATGCGGATCGGAGCCGCCTGCAGCCCAGCTGCTGTGCCGGCTAACGTGCGCGCCTTCGTCTTCCTCACGTCAGACCTGCACCTCTCGGGTCTCTCTCGGCTCCAGTGCATGCCCACTCATAAAAATACCACCAGCAAGCTGAACCAGCTTGTTCGAGCAGCTAGCGCTCAGTGCTGGCCTATATGCAGTCCATGGTCCACATCTCCCTGCCATGCTGCGGTCTTCCGATTTCTACATTGAAGTATCACATATACGTACTAGTACATGGTAGTATGGTATGAACACTCCCTCCGTAAAAAACAACAACTAAAGTCTTAATATCGTTAGATTTGTTATCAGATATATTTTTACATTATACTCATTTGGTATCATAAATTATTAATGATTTTATCTATATATTAGGTCAAACTATTTTTTTCAAAGATCCCGAAACAGATGGTTCCGACGTGTATATTAATATGAAGAAGAGAATTGACTCAGTTTACGATGAAAACCGGGCAACTATCTATTGGTTCGAACCTGACA
The DNA here is from genome assembly GCA_015847255.1 of Hyparrhenia diplandra. Classification (NCBI taxonomy): domain Eukaryota; kingdom Viridiplantae; phylum Streptophyta; class Magnoliopsida; order Poales; family Poaceae; genus Hyparrhenia; species Hyparrhenia diplandra. The sequence continues at coordinate 148,913 of JADLZK010012069.1, read as the reverse complement.
GTAATAGATAGGACGTTGTCACTGCCGTTTCCAATTCTGGGCCTTGTTTAGTTGGCAAAAATTTGTAACCCAACTTTCAAGTTTTTCCACTCTCCTCCATCACATTAAATTAAATACACCAAAAGATATATGTTCGAGTATAACCTGTAGGTAAAAAAGTTACTAATTACACAGTTTAGATGTACATTGCGAGGCGATTCTTTTTAAGCCTAGTTACCCTATGGTAGGATTATATTTACCACAAACAAATGAACGTGCTACAGTGCCGTGCTACAGTTCACCACAAGGCCCTGATAGTGATAATATGACATCACCACAAGCTAGGAATCCAACTAACTTATGCTCAGTTCACATGGGACTACTTCAACCTCGATAAATGCACATACCACAATGTGTGTGGACTGTGGACAGATGAATCATCGCTGGGATCAAGCAGCAGCACAAACTTTCGTTTGGCAGGGCTCTGGCTCTGACTTCTTACCGTCAAACGAGCCTCTACAAAATAGCTCCTTGTAATGAATATATATCTTTAAATTTAGCTTTAGTTTAACCAAGGAAGATGCTAAAAAAAAAGAAAAAGAAATTGGATTCAGACCACCTAATACAAATCATTACAAAACTGCAACTATAGCTTTTTGCTAAATATATATCTTCAAATTTAGCTTTAGTTCAACCAAGGAAGCTGCTTCGCATAAGGAGCCAGGGAACTTTTTATGTTCGACTGATGGTTTCTAAGGCTGATAAGACTGCTGATGCTATTTTGCTATGAGAGAAAAAACTATACCATGGTTGATAAGCCAGACTAATATGTTTAAGTGAACATGGCAAATTGGATGACTGGATAGTTTATAACAGTATAATAAATGACTATCGTAACATAATAGTATAATAACAAAACATGCAAAAATCTAGATGTAGAAAAAATGAGAACCTCCTCACACGCAAATGCCGCTAGCCGTTAGGATGACGTGAAGTGGATGAGGCAATGGCGCAGTACGGTACTACTAATGGCGAGGTGAGAGTCTAAAACGAGAATGGAGGGACTTGGACCCTGGGGAGGAACCATTGATGAGTGCAAAGGCTAGCCATGTTGCTACACATCAACGAACTAAGCTGGCTTTCCTGTCTCCCTTGGTGTCTGTGTATCAGTTTTTGTAGTAAGCTTCGGCAGTGTCGTAGTATCATCCTCGGGGTCAACCACCGCCACCCCTCTGCCTCTTCCCCGGTGATCTCGCCGGCGTCTAGGCAGGTGGGCCAGTTCTCTCCCGTCCCTTCTTCCCCTCTTCCTCCTCCTTGTAAAATCCTGAGTCAAATATGACATTTTTAGGAGTTATGAGGGACTTTGTCCTCCTCATCCTTGTTTGCTTGGAGGTGGGCGGACCTCTTGCGGCCATGGAGGCCAGCGGGGGTTTCCTCCAAATCACCAAGATGAGTTCCTCAATAAAGCCTTGCTATCCGTCCTGCTTCTCCCTCTCTTGCTCCCTAGTCTTGGTGCGACACGGTGCCGAGTCCAATTAGATCGAAACTATCCATGCATTCGAAGTGGGTGGCGGAGTGTGGATCTGGCGGATATGAGTCATAGCGTCCATCTCGCTGTCTACCGCTTGGGCCGACGGCGGGGAAGACGTCGCCATGGACCGCCTCGGATCGTGAAAGTCGCCTATGCGTGGCGAACCGGCTGATCTGGGCTTTACGTCTGATGTGCGCCTGCGAGGTGAAGGGAGGAAATATCTTTGGTGGTCGGGCACTGTCTTTGCTCTTCCACGTTGATACCAATGAGGAGGTGACCAAGAGCCGAAGGGGTGCACGGCCCTATTCGTTTGATCTCAAAACCAAAATGGTTGGCAAGGGTTTCTGGGCAGGGGATTAAGAGGTCGCTTTTGGTTGCCGCCGGACTTCGCCTTGCCAAACTAGTGGCAGCCACATAGAGCGGGCGGTGTTTGGTTGCTGCCATCAATCGCCACAACCGACACCACATGCATGGCTGCCACACTCCCGCCACAACATTGTTTGGTTCATGATTTACGTATGGCGGCTACAACTTTTGCAGCGCAGAAGCTCGTCTCAACTGTGACGATGTTTTTGTTCGCCGCACAGTTGTGGTGGCGCCACACTCGTGGTGGCAGCATGCGGGGGCAGCCAAATCTGTGGCGGTTCGCCACACTCTAGTGACAGGGCATGGCCTGCAACCAAGGAGGTCCTAAATCTCCTACGTGTCAAAAGTCCCCCAAAAATCCCTCCGATCCAATAATCCCCTTCAATCTCTTTCATTTCTGGAGCAGGAAATTTACTATTTGAAGCAGCAGTTTGATCAATCCAGCGGTATGCATGCATGCAGTATACTCCTACGTGTATATGGTCTACAGCTAGTATATGTTCTGCAGGGAACCCGCCGGCGCACAAGGCCGGCCGGGTACGTGTAGAATTAGAGTTCTGGTGGTGGTGACTTAGTCAAGGGCGCTCAACAAGGCCAGCAAGATTCTCGCGTCATTTAACCGCACGCGCGTCTCGCGTACGTGCGTATCTTTTGGTGTGCGTGCGTAGCGATGCTTCTAAACTTTTTTTGGCAGCTGACAGGCCTAGCTAGCTAGCTAGCTAGCTGTTGCCTAAGCCCAGAAAATAAAAATTCTGAATTAAGTATTAAGCTAACGATTTAAGTTTCATCAAATTTATATAAAAAGTATTAATATTAATATTTGATTTATCTTAAGTATGCTTGAATTCGTAATTAAACATAGACCACATAGTTAATACTAAGATAGTTTGAATTTGGTCGAATTGTATCTTTGATTTTTAGGACGGAAATAGTACCCTTATTATATATATTCCTCTGTCCAGGAAAGATTCTGATCTTTGAGAATATCTCACTCTCTCACAGATCGATCAATTCTTCATCACACGCACTTGACTCGCTGTCGTAGCCGCCGTCGTCGTCGGCGGCACTGAAATGTGCGTGCTGTCTCTCTTTCCTGCTGCAGGACGGATCAAAGCAACATGTCATCTATCTCGAGCTGGAAGTTTATCTATCACGCAGACAGGAGTAAACATCTCTAATTATACTCGACTCTACTTTCGTGAACCCGTCATTAATGCCCAACAGTAATAAGTTAATCACTGACTGATCACTCTGACTGCTCTGCTGGGGTAGATGAGAGATCGAGTGGTTAATTTTGATGCGTGTTGCTACCATAAAAGTAATCGAGACAAGACAAACTCATTAAGGATGGCCACATGACGACAGCCAACTGCATAAATTTAATTTTAAGCGTCGTGTTCGAAGACCGTTAAAAGAAACACATCACACACACACACACACACACACCACTTGGTCAGGCAGGCTTGCAGCATCCAAGTGATTCCGCCCGATGCCTGTGCATCTTTTCACCATCACACGATAGATTGCATGCGATTTCGGAATATTTTTGTCCAGCCGCATGCCGTGCCATCCAATGCCAACAACGCCCACACTACAGAATGCACGTTCAAGCATGTGCTTCGAAATCTATCTCATCACGCACTGGCTGGCTGGAGAGCTTGATTAGGAGCCAAGAAGCCCTGCCTTTTTGTTTCTCTCCGATCCCACGCTCGATCGTCAGCCAGCCATAATGGTCGACCGATTCACTGGGATTCTCTCTGACTCTGATCGTGACACAGGCACGCACAGTTGAACAACATGGGGGCGGCCGGCCGGCCGGGACTAGCAGCTAGCAAGATCGAGGGAATAAGAAGCATCGTCCTACCATGTGCCACCTAAGCATAGCATCATACTATAATATACAACATGCATGTAGTACAATTAATTATACGAGTACTTGTTAACATATAGTACTTAAGTAGTAGCTGACACTGACTGTTCACTTGTTTTATGTTTATAATTAAGCTAGCGCACAGCACACCGTGTGTGTTGATCTGTTCGTTGCATGTGCTGTACTTCTTCCGATCCTCTCTGCAGGCATCCCGGCAGAGAAACAGTACAGTGAGCTTTACGGTTCACTGATTGCTCACTTCTCAAGTTTATCGACTATCGAGCCTAGTAGCTTTGTTTTCCATTGCATAGTACTACGTACTTAACACAGAACGATCTCTCACGATCATATCCATGTGTTATGTACGTGTAACCAACTGATTTATGACGTAAGCGATGTCGTCAGGGTTGTCTACAGAATGTGTCATCAGGCTTTATTCCAATTCCAAATACTCATACCATGTGATGTGCGAGACCCTCGCGCTCAACGATCGAATTAAGCAAAAATAGCCTTGTTCAGTTTTGTTCACATGCATGCATTCTCACCTTGTTAGTTTATTTCCTTTCTGGTCGGGAAGGATCGATGAATGAACCAATAATAAATATCTAGAGAAAGCAATGTGTTTGTGTGCATCATGATCATCCGCCCACTGCTATCTCTGGAGCAAACTTTAAAATGCTACTATATATGAATGCAAAAGGCTATTTTTGTTTGTGCAGCACTTGACTTGTGCAGGCTTATCCTGAATTCCTGACAAGGACAAGCCATATAGTATACATTCAGCCACTGATTTTCTTGGATTAGTTACAGATCAGTCCAAAAATATGCTTCTGTAATCACAATATTAGTATTGTGTCCACACCAAGATATCAATCGATACTGTTTCTCCACTCTAATCAACATCTATCGATATTAATTATGTATATGAAGACACGCCCCCTTGCATGCCGATGTATACGTGACCGCTAGCTTCAGCTGATAATGACACTTAAGGTCTTCATAATTAGTTTTAAAAAATAAAAGAAGATGGAAAAATAAGTTGCTTGGCATATATAATTGTTGGAGTTGTCTCCAAGTTTGAATTGTATATATTGCTCCAACTAACTACAATTTGGAGTGGAGTTAGTAGTTTTCAAAGGCAACATATGCAATGGAAACCAACTTCGTGTGCAAATTATGGAAACTTCAATCAAGGATAATGGATCTGGATCTATAGTTTGCATACGATGAAAGCTGGTTTTTCATAGCATAATACATTCTCTTTAAAATTAGTCTTTTCAAAATAAAAGATGTGTTGCTTTTGTCGGCTTATGGGAGACTATATTTGGAGGTATACATTTCATTTAATTCATAAACCAAGAACCCAAAAGGAAATTTGTTCCCCTTCGATGAGCTTTTCATCAGAATCTTTTATAAGGACAACTTCGGAAAAGAAAACATTAGCCAAGATAAATGGACCCTAAGTGTTTAGTGATGCCAAGAAGTTTACGTAAACCCCGGGAGGGAGTACTCTATCCAATAATACACAAGGAACATTAACATGCATGGTCTTCATCAAAAGAATACTTCTCCAATATTTCTGCCCTCGATGCCACTATTAGATGATGTTTTGGACAAAATTTTGGTCAAACATTATGAATATAGGTCATGAATAAATTTTAAGTTGTTGACTTTAGAAATGTAAAATTATATCAATAGATTTGTCTAGAAAATTACTTTCATAAAAATATACATATATAACTTTCTGGTAAATATTTTATAAAAAAGAAGTCAAATTTGTACTTTGAAGACTGCCGTTGTCCTAAACATCATCTAATTGTGATACAGAGGGAGTATATGTTTATAAAAACATTGTACAAGTGTATATCAGGACGACTTATCGGTCGGGTATATTATTTTTTCTAAACAACAAATATCTGAGCTCAACACATATCTATTCAATTGTATTTATTAGGACGACTTATCGGTCAGGTATATTATTTTTTTCTCACAACAAAAACAACATCACGGCTTATCAACCGCAAAAACCATCAATCGAACAACCCTGCAACCTTGGAATAATTGATTTATAACGCCCTGAAAACATCAGTTATTTAAACCTGGAGGGACTAATAATTTAAATATGTATCATATCCCTTGGTGCACATATATTTTGGCATCTCTTCAGATCGAGCAATTAATACGCAATATTCTTGATTAGTAAGCTAGGTGGCTAGCTAGCATTATAGTATATAGGCAAATCATACTTTATTGTCAAGGATAACTGTATAGCTAGCTAGATAGCAAAGCTAAGCATCACAAATTATACAAACTGAATAATTAGATTATCTCTCTTGCCAGTAGGTAGGGAGTACAATAAAATAAAATAAAATAAACTAGTGACGCTAATGAGTGGGGTACATCACGACTATCCCTGTCCATACGCCAATGCCCTGTTCACACTTAACTAAAACTGCTCGGGTTCTGACGTTGCTCCGACTACGTGGATTAATATTCGACTCAAAATGCCCAAAAGTGCTTGAAATTTAAAATATACGTACTGCTGGGGTTTCAGTCACTTGAAAATTAGGAAAACTGCCCATGAAGTTTTCCATAAAACTAACTAGTGTTGTGTGTGATGAAAACCCAATTGAATACTCCGATCGATGGATCTGTCCCTGTACATGGATCGATTCTTGCATTGGTGCCATTTCGATCTGCACGTAGTACTGCCCCTGATTAAGGCACGCGTGAATCGAAGTGCCTTGCGATGAGACCAATATGATCCAGCTTGCCAGCTTGGGGAGGCGTGTGAGTACATGTGAAGCACGCACACGCACTTGATTTTGATTAGGTTGCCGGCCGGGTTGGTTTTACTAATTAGGAAGAAGACAGCGTACTTCACCTTTGCTTCCACTGACAGGAATCTTCTCCCCTCGATTTCAGCTTCTCGAACTGAGCTCCCGATCCTTTAAAATCGTTGACTTAGCGGGCTGGGAGCAGGAGTCAAAATCTGGACCCCAAGTCGAACTGGATCGATTAGACTGGGCTTTCAAATTGAAGGCCTTTGAGGTTTCTTCCGCTAAGAATAAAAGCAGTCGTAGGCCCTAAGTTTAAGGCCCATGGATACATATAAGCAAATAAAGTCCAATAATTATTTTGCTGTGGTTGAATTTTCCCTTTTGAATTTAAATTGCCTCTCTACCTTGGCTACCACAAAAAAACGTCTCTAAGATTTCTAAAAATCATGAGAACAATTCCTAGGAATAATGAGAGACGAAAAACCTGGATAGATTCTTTAAAGCTCGTGAGAGTATATTTAGAAGCTTTAAAATTATATTAAGCATATACAAAGGTGGCAGACAAACCGGTTGACAAATGTGAAACAACTTTTATAAGAAAAGCCTTGTTACCCGTATTTTCAACATTTTACTCGCTCGAGCGTCCTCCACTGGAAAGTCTTGCCTTGCAGAGGTGAGGCTAGAGACTCCAACATGCTGGCTTTTAAACCTTTTTTTTTTTCTGACCGAACCGATTGGGGAGCCCCAACCTTTTTTTAATTAAATGAAAGAATGGGTAAAAAAAAAAAAAGTTACATGGCAACAAGGTCCAACAAAAAAGAAGAAGCACATAGCTATCTCTCCAGTTTTGTAACAAGATACTCTTGCTTGGTTTTGCAAACTAAGGCAAATTCTTCTTCATGAAGGTTCTCTTCCAAACATCCACCTCATTTTTGTCATTATCAAATATTACCTTGTTCCTTGTTTTCCAGATGGACCAACAAGCATAGATGACTATTTCCCTGAAGATTATGCTCTGAAAATCATGTCGTGGTTCTGAGGAACATATCAATGGGGCTCAGATTAGTATCCCATAGGATATTCGAGGGTATTCCAAAGAGGATTTGCTGAAGTTGCAGATCAAAGAAAAGATGAAAATAAGTTTCCTCACAATCATGGTTACAGAGAACACAATTGTAACTGGGTAGGCTCATATTTTTTTTTTTTTGAGTAGGTTTTACGGTATTTACTTTGTAAACCAGCAACCAAAAGAAAAAACTTTTGGCTACCCAGGTTACTAGCTTTCCAAATCCATTTGTACAGGGGAGAAGTGGGGACCGTTTCATTCATCTTCTTGTAGGCTTTCTTACCGTTGTATCTGTTGTTACCCTAAGAGTATGTCCAGGAATCATTTGACAGCTCATCTAGGTTCAAGTCATTTAAAATTTGATTCATCTATTCTAGTTGATCACTTGCCACTAGGGAGAGAGTGGGGCTGAAAATTCTCTCAAAGGACTGATTGAGAAGAAATCTGATGGAGCATTTTGGTTTCCTGGTGAATGAGAAGAGTTGAGGGGCCGTTTGGAATGAAGTATTTTTGCAGGAAAATTGAAGGAAACAAAAACTGAGGAATCGGAGGATAGGAGAGCGTTTGGAACACAGGAAAATAAACTTTCCTTTCCTATGGAACACTGTAGCTTCTTTGCAATTTCACGGGAAAGCAAAACTCCACTCCAATCTCTTGTTTTTGTTTCCTTCGCTGAAGCCCGAGGTGACCAAAGTAATAGTCCATCTAATGCATGGTAGTCTGCTGTCAAAAGCAGGTGGATGAGTGAGTGCATGGGTCCCACAATCGTAAAAAAGAGCCAGGTAACTACTATTGTGTAGGTACGTAGTTCGATTATGCGCTAACTGCGTAGAGAAAGATGTTGTCCTGGTCTAGCCGCTCCACATGTGAGAGTCATGGAAAAAATCTGCAACTAACACAGTATATCATTTCATTAAGCACTAATAATGACTCTATTCATTAATAATGGCTCTTTATCATTCACAGTCTTATGATTCCTGTGTTATGGGATAATGGTCGCGAACGAGACTGGAAGATGACCGTTAGGCAGGGTGCGCCCGGGCCGCGCGCCCGCTAGGGCGCGCTGGCGCCGCCACCTCCTCCGCCGCCGCCCGGCGCCGGCGACCCCCGCCGCAACCGCTGCGCCTTCCTCCCCCCGCCCCTCCCTATCTCCCGACCTGAGCTCCACGGCTCCCGGCCCGCCTCGTCCGTGGTGCCGATGGCGGGCACCGACGCCGCCCAGCGGCTCCACCGCGGCCGGCCTTTGCCTGGAACCGCCGGATCCGGCGCCGGCCTTCCTCCTCGTCGACCCGCCGCCGGGGGCGTGTCCGTCCCGTGGGCTTCCACATCGCTTATCAGCGGCGGGTTCTCGCTCCAGCCGCGACCGTCCGATTGTGGCGGTGGCCGTCCTCACGCTGACGCGGCACCTCCTCGCCGCTTACACCGAGCCCGTCGCGCCCAATCGCCGTCGACGCCGGGTCTGGCGCGGGCGATTAGGGATAGACTCGGTTGGGCGCGGCCCCTCGCGGTGCGGCAAGACCCGGCTCGCCGCGCTCACCGGGGGCCCGCCCTCGGCGTCGCGCGGCCGACGTGCGCCTACCTCCGTCGCCTTCCTCACCCGCACTGCTTCCTCCAACTCCATTTAGCTGCCGACTTCGCCGACACGTCGTTGGTCCCCCGACAATGGCCGGGATGGTGTTTGTCCTCCACGCTCCGCTTCTTGGCGTCGGGAGCGCGAGCGCGCGAGCTCCTTCTTCGGACAAGCTGACAGCGCACCGCCGCTGGTGTGTGCGGAGGTAGTGCGCTCGGCCGTCCCTCCGTCTCTGTCGCCGCCTACCTCAAGCCTGCGCCCTTGCTGCTCCGGCGCATGAGGTCACCTCGTTGCCGTACCGGTCGACCTCGGACGACGCCCAGACGACGGCGTCGACCCAGGTCGACCTTCTTCCCCTCTTCCGGCGGCGAAGCACCTCTGGCGGGTGCGAGGCCTCCTCGGGCGATGAGGATGGGGAGGGAGCTGGAGGATGATTGCGACCCGCTACGGGCCGTGCCACCTCGCTCCTTGCCCGCTCCTTGCCCCGACCCCTTGGTGCACGACCTTCAGCCCGGCTAGCGCGCCCCACTGCCGTCGCGGTCGCCCCCCCGGTGGGTCTCGGGCTCCCACCCGCCGTCGTCGGGCCGAGGGGCATGGTCGGGGACTACGGCGATCGCGGGCGGTATCTACACGCTCCGTCGCCTCGGTCCGTCGCTGCGGCCTAGGATCCGGCGCGGCAGCGCCTTGGTCCTCCCGCCCGGCACCTCGCCCCCCAGCGGCCCCGCTGCGTCGGCCGGACGCGACGGCTTCACACTTGTGGTCAGCCGTCGGCGGGGGCGTCGTCGACCTCCGCGCCACCCTCGTCGTCGCCGGGCGGTCCCGCGCCCTCTCCCCGGTCTCTCGCTTCAAGCGCCGGAGGGGGCACATCGCCGCCCAATGCACCTCCCCGTCCGCGGTGCCTCGTGCGCCTCGACCGACGCACCGGGCGAGGGATCGCATGCAATCTCAACAACGCCGCCCGTGCGGCACCCACGCCGGTGCAACACATGCACATGCGCCTTAGCGGCGCCGCGGCGGCGACCAAGGGGATCCTCATGCGCCACGACCACCCGTGGCTCGATTCGTGTGGGGAGAGATCCTTTGCCCACCTCCCTCGTCACTTTGTCTTCATGGGTGCCGGTGGGGGCGCCTCGGCGTCGACCACGCAGCGCCGTGGGGCACCACCGTCGCCCGCAGGCCTTGGGCGTCTTGCGGAGGGCACACGGGCCGACGCCGGGCGGCGTTGGTCGCGTCGGCGGGGTCGGGCCATGCAGCCACTGCCTTCTCGGACCGCTCGCGGCTGGGGCGTCAGGGCCTCGCCGCCGCTGCCCGGGTGGACCCGATGCTTGACGAGCTCGCGGCACCCTTCGCCGTGCGGCCATCCACCTCGGCGCCACCTACGCTTTGAGCAGGCCGAGCCGTCTTCGCTGGCGAGCCGAGCCATCTTCGCTCGTCCACATGGTCGCGCTTTGCCGCGGGTCGAGATTTCGAGGACCGGGGCGGGGCGGACCGGTCTCTTCGCGTCGCTGGCCCGGCCATCGGGCGCCGGGGTGCCGGGTCCGACAGATCTTCCCTTGATGGAGGGGTGGGAGGGATCCGTGGGCGCGACCGGTGGGCCCGACCTGCCCCCGACACGTCCGGCCCGCCGCCAGCGGAAGTGTCGGAGGCCTTCTTCGCCTCGCCGACTTTGGCATCGGCCGGGGTGCCAGGCCCCACGTCGCGGGCGGAGGACAAGAGTCGTCGATGATGGCCCGTGTGCCACGCAGCTGACCGCTTTAATGCCAAATCCTTTTCCGCGACGCATCGGCGGGAGATGCGGGCGGCGGTCGGTCAACAAGTGGGGCCCAGCGGCGAGGGAGGCGGTGCCTACCCCGGGCCACCGATGGCCTCGCGAGGTTCCATGCATCCTTGGGGATGCTTTGCGGCGGAGAACGTGCGCAAGATCCCGCCGCGCCGGCGGCCGGGGGGATGGGTGCGGTGGTCCAGCCGCGGGGGGCGCCGCGGAGCTACCGCGCCTCTCAATCCGCCCCAGACTGCCGGGTCGGCCGGAGCCCCAACGTGGTGCTGCGGCGCCACCGCCGCCTCCGTCCGGGACTTCTGGAGTCGATCTTGCCCGCCCGGACGGGCGAGCCCATCCTCGGCGGCCCCACCTCCGCCTCGTCGGGATCACGATGATGAGTGGGCGTGCGGCGATGCGGGGAAGCGGGGAAGAGTGAGAAGCGTGGTCCGGATCGAGTGGAAGGCGCCGCTGGCGCCGCTAGCAAGCGAGGGGCGCCCACTCGGCGGCGTCATGCACTCGATCCCAGAGCTAAAGAGCAAGTTCCGGTTTTCCGGCGCCCGGTTCTCCCGGCAAACCACGGCGGGTCGGCGAGATCTTCCCCATCTTTGCGGGCGGGTGCGTTGGCGACACGGTGGGAGATCCTCTCCCGGAGCCATAGACGCGGACACGCCCGCCGACCACCTTCGCCGCCGCACTAGTGTTACTTTTTAGTACATCCGCTTTCGCACCAATCAAGAAGCCGGTTGATTCTTGTATGTGTGCTTTTGTATGCTTCGGCCAATTCTTTTTGGCTAAGGCATGCGGCGATGTAAACAATCTCTAATTTCCCTTAATAGAATACATGACAATGGTACGCTTTTCGAAAAAAAAAAAAAATCCTGTGTTATGGATTCATGCGTTTCAAACACCCCTTCTTAGTTATTTCCCTGTGTTTTTCTTTTTTCTGTTTTACCATTACACACTCATCTCATTCCCGTATTTTTTCATATTCCTATGTTTTTTTATTCCTGGTTCCAAACATGCCCCGAGGGAATTTATCCTAGTTCCAGCCCGTTTGTCCCAGCACTTGACAGTTGACAATCGGCCTGAAGTCGGCGTCCAACGCGGCTGAACCACCAACACCACACACACCAACGACAGTGGGGCCACCGGCGCACTACCTTCCTTCCTGGGGACGCGCCGGCTCGCCGCCGGCAGGCCCGCGATGACGGAGTTCCGCGACTGGGGCGGCCTGCCCGAGCTGCCCTCTCGGAGGTCCTGCGCCGCCTCCCCCCCTGCATCCGCTCGATCTACGCCTTCGCGGGCACCTGCCAGCCCTGGCGCCGCCTCCTCCGCGCCTCCGCGGCCGATCTCCTCAGCCCTGGCCTGCCCCGCTCCTCCTCAATCCCAGATCCCGCAGCGTCGTCCCTTCTCCCAGGCCGTCCTCGCGCGCAGCCGCTCGCGTACCACGCCGACCTCACCGCCGCGGAGGGCGTGAGCCTTCTGTCTGCCTCTCGCGGCCACCACCTCTTCCACCGCCGAGGCGCATCCGAGGGGGAATCCTGCATCATCATCATCGACGCTCTCACCGGCGTCCAACGCCGCGAGGTCACGCTCCCGTCCCATCTCTTCGCGTACCATTACGCCGCCCTCACGGCGTCCCACCTCCTCGTCTTCCACTCCAAATACGCCTTCTTCTCCCTCCCCTTCCCCGGCCCAAACCCAAACCCCAACCCCAGCGCCTCGGCCGGTCCCAGGTGGACCAAGCACAGCCTGCCCCGCTCCTCCTCCTTCGTCACGGGCGTCCTCGAATTCCGCGGGCGCGTGCTCGGTTTGACCGATCGCGCGCAGCTGCTGGAGTTCCGCCTCTGCGGCAGCGCCCAAACCCAGACCGTCCAAATGCTGCCCGCCGCCGGCCTCCCGGACGCCACCGCCTTCAATAATTGGTGCTTCGGGCCCCGTCTAGCCGCTGCCGGGGACCGGCTACTGCTGGTGCTCTTCATGCTGGAGCCGAAACCGAAATCAGGCCCCATCATGCCGACGAGGAGGGTGAGCAAGGTGGCCGTGTACGGGCTCGACATGGCGCGCATGAGGTGGGAGGAAGTGGAGAGCATCGGGGCATACAGCTTGTTCGTGGACCACGCCGGGAAGACCGCTGCCGCGTGCCTAGACGTGGCGAGCTGTGGCGTGGAGGAGAACCGAGTTTATGTTGCGTCTCCTGTTCCTGGGCGCCGCTGGTTATCATTCCCTCCAGGGTGGGAGGTGCCTCTCGGGGCCGTGTTTAGCTATACAGCAATGGATGGATCAATCTTCGCATGGCCATCGCAGATATCGGTTTACCCACACCTCCTCTTTTGATTTATCTATGTCGTCAGAACAGTAGCAGTACACAACTGATCTGTATTCAGATGTATTAATAATTGCTGAAGATGTTTGCTTTTACATTTTTCGTGTGTGATACTGAAACGATGAGTAATTTTGAGTTTTTTTTTGGCTACAATCCATCACTTTATGGTTTTCCATTACTAGAAGAATCGCCTGCTGACCATTTTGTTTCAGAATCACATGTTATCATCTTATATCCATGAAGCCCTTGCCTCTGCTGCTGAGCATGAGTATGCAACTCTGCACATGAAAAGACTTTGACCATGGTGATTGCTGATCTATTTCAAGAGGCGGACTCTTAGAATAACTGTCTTTGAAAACAGTTATCATCTAAAAATTTATATGAAAGGCATCTAAGGTGTGCCCATCAAGAGAGGTTCTCTTAAAATCATATTGCCACCTCATTGCGTTTTGAGCTGAGCCTCCATCGCCTTGGCCTTTTGGTACCAATTGGGAGTGGCACGCCGGAGAGTACATGCCCATGGCGAGGTCGGCACACACTGCAATGACTCTTTTATGTTCGCTTGAACAGCTTATGAGTCATGGGACAACGTTTTTCTCACAACAAAATGACATCAACCAGCTTATAAGCAGTATAAACCCCCTCGTACCACCTGCATTCAGTGCTCTGGCTAGACAACGCCGTGGTCGAGCTCACGCCTCTCCCGTTTCGTGCCGTCTGCAACACCCACATCGTAACGCACCAGAATCCTGAGAAAGACGCCTGAAGGAAGCGGGGAATATGCACATCTAACTGATGCGATGATCCTACTGGTGCACCAGAAGATCCTACTGTGCCACGACCAAACAAAGAATACAGTTTCAACCAATCGACATAACAGGGTACTATGATATCAGAAGAGCCCCACAGCCCCATTTTTTCCTTTTTTTTTTTTTGGTTGGTTGAAAATAAACCCACTTTACATCAACCAGCCCAATCGTCCAGCAACACTGTCAAGTTCCTTGAATTCACAGAAGAGACTTTAAGCAACACACTGGAAGATGCAACTGTACAAATTACAGACGAAACTACATGTTTATCCAGACGTAGATGTTTATATTACAGAGGCACATAAGTTACTGGACTGGTGCAACAGGGAACAGGAGGGGAAGCTACAAACAGGTTTTGGAGTTTTGGACAGCCAGAAAAGATTAGCACATCTAGAAATGCAGCTCCTTGCAATGCGACGCCACAGCCTCCGAGGGGGCAGTAGGGGCACTTGAAGGGCCTCGAACTGCTTTTGGACAGCTTCATGATGGACTGCTTGGACACAACATGTCCACAGGGCATCCGCATTGGGGGGTTCTCGTCACTGGACTGCTCCCTCAGCACCGGGCACACAAAGACAGAGTGATACTGGAATTCTGGCCCAATGTCTATGGGGACAGGGAGCTGCTTCATAACTTGCCATTCCTGCTTCTTCGCAGCCATGACTTGTGTCAGCTTCAGCAGGGTTGGTAGTCCTTGAAAACCAGCTGATACCGCAACACTCAGTGGGCTCTCTGTAGACTGGCCCAGAAGGCTACAGAATTGATGGGTGAGCTCCTCAGCTAGCTTCTCCCAATGCTCGGATGACAATAACTCAGAATATGGCGATTGATCCATCCGGCCAAACCATAGAAGGCAAGCCATTAGCTTCTGGAATTCGTCCTTGTGCACGGGTGCAAAGGGGACCAAGTGAGTCCTAGCATATAAAATAGCCTCATCTTTGGCCACATCCTTACTGCCTTTGGACAGTATTTCAACAAACTGAAGCTGATAAAGTTTGAACTCCAGCATAGACCCATTCTGCAACAGCTGGTCATGGTTTTTGGCAGCCCAACTGAGGGCAGGCTCAAGGTTTCTCGCTTTCATGGCTTCAAGGATAGCATACATCTCCTGAAACGGTAGCTTCAAGGAAGCTCCACCTAATTCCCCACATTCATGGACGAACATGTCACCAAGGTCAAAGAGGCCTTGGCGGTAGAAGTGATTGGCTATGATATTGTTTACTGTATGAACCTCAAAATCCACATTTCTGTATGCCTTAGATATATCTGGATTGAAAGACTTCTCAAGCAGCTTAAGATATTTGCTCAGGGCAACATTGAGCTCCTTTTGGCTGCCTTCAAGTTGGTTTAGTGGTGCCATTTCATTCAGCTTAGCTTTCAGTTCTGCGAGGATAGATGGGTGGTCAACATTTCCAGTAGAATCTGTATTCATCATCTGCAGCTTCACAATAGCCTGCTCAACTTCATTCACTATTTGATCAACAGCTTCCAAAGCTTTAGCAGAAGATAATGAATGTTTCTCAGCAACTCGATCAAATCCTTCTCTGAGGCCGTCGATCTCCATTAGCAGCTACCTGGATATGACCAAAAACATCATGTAACCAATTATTTCATTGAGAAAATCACTATCAAGAATATTAGAAAGATGCATCACATGAAATCAAACTACTAATAGATCACTGCGCTTTTGAAATAAAAAATCATAGCATAAATTCAACATGGAGGCCAGCCCAATGCATCACTGACCTCGAGTCTATGTATACATATGCCAGCAGATAGGATAGCATACAAGTATACGGTCTGCAATTTAAACAGCAGATAAGTTTGCAAATCGCATTAACGCAGGAACTACTATGTTTTCATGAAGAATATTTAAGAGCTACTATTAAAAAAGGTAACAAAGAAATGAATGTCCAATGGTCTTAAGGTTGTCAAGGCAAGAAATGGTAACAAAGGCCTAGGTGACACCATACACATCATAAGAAACAGCAAAACAGAAGCAGGTAGAAGAGAAAGGAGAAGAAAAATGAAAAGGGGGAAAAGTGAAATGGCTTGCTTGGTACTGAAGGGCTTTGTTGCTGTTGTAATAAAAAGAGAAGGGGGAAGGAGAAGAGATGGGGCTGGCCCAAACAATACTTTTAGCAATAATCTTGTGTGTGCAATAGGTTATTTGCTATTACTGCTACCTAGATTTTAGCTTATAGATGATGATAATAGGCAGATCATAAAGGCATTGAATGCATTAATTAGGAGATTATCATACCACATTTGAATGTAACATTCAGCTCTGTATAAATAGAAGAGAAAACAGAAAAGCTGCAGGCATTCCATCAGTAACAATCCAATGTCCGTTTGTGTCTTGTGTGAGTGTCCTTGTCATACTCTTGGAGGGCTGTAGCTATCAAATACACCCGTAAACTACAGTAGATACAATGTAGGCCCCGACCTTCATGCAGGTCTTTTACATTAATGCGATACAGCGCCACCACTCATTTTCCTGTTGCCCCCTTCCCAAACTGGCAGCAACAGGATAACTACCCCTTCTTTGATTCCCTCTCACAATTCTTTCTTCTACACCCTTCACTGCTTTGGCAAAGTATCAGGGACACACCCAGGCTTGTAGGAGAGAGCCTTATTGCCTAGATACACCTTGCAGTGGTTAGATGAAACTATGCATTGTGTTCTGGTAAGTAACTCGGATTTACACCAATTCCCCCTCTAGAATTTCCTTCACTTTTTTAGCACCAGTATACTCGAAACTGGCCTCTTCTCATCATTCAGGCATTCAAGTATGGCAGGAACACTGATAGAAAAAACAATTCATCATCATCATCTTCTTCCATCTGTAATTTCCTAATTTTTCTCCTTCCTAGAGCCTATTATCTAGAGGGCGGCCCTGGTGCAAGCGGTAGTGCTTTACCGCCTGTGACCGGAAGGGTTCGAGCCCCAGCCTACGCATATTGCACGGTGTGCGGGTAAGGCCCTGGCGCTAATCACCCCTCCCCCAGACCCCCCGCAGTGCGGGAGCCCACGGCACTGGGTACGCCCTAGAGCCCATTATCTAAAAGTTGCAAACAGAAACAAGCTGAGATTTTCGCCTACCTATGTATTTATAAATTTATAAATTCAAAAATTAAGCTAGCTGACATAACTAGCTACAACCTGCAACAAAAACTGAGCTGCAGAGGGGGTCAAGTTAGACTCAGCTGCAACCAGCAAGAACTAAACTTAACTAGCACAAGAAGAGACAAGTACGTTGTTTCAGAAACTATTGCTTCAAGATACTGCTCTTTCAGAAACACCAAACAGACAAGAATTCATAGTCTTAATTTTTTTGCAGAAATCAACAAACAAAGAAATAAGCACAGAGAAATCAGTGACCAAACCCTTTAAATAACAACTCAAGTTATATAATAGCAAATAAATGATCAGGTTGGCAAGTCTACACATGGCACTTTTAGTTCTCCAACAGCAACAAAAGTAACATGTCTAGGAAACATATGCACTGAGTGAAGTACTGCTGTTTCAGAAACATCAAACAGACAGGAGAACAACATGCTAAAGAAAATATTAATTGGCATGCATAGTCTTAATTTTTGCAGAAATCAGCAGCCACTACTAGTAATGAACACAGAGTACATCAATCAGAACCGAATTACACTAGTAAGTATTCTAGTAATGAAAACACAGAGCGCATCAATCTGACCTTGGTCCTCTCCTTGGTGCACAACGAATATCACTTGGTGAGCCTCACCTTGCTTTGCTTGATCAGGAGCACAAAATCAATCTGTAAAAGTGCACAGGAAAGTGTCCCATTCAGCTAGCTTGTACACAAACAAGATCCACTGCTTTTAATCATGATCAATATGTGGCAAATAGATAATATGTGGCAAAAGTTCTTAATCAGCCAATTAGCATAATTTATGCGACCCACCATCTCCTGCTGCCAAAGCTTGCAAATGTCTCCAGGAAAAGTTTACTAATGCCTGACTAAGGTGTTTTCTTTTTCTTTTAAAAAAATCCGTAGTGACCAAGCCTTTTTGTGCTCTCCTACAGTCCTACATGTATTGAACCTATGTTTTGAATCAAACTGGAAGGACCTTATCCAGCAATCACACAATGCTGTAGCAAATCAGCACTTGGAGCCACTCAATAAAACCTACTAGATCAGACGGGTTCCTAATGATAGTGCAAAAAGGAATATTTTGTTCAAAATAAACGCATGCTTGTGGACAGTTTAATAAATACTGTACTCGCCTGCAATAACTGATCGATAGCTAGGCAGACATAAATTAGTTTGTTAAGATAGTTAGACAGAGGGAGGTAAGTAACGATAGAAAAATGGTATTGCTGGAAATAACAGATGAACATCATTCAGAGGGGACAGAATGCAAGCAATTTGCTCTTCCAGTGAAATCTTATCAATTCGGCTACCGTAGTTGCTCAAGTGAGTGCAAAATCTCTAAGCTCTATATATATCATAGAAGAAGTAGAATTCAAAAAAATATCATAGAAGAAGTACGAGTAATTGAAAAAGCACCACCGTTCATCCATGCAAATATATAGCAGATCTATCTAATAACAAAAATAGATAAGGACGAGTACAGAATGTGGCTAGCATACAGGGGCGGATCCTCGGATCCAGTATAGGGACATCGGTGTACACATGTACACCCATTTTTTTTTTTTCTGCAAAAACTTCTAAGTTTGGAGGGTTATCAAATAGCTAATAGCTTTAGGTTAGGGTTTCGGCGCTCAGCTTGAAGGAAGGGAAGAGAAGGGGTGGAAGTACCTGGTAGGTACTCGTCGCCGGAGAAGAGACCAACTAAAACCTCGGCAACCTGGCTTAGGGCGGAGGCGGCGGAGGCGGAGGCGGAGGCGGAGCCCCACCAGTCGTCGGAGTCGGAGAGCGAGAGGGGAAGAGAACGCACGAGCAGGGGACGGGAACGGGGACGGAAGGTGGGGGTGGAGGGGGCGCTTGGTACGATCACCCTTTGCCTTAGAAGAATTGCCTTGCCTGGCCAGGCCAGCCTGGTCAATACGAGAGTCTAAATATATTTAGAATAATATATTTGCATAAATAAGTGTGAAGTGATTAGAAAAAATCATGTCATGATTTTATGAAAATAATTCCATACAACTTGAATGATTTTATAGCCAAATGCATTGTGGTGTGGTGAAAAAAAAGGAGTACAAATATTATAATTAAAATAATAATTATCATAATACAAATATATATAATTAAATTTAGTAAAAAACATGTCAGTGCGGCAAAGAGATGAAAAGTTGAGGACGAGTAGGTCTTAGGCGGAGTCAAGGAAACTGAAAATAGGCAATATATGCAATTAAAAATAATAGTACATGTGAATATAAAATAGGTAACATGTAATAACATGGGTGGTTTGAGGAATCAAACCAAATATAAAAATAGATAGAAGATGACGAAACCCCGATATCCATACGAGATATCTAAATTTCCTTGACCACAATGGTCATATGTTCATGTACACTAGTTGAAAGTCTACAAAAATATAGTGATCATAATTTTTAAGGGGTTAGATTAGTTTTTTTTTTTTTTGACCCTATGCTTTTTCTTCTATTCATGACCAGTATGAGAAAGAATTAAGAATCAAATAAAAAGAAAAACTTGTTAATAAACGGTTAGTGCAGCTCAAGTGTTCAAATAGCTATGATTTTTAATGAAAATATTGTAGTTTAGCACAAGTGGTTAATCTGAACTATTTTGTACCAAAAACATATTTAAATGGACTAAATGGATATAAGTGTCATAGTAAATGAATTTTGGGTTGCGGCGCGTGATAGGGAAGGCGCGTGCATGTCGTTGTGGACTTGTTCATTTGGGCAGGCCAAGGGTCAAAAAAGGTTAGAAACCTATTACATTCTCTAGAGTCCTATACATCTACATATATTATTATCTTAAATAAATAAAGAACAAGAGACTATGGACTTAAAGTTGTATAGTTAAAAAGGCTCAATCCACCTTACCTATTGAACCTTATCCTTCCTGACCTAAGTCGACACTCTATCTAACCTTATCCATCTACCCTTGCACTACTCCGCTTAGCGTTCTAGCCGCTGACCTAAGACTTTTTTACTCCTCCTTTCCACCCAAAAGCTATGTGTAGGCAAGTGGCGAGGAGCACCTAGGAGTCGGGCCACCATTTTCTCTATCTTTGTAGAGTACTATAGTATGAAGGTTTGGCCCAACTTGCACGGTCGGCCCATAGAGTGGCCCTAGGCTTTGAGGTGGCCGAGCTCATGTGTGTGTAGGCAAAATTTTAGTGGTTTCACCAATGAAACCATTCCACTTTACACTATTTGGTAGTAAATGGCTCTAAACGACTTAGAGCTAGTGAAGTACTTAAGACATCAAATTTGTCTAGCCCCAACACTCCATCGTATTAAGTAACATTTAAAGAGTAAATTGGTTGTGGAGAATCCGCTTGGCGGGGCATCCACGTCATTTTTTTTTACCCTTCCGTCGATTACGCATCAAAGGTTCGCGGGCATTGACTTTGTTCGTGAGATCATTCAGGAGAGATGTTCCAAAACGGCCCAGGTGGTGTTATCGCCGCTGAATAAATGTAGCCCGGTCGTTGTCGTCCGTTCAATGGTCGACGAGGATGGTCCGTCTGTCGGTCGCGGTACTGAAATCTACATCTGGCCGCCTTGATCGCCCGACACCGCGGGAGCTTACCATGGGGCCAGCGGCATGGTCTTTCTCCTGTCTTACATTTGGTTCGGGCAGTGCCTATTACCGGAGGTACGCAGCGCCGGTCGGGGCAAGTTCCGGTTTTTGTGCGGTCTCACTTCCTCACTCGCGGCGGGGAGGCGTCGCGGCCGTATGGCCGATGCGGCGTGGGGTCGCACATGGGGTTGGCTGCGAGAGGGCCACGGTCGACCCGAAGCGCTATCTGTTACTACGATCGGTTGCGGCCGCCGGCGGCGTGGATAGAAGGGCACGCGCGTGGTGAGCCTCCGCTTGCCGTTTTTACCGTCGGTGGCGGCCGCAACTCGGCTGCGCTTCTTAGCGGCGGCGCTCTCTATCGGCGAGGCGGTGTGCTTTGCACGTCTTTGGGGTCGACGAGATGTAGATCTCGCTCTCGGCTGAGGTGCGGACGTCGTCTGGGGGCGGCCTTGGAGCCCGCG
Organism: Hyparrhenia diplandra; assembly: GCA_015847255.1. Taxonomy (NCBI): domain Eukaryota; kingdom Viridiplantae; phylum Streptophyta; class Magnoliopsida; order Poales; family Poaceae; genus Hyparrhenia; species Hyparrhenia diplandra. The sequence goes on along the minus strand of JADLZK010012069.1, from coordinate 127,687 downwards.
TCGAACCTGAATTGTGGTCTTCGGCTGGCTGCTCGTCCTCTCCGTTTGCGTCTGTATGGTTCTTGGACACTTTAGCTGCCGCATTGCTTGTATTATGGATGGTTCTGACATTTTGGGGAACTTTTCTCCACCTTCTCTCAAGCAGCGATGGGGCGACCACAAGGTCCCCGTAGCGGCGGCGGGTTGGGCCCGATCGCGGTGCGGTGTGGGACCACCGCCTCGTGCAACGGCTGCCGGCCGGTGGGGGTGCAATGAGGTGCGGGTGGGGCTGTGGCGACTCCTTCCTCTCTCTCTCCGCCTCTCCCCAGCGGCGCTGGCAACGGCGCCGCGCCGCATGGGCGGGCACCCGACCATGGGTGCGGCGCGCACCGCCTTGGCGGCGGGCCTCGGTGGAGGGCGGCGGTGCGGGTCTCGCGGCGCCACCTGGTGTGTCGGTGTGGTGACACGTGAGTGTCCGGCGGTGGGCGTGGGCTGGCCTCAGCGGTTGGCGCGCGACCATGGGGCGACGACGGCGTGCTTTGTCCACGCCACAACCACGTCGGATGGCGACCTTCCCAACTTTGTTCGCTTAATCCGACTCCATTGCTAAAAATCAGGGTGCTTCCATGACTCGATTCATCCATCTTCACCGGATCTGTGTGGGACCGGTGGGTGAGCGTATTGCCGGCCATGGAGCAGGCGCCCTCCACCCCGTCGGCGGCATTGAGGGATCTTGCATTGGGCTATCTGGCGTCATTGCGGCTCGTCAACTTGCCAAGCGAGTCGTTCTTGGTCAAACCGCCTCTCTTTAGCGGAGGGCGAAGCTCGGTTTGCTCGCATCCACGGCATCCCGTCCCCGGTGCAATGATGCAGGGTGGCGCGGCGTCTCGGCTAGGGTGGCCGGGCGCTGGAACCCCGGTACCGTGGCCTCGGAGCGTGGGGTGGTGGATCTTAATTCGACATCGACCCGGCCGGCTCGGTGAGTCGCGGATCTGATCTGTCGAATGCAGGTGCGGTGGCGGGCGGCCGGCCCCAAAGAACACCCCTGTTTCGGCGTGGTTGTGGTTGCGGCGAGGTAGCACCACATTTTCTTTCTCGATGCATCCGTCTATGCTCTCGTGTGTGCTTTCGTTTCTTTTTGTTCATTTCAATTTAAATGGCTGGCTGCTTGTTGGAGAGTGGAAGGGCCATGCCCGATCAAAAGCGAGACAAATGGATCATGTTTCCTCTATGCTTCTCTTAGCTTGTGTGTTCATGTGGATTTTGGGCTTTCTTATTTTTCTTTCTGATGCTTATTCCTCTATACTAGGATGCAAGGTGCTCAAGGAAGAGAGGGGGTTCTTTCAAGAAATCGATTCAATGCGACCTAGAAGAATCGAGAGATGAGCCCCGTACACACTTTGCTTTTAGTTCCTTCTTGTGTCTTGTTCATTTAGATTTGGCATGTGGTGTCTGGTCATGTGTGTTTTCCATCGATTGCTTACAGGTTGATGGTCTTTACAAGTCCAAATCATCTTGTCTTGAATGCTTTCGTACATGGATGCTTCGTGCCCATTTATATTCATAACTACCTCGTCGGTTCGGATGGCTAAAGAAATCGATTGGAAAAAAAAGGATCAACAACATTTGTGTTCTTGTGATTTGCTTCCCCTCGTGTGGCATCTCCTCTTCATCTTCAAGGCTGCGGTCCATTCTTCTTGTTTCCTCTAAAGTTTGTTGGTTGCTACCGCTCTCTTTCATTTGACCCAAACAAAATGATCGATTCTAATGCATTGACTAACCCGGTGTGTGGGTGCTTTGTTGTAGGTCGAGTAGTCATCGGCGTGCTTTAGTCTTTGAGCTTCGTTGTAATGTGTGAGGGGCACGGTGGCGGGGCTGGGTGGAAGAGTTGGGAGTATGTGGAGCGGTGGCTTGACAAGGTGTATAGTTTAGCCGGTGGAATCTCCAAATTCTTGCTATGTATTTTACAATTACTATCTTTATGTGCCATAAAGTTGTAGAAGGAAGGGCGTTTGCGACTTTGGTTTCCAATATATAAGCTTTAATCGCTTATCACGACTATAGAAATCAAAGATTATGGCTTATAGGAATCGAGATTCGAAACCATAGGTTATGAAACCAAGATGATAGTGGCGGGCTTCCAAAAGTGGAATAAAAATCATAAATGAGTAACGGTTCTCTCCAAATATTGCATTAACTTATGCCTCTTGGTTAGTATATTTAATTAGCTCAAGAATATACTATGAAAGGTCTTTGTGCCTTGGCATTGATAAGAATAGATTGTGATGAGGCTTCATGTTAGAATGTTCGGGTTACTAAAAAAAACCTCCCATTCTTGATGAAAGAAGTCAAAGAACAATTACTCGCTTGAAAATCGGTGTAGGTTTTGAAAACGGCGTGGCCGAAAATCTAAAATGAAAGCTCTATGCTTTTGTGCATTAAAATTGCATTTTCATGCTAACTTACGCTTTACTTAATTAGCTCCGGTGTCCGTAGAGAGTTGTAGAGTAATTGAAAAGGTGCTCACAGTATGCATCCTCGTATATACACTTTACCTTTTGCTTTAATCCATTCCTTATTTTGCTTTTGCTCGGAGTTAACATTTCCTGAATTATGAAATATTTGGAATGCCATTAGATTTTTTTTTTTTTTTTGAGGAGAACCATCTCTTCTTTATTCAAAAATTATGGTGTACATTATTACAAATGCCAACCGGTGGCGTCAAAAACCAAACATGGCTAAGTCGATAGAATCGGACCCCCTAGCTATTAATGAGCATCCATGTTTGTGCTTCTCTTTTCATGGACAAAATCTCTCGAAGCAAATTCCCTCGATCTAGCTCTGATCTCCTTCACAATTTGCCCATACAAACCCATGCAGGACCCTTGAGGCTCTTGACAACGCTCTCACGGTCGAGGCAAGCACGAAAGAAGAAATCGCAAGATCTGGCGAGGTCAACCCTTCTCGCATGCAATAGCTTCGGCGGTCTCGGTGATAATCGCCGATGGCGAGACACGAGGCTCCGAAACCTGCCCTCATGATCCCGGAGCAATAGCGACCACCCGTTGATCTTCGTGGATTCTTCGACCTTTGCGGCATCAACGTTAATTTTCATCTGTCACTTTGAGGTGGGATCCAGCCGTTCTGGTTTTGCACCGGTTTGGAGAAGCCTTCACGCCGCTTGGCGAAGACAAGACAACCACTCGTCACAATACACGATGCGAAAATCATGAGTCGACAAGGGGCTCTGAAAGATGTTTTCATGGATCGCTTTTCTTCTTCGCAAACCGGACGACCCATAATGTCACACCACCCTAACGACATCCGCGTCTTTGTAGGGATTCAAAAAACCTGGCCACCCATCCCTTGGGATCGGGGTCTTGGATGGAGCATAAGTGTTCAGCGACCTCTTCTTTCTCCGAGCCCCGACACATTTAGCCATATGACAATCTAACAATGAGTGCCTCAAGAATCATCCATACCGCATATAGAGCAAGCACTCGATCAGCCATGTTACGACGTTGAAGCACATGTCGGTGATGGCGAGAACACTTGGCGACCTCGGAGGAAATTGCTCACCTTTGGAGGGACCTTGATCTCGCCATAATGCTTTCCACTCCCTTCGCCTTCTTCGATCGAGAGATAGAAGCTTGTGCCCACTGCACCCGTTTGAGGTTTTAGCATTCTATCTGACGGACGGTGAAGACCACTTCTCTCATGGTGCCAAGCCCAAAAATCATCTTGATTGCGGTGACACACGGGAATTTCGTTGATAACGGCAACATCACTTGGAGAAAAAATTGTTGCGGTTTTGCTTGATCCCAAGACTTTGTAGTAGAATCAATTAACTCACTAACCCACACCGGCGGATTAGGGTCCCTACTAGGGAATCGGTCTTATTATCGAAGGCGACCAATCCATGGTCCAAATTTGCGTGGTTTCACGGTGCCAATCCTCTGATCGGGGCCTTGTTTGAGAATCTCCCTTCCTCATAAATCGATCTCCAAATTCTAGACGGCGATGACCCAATGTTTGCATTCGGGAAGTCAATTTGAGGAAAGTATACGCTTTTAGTATCCGGGCGCTCGGGGACGACGGATCAACAAGAACCCGCCACGCTGTTTAGCAAGTAGAGCTAGGTTGAACATCTCAAAATCTCTCGAAGCCTAAACCGCCCATGAACTTCGGCATTATAATTTCATCCCAAGCTACCCAGCATGGTTTCCTCTTACCCTCCTTGCTCCCCACGAGGAATTGTCTCACTAGGCTAGTCAAATGATTGCATAGACCCTTGGTAGCTTGAAGCATGCCATTGAGTAAGTCGAATCGCTTGGACAAGCGATTGGATAAGCACTTCTTTACCGACCCCATTAATCTGCTTCCATCCATCCCCCTGTATCTTGCTCCGGACTCGGTCCTTCGGTACTTAAAAGCACCATTCATAAGAGCGAGCCCACATCCGAAGGCAATCCAGGGTACTTTACACTAACGCGTTCTGTGTACATTCGAACCGACTTGATATCGTCTCTCGACCTCTTGGTGACACTTTTTGCAAAATGAATTGAGGATTTATCCTCGTTGATTTGTGCCTAAGCATCACAATATTGTTTTAAGACATCCTTCACCACCATCGCATTCTCCATGTTTGCTCTAAAAAACAGCGTGTCATCCGCCAAAGTAGGTGGCTTACCATCGGGCCGGCGGAGCCACCTTGATTCCCTTTGAGGCCCGATGGCGAACTTGTGATTTTAAAAGGCACGAAAGGCCCTCTGCGCTAATAGGAACAAATAAGGAGAAATTGGGTCTCCAATACCTGGTAGGTTTGAAACTATCCAGACGGTTGCCATTCAACATAACGAAAAAGAGACGGTTGAAACTAACCGCATGATGAGCTGAACCCAAAGTTGGTGGAAGCCCAACCTTGTCATTATCGCCTGAAGATATTGCCATTCCACTCGATCATAAGCCTTCTTCATGTCGAGTTTGATTGCCTGACATCTTGATCCCACGGGTTTCACTGTTTCATAAAGTGCAAGCACTCATATGCGTGCGATGATGATATTATGCATTATGAGTCTCCACGGAACAAACGGCGATTGTTCTTGGATATTATCTCGGGCAACACCACCTTCAACCTATTAGCCACCACTTTAGAAACAATCTTGTATATGACATTGCCGGTGATCGTCGATTAATTGCCCCAACTCCTCGAGAGTTGCTACTTTGAGGATGAGTACTATTATCGTATCATTAATAATGGTTGGATCATCATTCCCATTCAGCACTCAAGCACCGCGGTGTGACTTCTTTCCCACATAGGTCCCAATGGCGTTGAAAGAAATGGCCAGGAAAACCATCCGTCGAGGGGCCTTGGTTGGGAACATCCCGAAAGAGCGCTTCCTTAACTTCCTTATCCACGAAAGGAGAGATAAGAGCCTCATTCATCTCTTGGGTGACCTTGATCGGAGCACCCCCCTCCATATTAGTAACCCCTTCGAACTATAGAGATCTTTATAGAAATCTGTTGTTAGTGTGTCCCCCCCAACTCACTCGGGTCCGAAGTGAACTCCCCATCGGGTTTCTTCAGGGCTTTGATTAGATTCCTTCTCTTCCTCGACTCGCCCTCAAATGAAAGAACTTTGTATTCCTGTCGCCCGTGAGACACCTTTCCACTCCCCTAGACGTGACGCCACATAATCTCTTCCCCAGATGAAGCTCATTTATTTTCCATGATCTTGAGCTCCTCATGGGTCGGACTGATGTCGATCAGGATTCAACTGCAATCTATCCAAATCTTCTTTCAGTTTTCTCGGCTCTCTCGACATGACCAAAACTTTGCCTTTCAATGGCTTAGATGGGTCGAAACCGATTTCAATTTTTCTTGAAGAGCCCCCACCGAGGCCGCCAATGCCCTCACATAATGCCTCAGAAGCCCCGAGGACGAAGGAAAAGTCTCGTGTTCTTCCCACATGACCTCATATCCGGGTGTCTAGGGCCGGACGACGGCCCTCCGTTGCTCTCAAGTGAGCAAAATCGGTCCATGGTCGATCTTTGAAGCAGTTTTTGGCGCTAGCGAGCGAAGCGAGTTGACCAATCACCGCGTTGCAAGAGCTCGGTCGTGCGCCTCACTCGACAATACGAGCCTCCACTGCGACTTTCTTCTCAAAGGTCCACGGCGGCGATGAACCTAGATCAAGAAAACCACAAACATCAACCACCTCTCGAACAAAGCAATGCGTCGCACTTTCCCGCACACTTATATGCTCCGTTGGTGTAAAACCTCATTGAAGTCGCCAACACGGACCCATGGGAGATGAGATGAAGATATAATAAACTTTAACAAGTCCCATGTCTTGTGACGATCTCCCACGAGCCTCCCGTACACACATGCGTAATCCTCAAGGGTCGGCGCCACCCTCAAACGATAGCATCGATATGATCTTTGGTGAGTACGGTAATAACGACACACCGTATTATTATTCCAAAAGATTCCCAAACCACCACTTCCCCGCCAATGCTACTAACTAAAAACATTATCAAAGCCTAGTGTCTTCCTTAAACCCTCTGCGAGACTTATGAACTTGTGTTTAGAGGATACAAAGTATAGTAGGGGGTATATTTCTTCGCAAATTCGCGAGCTCCTTCTTGTCAAATTGCCAATGCCACGATAACAAACAACTCGGTGAGCTTGGCGGTGCTCCTCGAGGGAGCCCGCCTGCGTGGATATTATCCCCAAATATTTGGCCTCTTCGGCCTTCTTTCTCTCCTCGGTGACTTGTACGGGGGCGGGAGTGGTGGGACACCCCTGCCCCCCTACCCCTCGCCAAGGAAGCTGGTTCTTCGCATGTGTCTTGCTTGATCGGGCTTGTGGCGGTGTCCAGACGGATCATTCATCTTGTCGACATCCGTACCATCGGACGAGCGCTTCAACCCCGAATCACTTTTCTCTATTAACTTTCTCCCTCCACATCGGGGTCCTCCCTCTCCCCTAGCCATTGGAGGTCGCCTCCACCAATAGGCTTTGGGCCTTGTTGCTGCTGGTTCCGGCCTGGTGTAGCATCTGCCGAACGCACTCTAGGGGGTGCCCGGCTTCCACCTCCCAGCTTCGCCACCATCCAATCAAACCTGCAAGTCCTCTTCCGAGTGCTCACCGGTGCCACACTCGAGATGAGAGTGCCCCATGAGACCACGTCCACAGAACCGAGGAATTTTTTCGTACTTCACTTGAAGGAAGACCTTCTCCTTGCCATCCCGGGCTAAGTGAGACAAAAACGAACAAGCGCTCATGGGAGATTAACCCTAGCCCGATAGAACTCACCACTCTTTGTGGTGATCACCTTCATCTCAACCCCAATCACATCCCCACCTTCGCGCAAGCGGCCCGAGGATCGGTTCGTAAGAGGTACGGGACCTTATGGATTTGGATCCATGCGATCACCTTTCCTCGGTATATTCTTGGGGACTTTGGTAGAACCATCAAACTCCTCCAACATGAGTGCATGTCCCCTAAACAACCAAGGTCCATCTTCCATAATCTTCTTCCAATCTCCCAGCGGGAGGCCTCGATCACGAACGTAGTCGTTTTCGTGACGAACGTCACTTCTTCGCTGGGTTCCACGCCGCTTGCATCGTCGAGATCAGCGATGTGTTACTGAACTTCCGGCGATCAACAGTTTTGCCGCCGCCATCCACTTCACCGCCGGGGCTGCTCCCCCTCGGGTTCCAAAGACGACGTCTTGTTCCGCTTTTGAGGCAAAGCTTCCTCAACAGTCATCCACATCGACGTCCTCCTTCCCTTGTCCTATTGGACGATTCCGCCGCCATTCTTTACCAAAACCCTAGACGGCGCAGCGCCATGGCGGGAAGCCGGGCAAAGCGGGCCCTTTGTCCGCTGGCGGCTGCGTCGAGGATTGAAGGCTCACCAAATCACGGATCGTCTCGCACCCTCGCCGAAATCGCCGCGGAGAGGTCTCTGCCAGCCCCTAGGTCGGGAGCCTAGGTCGGGAAACCCATCAGACGGTACTTGCTTGGAATGCCATTAGATAGTAAATGCTTTGAAAAGCCAAAGCAACTGCGCCAGTTATGCTAAATAAATGTTCTGAACGTAAATAGTTGGATTAAAAAATGCTCAAATTGTCTTGCCAAATCCATCTTTGGCAGTAGAGTTCAATCTTGATTTTACCAATGAAATTATTTCAAGGTTCCATTCTACAAACAGGGTATACTGCACTTAAATATTTCAAGTTTCCATTCTATAGGCCTCATGATTAGTTAAAATATATATTTGAGATTGGTTAAAATGGCCACCTTGCACATTGGGCGCATAAACTTGGTTGTATGACCACCGTTATGGCTATGCCATGCATGTTCTAAGTCTCTTGTTTTAGATGCAGGTGATAGTTCAAACTCTTCCTTGCTATTGTTGTAGTTGAACCAGGGGTTTTGAAGGCTTGGGTTGCATATGAAGGAATTCGGGTAAAATTTTTAACCATAATGTTTGCCATCTATTTATTTTACACTACAAAAAAAAATGTTTGTAAGTAGTTCACACTATCAAATTTGCAATTATGAAATCAAGCGTTAATTTTCCATCTTATGCTTTATTTGAATCATGTATTGAATGGAACTATTGGAAAGGAAGGACAAGTTTTCTGATGTTCTGACCTACCAAATTCTAATGCTTAATCTAAGTGAAACTGTTGTGCTAATATCGTTTTATTGGTTTTCTTCGCACCCTGACTTCCCTAACCTCTTGAAGTGCCTTTTGGGTTCATTACACGCCTCAGCTGCAAAATATATGTCCAACTTATTATCACATAGGCATCCTAATCGCTAAAACAAACAGTACCAAGTTAGGACATCCCCATCCAACATCATGAATTATAGTTTACATTGTATCTTAAATCTGAATTAAAATAATTTAGATTTTTTTTAGAAAAGTAAAATTACTATGTGCACCTACATAATTCTTAGACCATAATTCCAAATCATAGCAGAAATTGACCTGTATTTTGATGATTTTTTTTTGAAGAGGCTTATTTTGATGATTTAAACAGGTTCTTCCCCTGGCTCACAGCTATGTGTGTCTGGTGCTGATGGTTTGTCATATCCAAGCTCAAAACTTAATTACCAGAGCAAACTCAAAAGCAGCTACCACTTTCCTTAGGAGATATAGCTGATCATGTGCTTCTGTAGCATGTACTATGTATGGTATGCTATACTATGCCTCCTTGGTCTATCAAGAATCGATGCTATGCAGGATATTACTGTACTATTTGAACATCCGCATCCCGTTTAGAAGTAAAGCTTATGTACTCTATTTGTCATCCCGAGGGTGCAAATTACAACAAAATGATCTCAACAAAGACACGCGGCCGGATCGCAACCGGCATCTCCATTAACGCTCCTGAAACATTACATGTGTGGTGTCCTATCGAACTCCGGGCCGGATTAGGGCTCGCTTAACTAACATATTTCTGGACAACCCGGTCTCGGTTTAGAAATCTGATCATTTGTTATGCCTTTTGTAATATACATATTTCTTGCACTAAACTAAACCACAGCCGACTAAATATGCGGGCGCGCATGGGCGCGCTCAAATCACTAGTTGCTCTATAAAGTCACGTCGCATTTCATTCATACGGTGCATCCATTTCAGACCTGGGGATCATTCACTCAGGGGGTGGAGGTGCCTCTCAGGGAGCCTGTGTTGGCCAGAAGAGCAACGGGCACATGGCCATCGTAGATATGGCTTACCCACGGCTCATCTTTTTGATTATCTGTGTTCAGAACGGTACTTATACATTCTTAAATATATATATATCAAAGTAGAACAAGTGATGACGATGTATTGATTGTTGTAGATGCTTTTACTGTTTTTGTGTGTGATACTAAAACCATATTGTTTTTTTTTAGATTACACCGCACAACGCAGACGCTCAACACGCACGCCAGACGCACGCTTACCCTTATGAACACACGTGACGCAAACCCTACCCCTATGAGCACCTTCGAAGGACTGAGCCGCAAATCTTGAAGTTCACGGTCACCTCGCTGTCGACAAAGACGCCGCCTACCACTTAATGCACAGTGTGAAAATCCTGAAATAAATCCAAGATAATGTGTCGCACTCAAGATTTGAACCCCCTCGTGGGAGCCCCCAACCAATGGTCTTTGCTACCGTCTGATGCTTCTAATGATTTTTCATTAGTTGTTTTTCTCAACATATTATGTTCTACTCCACTTCTGTCTTGGAGAATAACTCAAAGGTATAACCATGATCTTTTTTGAACGGAAATACTCTGTAAGCTTTAGCCATAATCTTTCATTGTCACAATTCTAGATTCACAAGGGGACTGCTCGACTGCTGCAATGGATAAACCGGCCGATGTTGTTTTGTTGTAAGAGAAAACATTGTACCATATGATTAATAAGTCAGGTTGATAAGTTGAAGCGAACATGGTGATTGGATGGGATGGCTAGAACATCAATGCTCCTCGTTGCACCAGTTATTGTGAATTTACTCTCTAGTTGTCCATAAAACGAGAAGTTTAACCAACGTTTTTTATTACATTTCTAGTGTATGAATTTGTTATGACTGTTCGTTCTTGCACGAATGTTGGCTCCTGGACAGAGAAATAACCAACAATACAAATATGAATTCAAAATCCTTCACTTGATAGTAGTAGTAATTTTTTTAATTTCTTTCTCCAATGAAGCATGGAAGACGATATACGTGAAGAAGCGACGTAAGACCGCCCCCCCCCAAAGAGGATTTCTAGAAATTCCATTGCACGTGTTTTTCCTGAGTTTCTGCAATGACATTTCTTCTACCTCTCCTAGCTTGCCATATATATATATATATATCCGAACCAATTACAAGAGATGTGAAGGTTGTTGTTCTCATTGAGCGTGATCAAGAGTTGTAGTTTTAGGAGATCTGAATGCATGCTTTATTAAACTTTCGCTGCTTCCGCTGGTACACCAGCCCTCTCAGCAATAATCTGTTCATACAGATCCCTAATCTTCAGCCCAATGATGGTCTGGAAGAGACCTGTCCCGTTGTTGCTTCCTGGGAAGTCTGCATGCTTTAGCATTTGTTGTGTCACCTCTCCGTAGAACTTGGTTGAGAGGTTGCTTAGATGGCTCTCCACGTAGATGAGCTCATCTAGTTTGTCAAATTGCCCATCCATCTCCAAAACAGATACCTGAACACATCAAGCAAATGCTGATTTTGTAAATGCTTTAGGTCAGCAAGCAAATTCTTGTTCACTAGCTTAAAAGAGGCAATTTAGACTACCAGCTCGGTTGCTATCTTCCAATTCCATGTAACAGAACTAACTTTGCATGAGGGATTGAAGAGGACAAATAAACAGAGATGGATTACCTCGTTTCCAAAGTAAGTGTCTGGGCCATAGGCAAATTTGATGCCAGGGTAAGAGCATGTGAGCTTTCTTCCACAAGGCACCCAGCTGATGCTCGATCCTTCATCAAAGAGATAAACTGGGTTGAAGAACTTCACCCCTTCTTTCATGATGAGCTTCACACGCAGCACCTTTCCTTCATTGTCACCAGGAATCAACTGGGTTGGCAGAACTTCAATCACAGCATCAGCATACTGCTTCTGCGGATCTGTGACACCAAGTGGCAAGCAAATAGTAAGATCTAACATGCCTTCATTTGTTGACTATATATTTGACTAATTGGTTGATGTGGCATTTTGCTGCATTTATATGCTAGGTTTATTGAGAGGAAAAAAAAAAATCTATGCTGATTATATGTAACATAGTTGGAAGAATGGCGTACCAATATAAGCATCAAAATCTGGTTTTCTGGCCTCGATACTGGCCTGGATGCTTTCAAGGCTGTGGCCACGCTCTGCCATGTCCCGCTGCCAAAGTACCGGTAATATTTTAGAGGCAGGATAGTAGAAAACAGCAGAAAGATGGATACGCTCATGTGGAACAAGAAACATAAAAGTACTTGTGCTCAGCTAACCTGAATTTTCCATGCAAACTTAACTTCATCACTGATATCCAAGTAGATACTGAAATCTAAGAGGTCCCTCACACGCTGATCGAACCTGGTTTATAAGCATGCATATAACTAGTTGTCATGGATTGTATGTACAACAATTTTGTTGTTTAGATTTTTTGTGGGGATCGAAAGCTTATTGTAGCCATTTTTTACCTGACAACTACAGTGTTAATCAAATGCAGTGAAGAAACAGAAGAGCATACACAGTATTCTTTCTGTGATCGATAGAATTGATTGGGGTATGGGTAGTAGCATGGGCAAACGTGAGCTTACATTGGGTGCAGACCTTCAATGACAAAAATCTTTGGTGGCGTGATAAGCTCCGGCGGGTCGAGGAGGCCAGTGACATGGTTGTAGATGGGCTTCTCGACTGCCTGGCCATCTTTGATCGCCTTCACCTGCTCATACATGAGATCAAAGTTGTTGGCCCTTGGGTCGAGGGCGGTCACACCTTTCTCCTTCCTGCCGTTTCTGTCCAGGGAATGGTAGTCATCGAGGCAGATCACTGTAGTGGTGTCACTGATGAGCGTGTTGGAGTCTGGGTTCCCGCCCTGGGCGGCACCGCGGCGCCACCAAAAAAAGACGCTGGTGAGCCGGCGCATGAAAGTGCTCTTGCCGCACCCGGAGTCCGCCGCCAGGCCAATCACCACCGGCTTGTCGACGGAGCATGAGACCTGGAAGCTGCAGGTCCTTCCGTGCCTGCTTCTGCCGCCGCCGCTCCTCCTGTTGCTGGTGAAGAAAATGACTTGCCTCTGTCTGAAGCCCGCGTTCGAGACGGTCGTGCATGGGGAGTGCAGGGAGGTGGTGGTAGTGTGCGCGCTGCAGATCGCCATCTCTGCGTGCCGGCGGCGCGTTTGGTTCTTCTTGGCTAAGCTTGTCTTCTTCCCTCCAAGCCAGGCCAAGCCGGAGACTGGGACTTGAAGAGAAGAAGAGATCGAGGCAGAATGGGATGGATGGTGGATGTGGAGCTACGAGCCTACATACAAGAACATAAGGACGAAATGAGGATGGCAATTTTGTGGTGTCCCTATTTTTCACATTCTTTTTCTTTTCCCTGATAATATAGCTTATTCTGAGCTGAAAATGAGTTCTTCCTTTCATTGTATTTTGTCAGTATTGAGTTCTTCCTTTCATTCATTTTCCTTTCATCCATTTGCAGGAGCGAGTGTATTTTGTCAGTATTGAGTTCTTCCTTTGATTCATTCAATTCAATTCGCAGCGAGTGTATTTTGTCAGTATTGAGTTCCTGCTTTCATTCATTCATACGCAGCGAGTGAATTTTGTCACTACTCCTCGTTTGAACACTATTTTCTCTTGTTTATAAAAGGCTTCAGTATTTTCATGACTACCATTCTTCCTGGTGATGCTTCTAACATGCCATGGCAATAGCGAGTTATATGCAGAAAACATTTTGCTTATTGCTCGTCTGCTAACTGCTAAATGCGGCGTACATCGTACACTACGTATTTCAGATTTCCGTACTCGTCTGTATTTCTGGACATTGCACATTACTTGTGCTTTTTTTTTATCCCATTGCTGATTAGCTGATGCCTGACTAGTGATGGCCACGGACACTCGTGGGAAAGCGGAAAGCTTGGTCGAGGTTTCATGAATTTAGATATGGTTTCTCCACGTGGCGGCGCAAGGATGGCTGGTTGCAGATGAGGGAATGATGGGTGGCTGGAGGATGTTGCTGATGATTGCCCCGTAACATGCTGTGCACCATTGTACGTCACTCGACGGCCAGCACTTTGGCAGCGTCCACATCACCTGATGTCCTAGACCTGTGAGAGAATTTCTCTTTTTATCTCTTTTTTCTTCTTTTGAATATGCGACCCCAAAGCATCTGTGTTGTATATGCATCGACGGAATTGCATTAAATCGATTCTAAATGACATTTGTTTGGATTCATGAGCCGAAACGATATTTGCTACATTGTCAGTTCGTCACATAACACCCTTCCATATATAAAAGAAGTAACACGATCGTGTCTCCACTGTGGACAGGGATGATGATTGTGTTGCAACAGTTTCATCCATGCTGCTCACACAAACTGTGAAGCCAGAATATTACCAGGGGGGTCACACAATACTCTTTCCCTCAGAAAAAAAAAAAGTCACACAATACTATGATAACAAATAAACCAGGAGGAGGCAATAGCTTCATCCATGCAGTTCAGTACAAGCTGAATCTCCAAGAAAGACCAGGAGATTCGTTCAACGTCACAGAACACACAAATGAGATACCAGGAGGCCAGCACCCAGGATGGACGCATGGCTGACTGACTGTCCTGGGTTCCAACAACCGTAGCTCTTGTTTAAGGCACCAACAGACCAATCAATCTGTGCAGCCTTGGTAGAAAACAGAAATGCACACAAAGCGCAATTTGTATATATGGGCAAAGAATTGGGTTTTAAACAGATCAGCCCCGAATGACACTACAATATAATCGTATATACCCTCCGCCATACAAACTTTAAAGGGAAAAAAATATACATTGTCATAACATACAATGACTGACATGTACTTACTTATGTGTATGCACAAAACCACAGAGCAATCAGATGGGACTTGGTGGACTATTCCAAGTGCTTCCATAGCCTACTTGTGCCCTCTGAAGTACATGTATACTTTCTGCATGCACCAAACAAAATAAGATCAAACCAGTGTTGGTATCACATGAACCAAGTTCTTCAAAAACATGTTGACAATTTAAACAAAATGACAACATCAGTCACAATGACTCATTCCTGGTGTGACATCCTTGCCCACTCCTAGCTTTTTTTAAGACATGTGTGTGTGTTCAATTATGTACACTTGTACATACCCTTATTAAAACAAATACGAAGACAAATTAACATAGAGACTGCAAAGACAAGGACTGGAAATAGACATACTGACATGAAAAACAAAGCTGCTATTGGAACTTATGAACCATCTAAAAATGCAAATGCAAAATTTTTTTTAAAAACTAAAAAATCCATAGATCTAGAAATTTTAACTGTATTGGACCCTAATTTTCTAATTTTAAGAGAACTTCGTTTTGTTGAGAACTATGCGTAGATTTGGATAGCTAGAAGCCTGGAGATAAATGTAGTCACAGATAATAAAAGGATACTTATTCTAAGAAGATTATCAGGTAACAGCGAGATATTTGGAAGGATTAAATGTTTAAAATTTAAACATTTCCAGTTGTTCCATCCGTAACTATATTAATCCCAAATGGGCATAATAAGAAACAGAACATATACAAATCACTGTAAATGATCACCAGTGGATACCCATGTACCCCATGTGCAACAGGTACCAAGATATAACATAAAGGATTTTCCTAATACCATGAAAATTTAGAAATAAAAGGAAAATGCATAGGAGGGAAGGGATGTAATAGAATGGCAAACATAAACAATGGATAGGCTACATACCTGAAGAACCCATATGCTCACAAGTGTCTCCAAGCAAAACAAGGCAAATCCGACAAAGTAAAAGATCTGAAGGGGAAAAATGATTTATGTGTCAGATTCTTGCACTTTTTACCTTCTAAAATTGTAATGAAAATCCTTTGCAGACTAAGAGCATAAAGCTCCTTGAAGAAAACTCATTTTTATAGCTACGAGGTGAAAAAGGATTAAAGAAACGTTTCTAGATGTACTCACCCCAACTATTGCATGATCAGAAAAGGTGTCAATTGCAGCCAGTATGCCCCTGATGACAAACAAAGTATATTTCTCTTAGAGCAAGATAGACAAACCAAAAACCTTATGAATCTTGCATAAGTACAGAGACAGATAATCCATCTGAATAGTAAGCATTAAGAAAGGTAAATAAAGATTAAGCAGATAATAGACATCGCCATGTTTGCCAGTTGGGACAGCTTGTCCCTCAGCTTTTTCACAGACTAAGCAGAAGCTATGCAAGTGGCAGGATTTGTAGCAGCTTATCAATAAACAGAAACCAAGAACGAACTGAGAAAGACAAAATTGCTTTTGACAAAAAAAAAAAAAATTCCAAACTCAATAGGGCCTCAGAGTAGAGCAAAATAAAGCTCAAAACTTAATAGCACAGCTGTGTAGGTGCTGCTAATTGGTATTATGTAAGACTGAGAATACACAAATACTGTGGGGATTATATACAAGGGATGGTAGATGATGAAATTTCTTTACTCAATAAATGTTTTTTTAGATAATGGATGAGTCAAAAACATGTACATCCGAGGATGTACGTTAATGATTTGTGCAATGCAATCTGAACTTACGTTAATGATTTTCTGGAACACAACTGGAGGGCAATAGCAGCAAATATGCAGAAGGCAATGTGGAGCTGTGCACAACCAAAGATACACAAAGTAACTAAACCAGATTTATAACATACATAGAAATAGCATTTCAATATCAAGAATGCAGAAGTCATGTCTTGATCTAGAAATTACCAGGTAACAAAGGAAAAACCATCCAAAGCTGAAAGCACTGTCAGTTCTGTTAAACAAGTTGGCAGAGAATCAGTACAAAAATACTGGTAGTGCCAGAAAACATAAAGCAACATGTCTATCAAGTCATTTACATCTGGCCAAAACATGTATCCTACTTGACTTCAGTTGGACCACAATATCAATAATTAATAATGTTCTATCACCTAACTAAAATGTTATGCATGCTCAGCTGAGAGGAAATGAAACACATAAAGTTAGCATTATGAACTAGTGTGCATTAATCAACCAATAGCCATATACCTCATTGCTCGGTATAGAGGTCTATACCACATCAAGTAGGACAAAGGGATGCCAAGCATACCATAGATGGTAGCCAGGAAAAAAATAGTTTGGAATCTGTAAGCATGAAAATAGTCAAGACTTAGAGGACTGATGAGCTAATTCATAACAGTGCAATAAAATTAGCACTTGCCTGTACTTAAACTACAGGCCAAGTACAATCAGAGTAGTAAATGCAGAGGTGCAAGGAGAAAAAGAAGATATGAAGGGTACAAGCTAGCTACAAGCCTACAATGAAATGCTAAGCTTACCTCCCCTCTGATCCAACAGACTATGACAGCAATAAAGTTCCAAAAGAGACAAAGCACAATACCTGTACAGCATTACAACAAATAAACATCCTCTGTAAGATGGTAAGTACAGTACAACTGCAAATTCCTGAAAACACTAAATACAGAAATTCAACTATTCAGGAATGCATGTCTACTATACCAAGCCAGCTAGCGAACGCAAGATACTGCAACTTCTGAGCGTTTGCTGGTATCTCATTGGCAATATCATGGTGGATGATTGGGAAGAAAGGCGGCCAGTTCTTGTCCTCCATGGGCACCCCCCAGCTACAACACCACCAGGATACAATAAGCCAACAACACAATACTCCATATTCACTGTTCTATGATAACATAAAAGACAACCATCTAGATAAGTTCAATTTGCATAGAAATCGGAAGCATACCGCTCTTGAGAGCTTCCTCTCTCTCCTGATATCCTTGGCCCCAGAAATTGCAGCAAAAAAAGAAGAATATTCAGTCAACGTCCAAGGGAACAGCATGAATGAATAAATTAATAGTGAGAATCCAAGGGAACAGCAAAGCAAGCACGCGTACCGACTCGCCTCCTGAGATCTGACTCCCACTGAGACAGCTCCTTGGCCTTGCCCTTCGAATCCTGCATCCCAAAACAGAGCCACATTACCACGCACGCTCCGTCAGTCCCTCGATCACTAAGCAAGCAACGAGGATGTTTCCTAAAGAGAAGGAGCAGGAGCCTCGCTTACGTTCATGGTGTCGAGGGGGATGTCGACGGTCGCATCGCCCCTGCCGCCGCCGCCGCCGAAACCCGCGGGCTCCGCGGGCCGGAACCCGTACTGCGACTTGACGCCTCCCGCCACGCGCGCTCCTCCGCCTCCATTCTGCACAGCACCAAATCAGCACCTCATTAGCACGCTCCAGAAACTTGAAGCCCGAGATCTCTCGTACGAGATCTGCCGGGACACCGAGCCAAATCCACGCAGAATGTGTGTGTCGGTTGGCTGGTTGGGGGACTGGAGGAGGAGGAGAGAGCAGAGAAGGGAAGAGAAGAGGGGTTACCGAGAAGGGGTTCTCGTCGGCGCCGCCCTCGTCGAAGGGGTTGGGATCGTGGTGCATGCTCGCTGCCGTGAACAGCTCCGCCTCGATCGGGCTTCTGGCGTAGGAGCAGCGAATTGATCGGTGCTCGGTGGTGGGCTGTGGTCGTTGGCGCGGGGAGACCTGGAGAGGTGGGAGGGGTGGGCGTGGTGGAGTGGACTGACCGACGACCAACTCGCTCCGGTTCAAGTTGCTCATCATCTTTTTTTTTTTTTTTTTTCACCTTCCGTTTGTTTGTTCGCACGCAGTTCTCGGTTTCGCGCTGGCAGTGGCAGGTGACCGGACAGGACACCTCACCGTCATTTCCGTGGTTTTCAAATAGATTTATTCTATACTATAAAAATACTTTAGAATTAAATTAGTGATGATACTTGTCATATACTCCAAGTATAACATAAATATTACGGAGTAATAGTTTTTTTAAAAAATGGTAACTTGGTTTATGCTTATGCATAGTTTAATTAATTTAATTACGTTTGTCGATCGAACAACCATGAGAGAGCTAGATATATGATAGGATCCGTGCACGGCGGTGGTGGATCGGGCGGTAGCCTGTTGAGTCTCGAACTGTTAGTCACCCTGTCACCCACGGATTTTACCTAAAATGATCCAAATCATTTATCGATTGAAACCAAACCAAACCGAATTATTTGTATTCTTGGCACACTTCCACCCAACCAAAGGCCGCCCAAAAGCAAAGCCCAAACCAGTTAAACTGGTTTTAAAACAACCCATTCCCAGGTTAAGCCGCATTGTTCGTTCAATCGTTTTCTTCTGCTGCTGATGAACCAAACGTGCCTTTTTGTGCATCTAAAATACGTTCGTTTTTCTCCTTTTTAATACAGATGAGAGACTTGTGAATTTATAAGCATACTCCCTCCGTCCCAGTTTAAACGTCGCTGGAGCTATAGTATTGTGTCTCGTTTTAAACGTCGTTCCCAACAGCCACCAGGTTCCCAGTCGTAGCTGTGCAGCTGTGCATGCGTGACTGCATGCTAGGGAAAGGTGGCAGGGTAATTTGCCACTTGGCTTGGTACAGGTGTTGTGCTCCCAACGACTTTTTGAAGTTTAAACTGGACGGAGGGAGTATGCATGTAATCACATCGAAGTAGAAGAAGCATTGTTTGCATTAATGATTTCTTTTTAAAAATTTGGCAGATTATTATCTCGGGGTGTTCCTATTTTTGGAGGACGTGCAGTGCGCAGCAACGGCATTTCCTGCCGTCCTCACAAACGCCGCTATACCACGCGCAGGCATCGCCGAGATCTATCGACGATCTGGCCGAGAACCTAGCTAGCTAGCTACCGCGCAACCATCCTACCATGAAGCGTTCGGCGGCGTCCACCGCACCCCTCGTCCTCGTCGTCCTCGCCGTCGTGACGGCGTCTGCCGCTGCCACTGGAGGCATGGCCAGCGCCACGCCGGCGGAGCACGCCGGCAACTACCTCGTCTACGTGAACCCACACCCCCTGGCGTCGACTGCCAGGCGTACCAGCTCGGCATCCTTTAGCCGCCGCCCTCGGAAGGTACGTGCACCGTACCGCCGACCGTCGATCTTTTGAATGCACATGCATCGTCGATCGGAATGGAGAAACCTCATCGTGATCCATGATGCATGATCTATCTCTGATGCAGTGAAGCGAAGGCGAAGGCGGCGATCCTGTACAACTACAGGAACGTCATGAGCGGGTTCTCGGCGAGGCTCACGCCGCCGGAGCTGGAGGCCGTCAAGAGTAATTATGCTTTTATCTATCTATCTATTTATTTATTTATTATGGATCGCCATGGTCCTCAGGGAATAGGGATCATCACTGATTATTGCTTGTTGTGGATGCAGAGCAACCTCAGGTGAACCGGGTGCTGCCGAGCGCGACCTTGTCTCTGATGAGCAGCAAGTTTGACGGGGTCAGCTAATTCCGCTTTTGTTCCAGCAGCCAACGAGCGCATCCATCGCCGACCCTAAAATAAATCTCATCTCATCTTTGAATTTGTTTGTGGGTGTGTGATTGGTTGCTTATATTTAGCTTGTACATCACAAAAGGCCACCATATAAAACGTATACACTGGTTTTGTTCTACTTTTGTGTTGCATGGAGTCACCTCCATGTATATTACATGTCTCATGTTCTATTAGTGGTTATTGGGGAGGTGTCTAATGTTTTGCATAGTGTTGTGCCTTGTAGAAAAAAAAAAAACTAGGCATTTAGACTATTTGAACCCTCTCCCCCATCACCACCCCTGATCAAATAACTAGGCATTTAGCGGCTCCTCCTCCCATCAATCCAAGGCGGCGGCGGCTCCTCCAATATCGTCCGTACACCGCTTCAACACGACGGAGCTGATGTTGTGGCGAGAAGAACACTTCTTCCAACAGTGAAACAGGTGTGCTGCTGCAGGTGCTTCCAGATTATGGCCTTGTTGGTCCGCTCGTTTCGGCGCATGAGGAAAAAAAAAACTCTTCTATGAATAAATGACACTGAACAGACAACCAAGCGTCACTTTCAGACATTGCAAGACACACTGCCGCTAGCTTGAGTAGCAGTGCTCAGGTCCTAGGCTCTACTCCCTGTGTGAGCAAATTTGTGGGTATGGTTAAAAAGATCTCTACTCCCTGTGTGAGCAAATTTGTAGGTATGGTTAAAAAGATCTCGTCTGTCTCATGCCAAAGAACAGGTAACATCAGTAGTGCATCATCCCAGTTCAGCACTTCCACAGGCAGCATATATATACCATTCTTCTCGTACTAATTTCAGCCAAGGGGCCAACACAAGTCTAAGCATGTGAAAGGGGCAACAAAAGAACACCAGGTTAGTACTTATGCAGCAAGATTAAAGGTTTTCACATTATCCGCATGTAATCTTGGTATGCCTAGTACATTCTCGAGTGCAGCCGGTTCCAATACATCCTACCACCAAAACAGCTCCCGGGGCCCTCTCTTGCCTATGCACTCATCACTAGCACAACACGACTGGGTTAAATGTACCACGAGAGATGCAGCAGCCGTACGTTGCCTCACACACAGCAAGTAGAACTGCGAGTACAGAAGCTCCCTGATCTTGTAATAGTCCTCGCAGAGTGGGCCCTCAATGACGATCTGCTGAGACCCTGTGCTGCCCCTGCAATATGTATCATCGCATCACAAACGCAAGACCTTGTTTGGATACTGTAGTATCAACAAACTGCATTTTTCTGCATTTTTAGAATCCATAGAAGCCCAAAACAAAGGTTTAGGGAAAACAAACTCTAAAAGACTAAGCAACATAACTTTCAAAACTAAAATAAAAGGCTTCTTCCATCCAAACACTACATAATGCTGCTCAAAACCAAACAATTTTGCAAACCATGGTATTTTTAAGAGCTCCAAAAATACTTTGCATCAAAACGGGGCCTAAGTGTGTTAAGTCTCACACCACTGGTCAAGGGCTCAAGGCATATCAACTATGTTCCTGCAGTTTTGTCGGTATATCATGAAAATTAGAGGCATCTGTTTGTCATGTATCATCTCAAGTTCTGGACGATAGTTCTTGAACTGGAGCAGATCAAGTTCTGCTTAAACATGCCCAGGGGTGTTTCTCCTAAATGGATGCTCAAGTTACCTTTTGGCTAGAATCTCCAATCTTGCGCACCATGATGTATTCGCCACACCTTAAAGCACCCCCTGCAAATTCAACCTGCAACAAATCTTTCCTTAGAGACTATGTCAATGGCTTCAGTATATACCAAAAATATTATTTATCCCTTCCCGCTTAATATTATCAATTAAAAATACATATGCTACACCTTTCATCAATCAACTCTTGTTCAAGACTTCAAAAGCTGAGACTGTTAACATCTATGGCTATGTGAACTAAACAGCCTGTGCAGGTAACAAGTTCCATCTAGCTGTATGCTAGGGAATTAGGGATAGTGAAAGTTGCCAGCACAAATTTCATCTCAACATACTATACTAATACACCTGAATCTCAACATATTTGATCCCCTCGTCTCCTGTTCAACTGGGGAAAAAAAAACACTCCCGCCATTTCAAATTATAAGTTGTTTTAGTTTTGTAGATACACAACTCTTATCATGTATCTAGACATAATGTATATCTAGGTGGGTACCAAAAGCTATGTATCCAAAAAAGCAAGGACGACTTATCGTTTGGAACTGAGTACTTACTAAATGAAACATAAGTTTGGATAATGGCTATATAGGTACAGAGGATGGTCAGACTCAGCAATTCAATATAATAAACCTACCTGCCAGCCTTTATTTTCCAAAAATTGTTTAAAATCGGACAATTTTAAATCACCCACAAGAACTGGCTTGTGGGGTGGCGGCGGTGTTGATGATGGGGAGCAAAATAAGTTTCTCATCTTCTTTTCCAACTTCTGCATCCACCCAAGCAATTTCATGCTCACCCAACTGCAAACCATGCTGGTGTTAGTGATTTTAATGATGACCTGTAGTCAAAGTAAGGGCATACAACAAAGTATACAGTGTTTAAAAACTAACCGCTTCAAGAATGGAAACATGGTTACTTGCCTTACAAAACCTATAGGTACCAGCTAAAACTAGGCCAGTTCTTATGATAAATGGACAACTTTTTCTCTCGAACATGCAGAGCTGCATATCATTTATATTAAGAGGAGTAAGAAGTGGGTTTAGAAACCCCATACAGACACGCACATACACACACCCTTTTACATCTAATGGTGTATCTCTCTCTCACTTTTCAAACTTGACCCAAGACCACTAGAGAAGAACTCATGCATTGGCTGGCTCTAGAGCAAGGAGATTGGATATTCCCCGAGCTCCGGCCAAACTCCACAGTAGGAACTCATCTTTTACTGAAACCAAAACACTACTTAGGCTCGGTTGAATCCCATCAAACACACACAGAGACTGATGATTCCAAATGGACCAAGCTCCCAGAATGATGATGGAATTGAGACCTTTTTAGTCTGGTCATCAACACCAGAATTTGTGCTTGCCCACTATGCATTAAAGGAGTTGTTATCAGGCTGGGGCAAGAGGTCCTGCAGGCCAACCTTATGAATGGACAACTTTTGGCATGCAAAGCCTTTGAAGTTGAATAATGAATGCAACTGGTTCGATATTATTTAGAGCTAGCAACTGAACAATGCAGTAACAACCAATATAAGAAACACTCAAATCAACAAATGCCATATATGAAAGGGAAAGGAAATATTTAGAATTTCAACAGCTAAGGAGTTAAAGTTCTGGTGCAGTGTTTAAGAACTCACAATTTGCAAGGCATCTTTTTTCCTATAACAAATTTGGTTGGCTTAATCTGAGGGCTAAACTATACAAAAAGGGAAGTTGGACCATTGATTTTCATAACAAGGTTCTCTGGAGCTTGTTAACAGCAACAGAAAGAATGAATGATAATGGTTTAGGGAAATATAGCTCATACCTTCTTAGAAATGATGTTACTCATTAACTTCTCTGAAAGTTGGACCTGAGATAACAAGATAACACAAACATGACAAAGTTAAGCAAATGGAATGTTAAAGAAATATGCAACATACAGAGATTGTATATATGGAGTTAAGTCAGGAACACAGCCTCTTAGCTTAATAAGTAAATGACATACATTTACACTAGGGTATTCTTGCAGCCCACTAGAAGATCATAGTGTCGCATAACTTAATTAAATTTAAGTGATTGGTTCTACTCAGTACTTAAAGAGAGTATGCATTTAAGATTCTAACCTTATAAGCACATAAATCCGATGTTACATCGATTGTTTCCTCAATCTGAGGAGCATAAACATGCAGGTCTAAATTCTTTGCGCAATGCATTTTCAAATGCTCAGTTGCTTCCGCTGATCCATGCACCAGAATCTGCAAAAAGTCATGCATAATTCCAGCATAAGATAACAACTTTCTATGTACAGGTCAACCATCAACCACGAGGATAACAGTAGCAGGTTCTCAAATCTTGTTCTAACTATCCAAACAAGAAGCAACAGACATTTGCAGTTCAAATAAAGTTTTGCAGTGGCATGTCAACCCTAAAAATGCATAGAAATGACATAGCCCATCTTTTTGGTCCTCAATACCACAGATATTTAAGTACATGGGGTTGGGGAAAATTCAAAAAGTTATTTTTGCTATGGAGAAGTATAACAACATGTGTGCAGAAAGAAAGAATATGCTCCAGAAAGGAGCATTCTTAAGTTAAAAGTGGCAGTGTAAATCTAAACCATGCAGGTACAAGAAAGAATACATCGAATTAAAATCACATACAAGTTTCAATGGAGCCACATGAGCAATAACTGATTTTACAGAACGCCCATCAGAGCGACCTTCAAAGTCCATATAAAACAATGAGCATTTCACTTGAACCTAAAAAATTGTTCAGTGAGCACATGTAAAATCTCAGTTATATAGACATACATCAGCTCTGCGACTGATGCAGAAATTAATGAAAGAAAACAAAAAAAAAAAAACTTACAGCCATCTCATTGGAAATGACTTTTGAGGGTGTTGAATCAAGAAGCAGGCGTGCTGAGCCATCATCAATCTTACCATCTAAGCCATCTCCAGGACCCTGAAGAAACGACATGCTTGTCAGAAAACAACAACAACAACAACCAAGCCTGTCAGTCCCAAGCAAGTTGGGGTAGGCTAGAGTTGAAACCCAACAACCACCCCTCATTCACGGCTCAGGCACATCGATAGCCGTTTTCCAAGCACTTATTCAGACACAGATATCTAGGTATATCCCATGCTTGTCAGAACCTAGAATAATTCAATTGACCGACAGCCGCTTTCCAAGCACTCCTATTGAGACACAGATCTCTAGGTATATCCCATGCTTGTCAGAACCTAGAATAATTCAATTGACTGTCGCCTTGTATTGAGTTTCATGTATTTCCGGTTCTGTTCAAAACATCTCAGTTATCACAAAGGAAATCACAGAGTTTGCTAATTTGCACCAATGGAACTCCCGAAGTATAGTTCAGTTGAGTCATCTGATCCAGTCAACGCAACTCAAATAACAATGAACAATAATTATATATGACTGACAGGTTATTTACAGATGACCAACATTAAAAAAACAACAGGCATGTGGATGTATAAGCAAACTTACAAGCATCAGAGTATTATCCATTTCTTCTTGTTTCATCATATAATCATCAGGGTTGATGACCTCACCAAAGTCATCCCATTCAGCAGTGTTTTCAAAAAAGGGAAACATTGGAGCAACACTGGTTGAAGGAGGTACAAATCCATCAATGAAAATATCAGTGTTCCCACCAAAATGTGAACCAGCTGGCAGTACCACAAAGTAAAAAAAGGATAGTCAACTATACATAACATGTCACATCAAATAGTAAAAACCTTACAGCATAATATAAGTTTGTAGAAACTAAATGGAACAGCAGACATGTTAGTATAAGCATTGTCTTGTCTACTTCAATATATATAGTTAACAATCACGAAAAGAGACAACAGACTTGATCAAAAATTGCCTGAAGCAAGCAGAAAATAAGTAGACAGTCAAAGAAACAGCAAGTGTAGTCTAGAACTCGCTATCAGCAGATACACATGTTTAAGGTTGCATGTGGTCCTTTCAAAAAATATATATTTTAAGGTTGCATGTGTGGTAAGTTACGAGGGAGATTAGCATCTAGGCATATTATACCATTCGCAGATTTTCGAGATGAGCTTGCATCAATGACCATTGGGTCAGAAGCTTTGGCGTTTGATCCAAGAGAAGCCTTCAGCTCCTCTTCTTTGACAAGGCTAGCCTTTAGCGCTTTTTCTTTTTATCCGTTCCTGTTCTTCTTGATAAGCCTTTAGCTCATCACCCACCAAAGGAATGCGCTTGCTCATAGTGACCTTTACAGCTTTAGGGGTGGGTCCACTTGGAGCATTCGAGCCAGTGTCCCAAACTGAGAGCACATGTTTTCTAGTCAGATAATTGTAAAATGATACATGACACAACAATCATGCTTGTAAGAGAAAGAACATTAAGATTAAAAGAATGGAAGTTTAGTGGAAGTGAGGGTTCATGGCAATATACATTTTGTTCCAAGTGCGACCAAGCACAGTCAGCAATCATAATTTGGAAGCTTAATACTTTCTGTGACATGTCATTCCAGATTGCTAGCTACTGAGAACATGTGAAGATTCATGACAAGAGTAACACACAGGAATGTACCTGTCCCTTCTCAGTAAAGAGCACTAGATTTCTCGCTTCATTTGCCATCTCAACAAATATGTCATGAGAAAAGCCAACCTCCAAACTTGCCATGGATGCTAGAACCACCTGCTAAATAATTGTTAACTTCAAGATTCCAACAATACAGTAGAGAACAGAGAAATATGTTACCCTAACCTTTGGAGCATCTCCCAATTTCTCAAGCTCTTCTTTGTTAATTATCAGCGTGATCTTTCTGTGACATAGAACATCAAGAGTTGTTAATAATAGAATCAGATGGAGCACAATTTATTTATTAAACTGTTCCTTTAATACAAATATACACAAATCTGAGGTGCAGCATTGGTTACAAAAGGCTAATAGCATGGCTCAAATGATAGGCTTCTAATAACTGCACAACTGAGACAAGACACAATAAAACTGTGACATCATGAAATGCATTAAAAGAGGATTTCTAGTGAACATAGCACAAAAAAAGAACCAAATGAAGGTTTAATTAGAACTTATTGCTGTTTGAGGTCATACTTCAACAAGAAGGCGTTGGCTCTGCTGCTTTCAAAAGATTTTGCTATCTGATCACCCATCCATTCAAGAAAACTCTTGACATAGTCAACAGTACTTGTCGACACATTTGTCAGAAAGTAGATAGGATACTGCAATCGCCGTTCATCCCAGTACTGTAACATATCAAGACAGTCAGCACATTATTGAAATAACAGGAATACAGAGTCCAGCAATAGTGTCGGAGATTTTTACCGTGTCCAATAATAAAAGAAGCTCCAACACTCTACCAGTCAGACAACAGGAAGTAGCACACTTCCACCAGTTGCTAAAACTTTAATTAATGAATCTGCATAAACCATGATGGCATTAGACAACAGTACAACACCATGGCTAGGATGCATCACATATATAATAAAGGTTAAAAACACATCTTTTGGTAGCTCTAAAAATATCAACCATGGAACTTCGTCATGACATGACTAAACATAGATGCTAGAACTTATGAATACTACTGAAACTGCAAAAGTCTAAACAGAATAATAAAAGCAAATTCAGTGTTGAGTGCTGTACCAATGAAATCTTGATCTTGCTTTTTCTATAGCCTTGATTGTTCAAAGCATTGTAAGCATCGGTTATCAGAACAGCTGGCCGCATCTAACGATCCAAGAACAGTGCCATTCAAATGCCTGGGAAAAAATACAGCAATTTCGGTAGTTTATGCCTAAAAAACTAAATTAATTCTGGAAAAAACACAAGAAAGGATCCAACCTCTCTTTCCGATGGTTGAAGTCAACAGCATACACAACATCCTCCCCATCTTTTGTAATCTTCCACACTGTCCCCCCCAAAAGATGCCCAGCCACATGTGGAGCAATAACAATCCCTTCACCTTTATCTACCAAGAGATATTACGTGAGTAGATGCAGTGTAGCAAGCCAAAATGGTGTACATCATCATGACCTTACTGACCATTCAGAAGGTAATTTTTGCGAGTATTTCAATCTCACAACATTTTGGAATGCAGCATCAACATCATCCAAAGTAAACAAGTCAAAGTCTGAAACTTGCTGCAAAAAAAAAAAAAATATTAAGTGGTAAGGGTCCACTGTGAACAAATATAGACTACAAAATGGGGTCCGGTTTTCTTTAGCACATTGGGAGGGAGAGAGGGATTCTATGGTATTGGAAATGAGTGTGGTTAAAAAGTGTACGCCCTAGGAAAATATTGAGCACCATGAAGCTTACCCATCGAGATAGGAAATGGTCGTACATGGTCAAAAGGCCAAGTCTAAACACGGGTTCTGTTGCATAAACTGGTGCAGAGAGCCCAAGATGTTTCATAGCATAAGGCAAAGCTCCTAGATGCATCATGTCAGGATGTGACAGAAGAACAGCATCTACAGTTGGTGCAACCCTGAAAAATATACAGTATCTATTAGTGTAAGTGAAAACTAACAATCAATTTGCTTCGACGATAAATAGCATATTGACACCAATGACATATCGCATCTGCAGTGATGGAAAGTATCTCCCTTTACACAACTGCTGGAGTGTAGGTTTTGGGGAAAAAAAATGGAGTGCATCCTTGCATCCATATCTATAAGATGTGTAAATACAACAGACGGCAGGGAAATGAATGGTGAAACGATTAGTCAGTGGGCAGGCAATGCACTTCGATTGGCATGGTGTTACACAAGGAGGCCAAAGTTTGGACAGAAGGAGCTACATGGTTTTATAGCATCAGATAGAGACTTATTTTGCACCCTCTTACAAGAAACAACAGATATGAGCAAGAGTGTCAATTACACTAGACTAGGCATAGAAGATGTGGCATAATAGCAGGCCATTCAGTAACAAACATGCATCTAATCTAAGCACATAAATGTTATGTTAGGATGGATATGGATTTGTGAACATTCACCCTCCAACACGCACACAAGAATGCACATTGCGCAAGCACATCAGTCAAATCATTGGCATCTGTTGCAGCACCCAAAACCCTAGGACTAGAGAATCCACGAGTCCATCTACTCCTAGTCACGCAGAGGCACCAATCATCAGCCAGAATTTACACCACTCCCTTGATCACTGAACAAATCAATGTTGCGCATTCCATTGGGCCAGCCGTCAACCAATCTGAGCGCAGCGCCAGCCAAACTCCCGACTCAACGCCAGAGGCAATTCGTCCAAAAGGTATACAAAAATGTGCGTCGGGCGCAGGAACCACTTCCACACGGGTAACTGAATCGACTACAAGCTAAGCTGACGAGTCAGGAGAGCAAGAAGAGAAGATGCGTACTTGGCGAGGGGTTGAAGTTGCGAGGTATCGCACAGGTCCGTCCATCCGCAGTCGAGGAGGAAGCGGGAAGCCGTCGACAGCGAGCAGGTAGCACAGGGGACCCTCCCCGTACGCCCCACTGAGAGGCGTCACCTGCACCGAAGTCCCCATCTGATCTGATAACTTCGGCGGCGGCGGCGGCGGCGGTTCGACGGCGAGCGGTGGCCGCAGGCGGAGGATTCCGGGTGCCGTTTGGGAATGGGAAATCAGGGGTGTGCAGTCACCAAATCTCAGCCGGTGGTTGCGGATTCAACGGCAGCTTCACTAAAGTCGCGTAGCAGGCCAGTTTGAGCGGCCCATTCCAGCCCACGACGCCCAGAAACAGCAGCGACCATCTTTTTTTCTCCTGTGCCGTCATCCACGTCATCGCAGATGCGCATGCGCTCCACCGCCTCCGTCCTCGCAGCCACGGTGGTCTGACCTGGGGCGTGTTAAGTGCCGACCAACCGGCACACGTAGCGGCCCACGAAGCCCGCCCCGACGCCGTCTTCTTCCTCGCGTCAGTCGCCCCCGCCGCCACCGCCTCCGCCCCTGCCGCCGGCGCCCTAGGGCTCGTCGGTCCGCCTCCACCCCTCCCTTTTGCTTCACAAATCGAAACCCTAACCCGCTCCGGCGACGGCGACGGCCTTCTTCTCCACCCTCCGGCGGCGGCCCGTCTTCTCCACCTCCGGCTACCTCGAGCTCCCCGCCGCCGACCCGTACCCATCCGGATGGGGCTTTCCCTGGCCCGGAGCTCGGCGGCGCCCCCGCCGCCGAGCTCGCCGCCGGCCGAGCCGCCTGCCGCCGCCGTGTCGATGGCCGCGGCCAGGCCGGCCGGGCTCCTTCTATGGCCGGGGGAAGAGTAGACGGGGAGGCGAGGTCGCCGGAGGCGGGCGCGCTGGACCCTAAAGCTACGGCGAAGGGCGGAGCCCAGAAAGCGACGACGAGGGGCGGCGGCGACGGCGACGGCGAGGTGGGCGAGATGCGGCGTTGGGGCGGGCTTGTGGCGGGCTTCTAGCGGGCCATTGGGCCAAGCAGGCCTTGGGCCGGGTGGTCCGCCGGTCTGACCCGGCACCCATACGCCTCCCTCCCTCGTCGCGGCACAGAGGCGTGGCCCTCCCGATGGCCGCTCGTCGTCCGGTCGTGCTCCTTTGCATGAAGAAACTGATGATCATATATTCGCAGGATGTCCCTTTGCCAAGGAGTGGGTGAGGCTTGGATTCAGCCTCCCATAAGACAATGGTCACTTCTCAGGCAACCTCCAAAACCTTCCCAGGCATCATGGCATGCACCTATCCCACCAACGCACTTCAGCACCCTCATCGCGCTCTGTTGTTGGCAACTCTGGAAGCGAAGGAATGGAGTCATCTGTGTTTTCGTCTCACCAGTCAGCAGTCGCCACACTGCCGGAATTCTACTCTATGTTCTAGAATACTCGCATGTGATTCAGGCTCGTGCTGGGTCTCGTTTTCAGCACAGTTGCACTAATTCAGGGTTACGATAATTTCATTTCAGAGCCCTTCCTCAGCTCATGTGCTCTGAGAAATGCTGTCGTGCCCAACAGACAAACAGGGATCTTCAGTCCAAGCGCACCCAGTCCATGTTCATCGAGTGCGGGCTGCTCATTTCGCCACCAGGTTTTTCTAATTTGAAGTTACCCTTAATAACACGAATGGTTTCATAGTGTAGTGGTTAGCACTCCAGACTTTGAATCTGGCGACCTGGGTTCGAATCCCGGTGAGACCTCTCATTATTTATTTCTTTTTGGTCTTTAAAATTCACGTTCTAATTATCTGGTTCTCTTACAGAAACGTCATGCTAATAGCCAAATTAGCCCAAAAAAAAATTGTAGCTGTGCCTGATTGAGGACATTGTGTAATGTAAACGTGGTTCTCTCTCTTTTTTTATCTATTTTTTTTAAAAAAAAAAAAAAAAGGGCCAGGTCAACTTACATCATCACTAACAAATTAGGCGCCAGCCTGTGAACACGGCTTAACCCAGCAATGACCACCAGCTTTGAAAGGCAAGGTTGACTCAAACACGAAATCGACACACAGTTCTGCGTTTAGTGGCTTGTCTTTGTCAAAACCACGGACGAAATTGACTGCAACAAAGCTGTTAGTATAGTCAGCAGTTCTAGATACGCAGTAGCCAAGAGTCGTGATTACTGACAAGAAAACCTGTTGCCTGCTGTGGCAGGTTGCCCTCAGAATGGGCTGGCCCGTGTATTGAGCTTTTCTGTACACAATTTGAGGCATCTTTGTTGGAATGTTTACAGATCCACCGAAGAAGGGAAAGAATTGACCAAACAATGATGCCATATCTTTTCTCAAAGCTTCATCTAGTATTCCACCCAATTGACGTCCAAATCCTTCAGCTTCAGGAGCCATTTCTGTGCATCTGGGGAAACATTGCCTTTATCAGGTATCACCCCGTGCTTCTTTGCCATCTCAGATGGGGATTCAGACCGGCTCTCATCATTCAAGTCGCCTTGCCTTCTAGGACGTCTTGGTTTAAGAGAGAGAAGGCGCGAAACCTCCTGCACCCCACCCCATTTTTCCAATGCCCGAGCAATGTCATAACGGCCTACCAGCAGAGCATGAAAATCATTTCAAAAGCCAGACAAGGAAACTTCATGACACGACACCAATCTAACTTGCATCTAACCTGAGAACAGGAGCCAATTTTCTGTTTTTCATGTAATGATGTTATAAATCTAAAGACATTTGTGCTAAAATGAATAAAACAGTAGGATGAAAGTGCCACAATACTTTCTTTTTTTTCATTTTCCAACAATGGACTACAGATATTACCTGCCCTCTCAAAAAGATTTTCTACTTGGCATATAAGAAGGATCCATCCCCCAACTTTTCTGGAACCGGCTGATCTGTATATAGTGATCAGATGTCAGAAGTTGAAAAATAATGAATATAGCATATGATGTTATAAATTCAATGGACAATTGACACTCACTCTCATTCATACTAGAAATACAAGGGGACAAGTTTTAACTCTATTTGCAATATATGGTGCAAAACTATTCAAAGATTAAAAAACATGGTTATACCTGTATTCTTGTGCTAGAATGGATATATATGATAAGCACAGGAGGGAGCTAAAGATATATGGTATTACCTCTTCTTGCAAGTTCTCCAGATTATCCCAATATCCTCTTGGTTTTCGATTTTTGTAAGAAAGAGAAAGGTTCATTATGCTGGCAATCTTCCGAACCCACCCATTCGTGTTATTGCCTTCTCGATATCCACCCTTCCATGAGACCGGAGATGCTTTCTCTTAGGCATGAAACCATACTGACCATACTCTGCAATGAAATTCTCAAGCTCTGATTTTAGGACCTCAATGTCCTTTTGCAACCCTGGGACTTTTGGTCTCTGTTTCATGGTACTGGATGAGCAAGACACAGATGCGTGCTCAGATTGCCTGCTTTCAGCATGATAAGCATCTGGGTCTATGGACATATCAGAATGAGCTGTGGAGTTGCTACCCTTGGCTCCAGCCTTTTCAATATAATCACGGATTGCACACAAGTTTGATGGAAGATCTTCATATATGACCTGTAACAGATTGATGAAAATGCACAGTCTGCTTTACTATTTCTAAACACATTAAACTTTATCAAAGCATTCAGCTGAAATAATCATAAAGGCACCACATACAATTAATCCAAGTAAGAGCACGAAAAAATCAGCCTATTGTCAAAAGCATATATAAAAAAATGTCAGAAACCATGATAATTTTTTGGGGGGTCCTACTGTCCTTACTGCTATGGAATGTAGTCACCTGGAATTTGAAGAGCTGGAGATACGACATGACTTGTAAAACAAATGCTGTTAAAATACCTTCAAGTTTTAAAATTGGATATTTGAGAGGCGTAAGCCACCAAGAAAAATGGAGAAAATTGATCCCTGTTAGGTTCTTTCGAGATAATTAAGTTTAAACCAACCCAATACGAAATTTAACTATAGTAAGCTTATACTATTCGAGAAGGCACCATGCAAAGCACTTGTATAACCAAAACAGAATACAGTGTGCACAGAAAAGCCTACTTTAACCATCTTAAGATAACAAGACAAATGTTATATGAATTAAAGAAAATACTTATATGGCTTACCTCTTCAAGGATAGACTCAGAGAAAAGGTGTCTCTATGCATCTTAGTCTCAACCATGTACTTCAACAGGGTGTGCTGATCCCCAAGTTGTTCTAAGCGCCATTTCCCTTTAAATGAGTAAAAATCACCCTCAACTTGTTCAAACTTGATCTCTTGCTCAATTTTTTCACGAAGATCCATAACAACACGGGCATGAAGGACCATATACAGCAGGCCTTTGCAACCCTCCTAGAAAAACGATTTTAAAAAGATATAATGCTTGAAAAGAAAAACAAAGACTATCAGACTGAATTTACAAAACTTTCTTTCAGATGAGCACAATGAAAACAATCGAAAGTAAACTAAAACCAGGACAGAAGAGAAAACTGTGTATGACAGTATGACTTGAGGACTTTTTCATGCTGTGTTGTAAAAACAAAGGACAACCTAAGCCAGGACTACTTCATATGTTCTAGTAAAACAGTTAACCACAAAATATGAAAGAAGATAACCACATATTCTACCTGCATTATGCGGACCTTGTTATTATCACGAAGAATAATCCTGCTGATAGCCAGGTTTGGCGTACGAATCTATCAAATGAATTTTGTTAGATCATACCTGTAATAAAATAAGAATGTGAACTCAACAGATTGTAGAAAGATAGAACTACTTACTCGGGCAAATTCTCATATGCCGTGAGAACATTCCATACCTCTCGAACTGGTGTTTTCACAGTGATGCTAGCAAAAACACACCTATGAGCCCCCTCATGTTCCTTCATGCACACCGTACCACAGGATAAGACAAAACTTTAATGCCCTTCCCTTGATGGCTAAGAATCCAATAAGTATTGATATAAGTTTAGTAAATTACCAACATGCCATCAAATCTTCAAGATGGATCTCATCTACCACGCAAGGCCTATCAATTCTGCATACGTTTCCATATACACCCCATTTGCTAATCAATTCAGAAGCAGGTGATGGAAGCACACTGCTAACACCAGAAGTGGGAGGTGCTTCTTTAAACTTACTAGAAGAAGTATCAACTGTTGTACTAAGGAATTTATCAGGCTGAGAAGAAGTAGATGATGGCTTCAAGTCCTCAACAGAGAATTTTCTCTCGAACCACAACTTTGATTTTCCAGATAAATTTTTTCAGCTCTACAAGCCAAGGCACCAAGATTTACAGGAAGATCTGACCTTATAATCTTTTCAAGAAATATAGCCGGGAAATTGAATCTTGGTATCACATTAACTTCATACAGCAAAATTGCACTAGAGGACCTGCTAGCAAACAAAAGCAAAATAGGCCGTATTAGACTTAATCTCCTTTTCCGCTCACTAGAAGTTTGAGACCTATTTAAGGGATAATGAAAAGAAGGGAAATTGTTTTTAGTCTGGGGCATCATGGTGAAATTGTTTTTCCAGTGATGAAATTAAGCTGGATGTTCATCAGAAGAAAATCAATAAATAAGGTAGTATACTTGTACTTCCTCCGTTTCAATTGTAGTTCACTTTTTTTTTCTATCCATTTTCTTTTTACTATGCATCTAGATAGTGTATAACTTGGTGCATAGCAAAATCAATGTATCTAGAAAAGCCAAAGTGAACTATAATTTGGAACGGAGGGAGTATATAATTATAAGATACATGTACTTATGTCTTTATTGATTTACCTCCCATCCCACTTATCCTGAGAAAAGAAAAATGATCATCAGATGCATACCTTGGACCAGATCTTATGGACCATTTTCCTTCAAACTTCTTGAAGTCACCATCTACCATCGAGAAATGGAGTTCTCGCCCATTAATCTGAAAGCATAAATTGCATAATCATCAACGAATAATCAAGTAAGGCAATGTAACTTAATATGTAGAATAGAAAATGGAGGAGATCCATCATTGTTTTTTCAGATTTGCTAAATATAACTCATACAACTAAGAAATATATCAGAGAGAAACACAATATATAGCGCAGCTCCACAGCAAGAAGAAGAACACATGCTCACAAATGCTGCATTCACACCCTCATGGACTGGCCAACTGACCATCTACTAGTACTTTTCAGTGGTTCACATCATGACATAACATTGTCGGCAATGACAAATGTTGGATACTCCAAAACTGTCCCATTGCAATTTAGCAGTTAATGGAAGTCAATCTGCGACAGCACGTACGGAATCATGGACTTCCTGCAGATCCAACACGACGCGTGCCTCAATGTGCCAGTACAATGCTTGCTGCAGGCCTCTCTGCTCCAGCCATATCCGCCCTTCATGCGGGCAGGAATCGTCCCACTGCAAGCAAGCACGAATGCGGGCTTGACGAGGGCGCCATAAGTGCGCGATCACAGTTCACGGGCGACAAATCGAGACGAGAAAAATGCGGACCTCTGGACGAGGTTGGGGATGAAGTCGGCGAGGCGCTCGTAGTCAGTGATGACCTGCCACAGGGTGTCGACGTCGGCGGCAACGGGCACGGACGCGAACACCCGCCGCTCCCGCCACGACACCACGTCCACGTCACACTTGACGCCGCGCGCCGAGCCGGTGGGCGCGGCCTCCGACGCGCCCGCGCGCGTCCTCCGTGGTAGTGCTGGTGGTCGGCGCCCCAGTGGTCCCCAGTGGCGGCCGCGGCCGCGGCGGCGACGGAGCGGCCGGAAGGGGCCCGCGAGAGCGCGGCCGCCGCAGAGCGGGGGGCGCGCGCGCGCGCGAGGTTAGGGCTCGGGATCCCCGGGAGGAAGAAGGCGACGGG
This sequence comes from Hyparrhenia diplandra, assembly GCA_015847255.1. Taxonomy (NCBI): domain Eukaryota; kingdom Viridiplantae; phylum Streptophyta; class Magnoliopsida; order Poales; family Poaceae; genus Hyparrhenia; species Hyparrhenia diplandra. Next base: position 91,693 of record JADLZK010012069.1, on the reverse strand, counting down.
CGAGGCGAGAGCTCATCGCTCGTGCGCTCGATACGAGCGGGAGAGTGTATACTTGGCCACTGGGAGTGGGAACTGGTGGTGCCCTGCTCGCCGAGGAAGGAGTAGGAGACGCGCGCGTGACCGGGGGGACGGAGAGCCGTTGCCTCTCCGTCTCTGCCGAGTGGGACCCGCGGTGTCGTCCCACATGTCGGTGGCGTGGCTTGGGTCGACGGCGACGAGCGATTGTTTCTGTTGCGACGGTGAGAGGCGAGTGGCGGATGTGTGGCGGGAAGGCGAGGAGGCACCATAGCCACTCGTGTTGTGATACATGTTGAGCCACGGCATAAAAACCTGAGGTCCTGTTTGGATCCTCTTGTACTCCATTTGAGAATCTGTTTTTAGAATTTTTCTGTTTTTCAAATTGGGTGGGATTCAAACAGCCTAGTTTTTGCACATTTTTGCTATCAGTTTCTTATGATGATCCTGCGAGCAATAGATGAAGCCAGACTCTTAAAAAGTAAAAAATTGTGAATCAAATAATCTGCTAGTTTTTGTTCCTTAGAATCTATATTTAAAAAAACTAGAGTTAAAAACTACAGCAGTTTTTAGCATATAAGAGCATGCATGTTTTAGTCACTTTATTTCTTGAATGGGGGTGACTAAAATTAAGAAGTTAATACCCTCAACTTTATATTTAGTCACCCTTATAAGAATCCAAACACCGACATGTACTTCAATAACCTGACTCTTACACTATCTTAATGTGGGTCCTGCGTCATATTTTAAACAAACCTACCAACATCCGTCATATCGCCTCTGTGCAACCAGAGTTACCACGTGCAGCGCTGATGGACTCCACCCCAATCATACGCGGACAGAGAACGAAGGAGAGAATGAGCCGGACCACATATAGCCTCGGTACCTGAGCGAGATAGACGTAGAACCAAGACATAGTCTCTTGTGTAGGCCTTCTCTCTCGTCCACCTAAGCAAGATGATGATTTGGAATCTTATAAGCTAGCTGAGCTGGACACTGTTGGAGACGCCCTAATAACAATAGCCACATCAAGTGTACCATGACGCCGTAGCATGCGGATTGATCATCGAAGTTATTGTTGGGTCAATGAAGCAACGCAAGATCGGATTTCTATCTTTGCATGGATTGCATGGTGTAAATTTATACGCCATCGAATTGAATTCATTCTCTGGCAGTTTTTATCTTTACCTAGGAAATTTAAACTAGAGCTATTTTTTTTTGGTAGTTTTTTTCGTGGCCACTATCCGCTGGCAACTTGGCATCTAATGACGGTGTTTGATTCTACAAATTGTATTAATGCAATCAGATTACGGAGAGGATCAACCCGCAATCAAATAATGACAATCCTAGTGGATTCTGTGTGTTCTCTTTGGCGTAACTAGTGTCGGTTTGTTCACACCAAGAAGAAGGGGGGAAAAACTGTGGTGTTGGCGTGTGGGGTGGAGTGGAGCAACAGCATGATGAGCAGAGTGGAGGGATATGGTGGCGCCACAGGCAAAAAGTTAGAACTTTTAAATAAGAAGGTGGATAATACGACAACACCTCATAAGCATGTTTTGCGTGTATGAGGGATCATTAGACATGTTTGGATCTTTTAGCCCTTGGGCTAATTTGAGGGATAAAGTTCAGTCTTTCATTTAGGCCTCTAAACTTTATCCCTTTGAGATGTTTGGATACCAGAGAGAGAGAGAGAGAGAGATGATGTAAACATGCCCATGGTCGCGTAGCAAGTGCAGTGGAGGGCATTGAGCTTGGCAATTGACGTTGTTGCAAGCGTGGAAGGATTGCCACTCCCTTTCATTCCTTTTCTTCCTTGGTTCCATCCAAGTTTCGAATAATAACTGTTTTTGAATGTGGAAAACTAACAATAATGATCAAGCTTCAAAAGACCTCGATACGTGTTCATAATTTAGAAATAAGCAAATCATCAAATCTGTTGTCGGATTAGGAATTGGTTCAGTTAGAAAACATATTCCTAGCGTACAGGGTTTTGGCAGTGGCAAAGCAACCCATGCTGGATTTTGTCATTAAACAGATTCAAGCTTAGCTTTACCTCTGTTGAAATTAACTAAGTAAAGTTTGTTCTTGAGGCGGCCCGTAAAGACAATAGAAGAATGCTCCCTTCTATAGATCTCCACACCATTATCCATAAAGAGACAATTGTAACCCATGTCACACAATTGAAAACGGACAACAAGTTGAATTAACGTGTAAGACATTATTAGTAATTAAATGCCCAAGGGTTATAGTAACTTTACTGAGACCAATCATTTCCCCTTAGAGTTATCACCAGATATGATATGGTCATTCGAATTTGTTAGTGATGGTGCACGACAACATCAAGAGTGATGGTGCACGACAACATCAAGAGTCTTGTAATTCAAAGCGTATTCACGTAACAATTTAGGGAAACAATTGCTATTACTACTCAGAAGCCTGGAAAATTGCTTGATTTGGGATTTGAGATCGCCTAACAACAAATTTGAACACAGAACAAAAGTCAAAAATTGCTGGATTCAATTGCATTTACTAGCCGCCAATTCAGTCATACACAACAATTTTGAACTCAGAACAAGTAAAAAAAATGTTTGATTTGGGATTTGACAAAGCATAAGTCTATGATATATATTAAGAAGGTGTAGAGCCAAAACAAGTGACTCTTGATTGGAGATGATAAAGACGGGTGATAAAATACAGGTTCACTAACAGTCTACTACTTTATTCTAATGTTATCGCTACTAGTATTTGGTTCCCGTGGCGTAAAATTTTAAGGTGTCAGTTTTGTGGGATGTCAGAAAGGGTGTTTGGATATTATTAAAAAAAACTAATTATAGAACTCGCCTGTAGTGAGATAAATTTGTTAATACTAATTAACCTATCATTAGCACATGTTTGTTGTAGCCCAACATCGTCTAATCACGGATAATTAGGCTCAAAAAATTTGTCTCATAAAATACACGTGACCTGTGTAATTAGTCACAATATTTTTTAGTCTATACAGTATTTAATACTCTATGTACATGTTCAAACAGATGTGATAGGGTTTAAAGTTTTGGGGAATAATCAGCTCACTAAAAAGGTAGAAAAAGAGAGAGAGAGATTCCTTAATAATAAAACTACTCTGACAGGTCGAGCATCGACCAGTGCTCCCTGGGGCCAAGAAAAGCGGACTGCTTCGTTCAAGGTTCAACTGCGAGAAAGCTTCGAGCCAGAGCGGGGCCGAGGAGACGATGGTCGGGATCTTCTCCAGGTTCTCCGGCGGCGCCCACCGCCGCTCCAAGAGCGTGGCCGTGAGTTCTCTCCTCGCCCTCTTTCTCCTTTCTCTATCACGCCCCACTTTCTTCCATGTCGTTTCTGCTGTAGTTTACTTCCCCAACCCCAAGAAGGGATCTGCTTGTTTATAAGCCATATCTGGTCAACAGTAGGTTAGCTTAGCTTCTTGAAGCCGTGCAACTGTGCAAGGGTCAGATTCGGGCTGGTTTCATTTGACCCCTATTTGTTCATGGGTGGATTCTGCTGTCTCAAGGACTCGGTATCTCACCTTTTTAGTTCCTCTTCTGATTCTTTGATCGGGTTGGTTTTATCTTTATGTTCTGTCGTTCCATTGAATTTGAATGGCCTTGCGGCTCAAAAAATTGGGGAAAGTTGAGTGCTGTTGTTCTCACTATAAATCGCTTCATAAGAAATTTACAGTTACTATGTAGTCAGGTGGAACTATTGATTGGATAGAAGCCAAGCATCAGAAGTAACCCTAGTGAATTTGTGCAATTGGACCTTACTGTGATCAAATCTCGCCTAATTTATGGAATTCCCCTTTCATCCTGCAGGAGGTTGTCGAGACGTTGGCCCCAACATGAGTACAGGAGAGTCTGATCCAGCAGCTGTTCCTGCAGAGAGCCCCTCACGGTATTGAGGTTGGCGTTGAGTTCAAGCCGGTGGAGCACCCTGTTGAACCTCTCAATCTTGATGAGCCAGTAAAATGCCCACTTCCTGAGCCATCTATACTACATGTAAGCCATCCTACCAGTGCTTATAGAAAAGTCAGCTCTAGAAAATCACGTTGTTGACAAGGCGATTAACCTTCTTATCTTGCATCATTCAGCGTTAAACGGTATTAGGAATCTTACGTTACAGAATTAGTTACCTGATGTTTGAAAGTATCATTTCCCTTGTAACAAAAAAGCATCATACACTGCAAACTTATCGTTGCCTAATTGGTCTTAACTGATCGATGGATGATAGGATAGGAAGGTATGGAGTGAAGGACAAGGTGTTTTCAGTATCAAATGAAGACCAATTAGCAATCTTTCTTGTGTTGCAGACTTAAGTGTTAATTATATTAGCGAACTGCCTTGAGTTGCAGAATTTAGTGTTTGTGTGAACAACAAACTGCTAGATTTCATCTTACCTTTCTGATTAACAGTCTGGTTTTGTATGCTTGAAGTTCAATATTTCCTTAACAGCAAAGCATGAGATCTTTCAGACTTAACTCGTTCCCCCTGCTGGTTTTATTGGCTGATGGTCTGATGGATGCTAGGATGGGAGGATATGGAAGGAGAAAATGTCTTCAGTTGGCACGAGGGTGAGAACAGACCTGCCGGTCGTGAAGGAAGGGTCACAGCTCGAGCCTGACAGTAGCAGTGCTAGGTCACGATCTGCAGTTCCAAGGCGTGCTATATTGCCCTCCGTAAGTGCGCCCTGAGCACAACATCCTAGCGCTGCTTGACGAATACGACGTCTCTGGGAGCCGTGGCCCTGTTGAATGAGCTTGAGTTGGGCGTGGCCAACGCATTTGTAGCTAAACTGTGTTTGGGCATCTGCCTTTACCTCTCTTCCACTTGTCAAGTGCCACGAGCTGATATGAATACATACAGCAACCTTATGTCTGGAAAGAATTGGAACTACACAACAGATCTTTTGTCTGGGTTTGTATCTATCTATAAATACCAGTGAAAACATTTTGGGGAAATTGCCTCGCACTTGTCAAAGACAGTAATGGTTACTGAAACACTTGGTTTTGTGTTGTAACTTTGCACTGTTGAGTGCCATCATGCAGTTGTCAAGTGCAGACTGTACTTGAAAATTTGTTTACCGGCGTGTTTAGCCGTTTGTGTTGTTATGACAATGCTGCCGGAAACATTTTACTTTGTGAGACGCCTCGACTTGTGGCGCCAATAGTGGGACGCCTCGACTTGTGGCACAGCGGAATCATTTTAACTTTGCGAGAGCATGTAACTTATATAAGATAATTTTTATTTTGAGAGAGAATGGCACGTATCGACGGCGCAGGACATTGTCGTGCACCGCTAAATTCATTCACGACCAGAGCTGTACGACACATCTAAGTGCAAAACAATGCCAAAACCATTACAACTACTGCCGATTATTTGTCAGAACAAATCAGACAATTTTATTACAAGCAATCACTAGAAGAAAAAATAGAAGACTGACCCAACAAGTATCATGCATCAAAACGGCCAGCTTTGTTGGGCGACCTGTCGCCAAAAGTTTCCATCACAAGCCACATGTAATCCTCTGGCCTATCGCCAGAGTTACCATCACAGGCCACATGTAATCCTCATCTCTTATCAAGTTACCATCGCCTACCACCGAAGACCCTCTAGTAGGGTGACTGGGTGAGGGAGCAAAAGAATAACACCGGGCATGGAAAACGCCTGCCCGATGAAACAATCTATCCCGGGGGAAACAGTACATGCCACGGCAAAACGGGGTGAAAGAGAAAAAATGGTCAACCTAGGCATTCTGCTTTGGCTCCTCACCAGCTAATCTTCTCCGCTGCTGGTGCTCAGCAACCTTGTAGTCCACAACCTCACGGAACAGGCCTGGGGTGAGCTCGCAGTCTTTGCTCCCATAGACCGCAGCCTGACGCTTGCCATCATTTTGCGATCTCTTCCAGAGAAGCCCTGGGTCTTGGGCGCCGCCTCCTGGAGCAGGTCGTCAGTGATGCCTTTCACCTCAATCTTCTTTGGCTGGCGGCGGAAGAACCAGAGCCAGCTCTTCTCATGTTTGTCACTGGCCTTAATGATATACTTATCCAGGTATAGCTTCAGGAGCTTGAATCGCTCATCTTCCCCAGGCAGGGGAAATTCCAGGACCTCATCAATACGGTCGGCGACAGCAGAGTCAAGATCACTGGGCCTGTTGGTGGCAAGTGCAAAGGACAATGTCCTTAGATTGGTCACCTGTGCGGAAGAGGAGAGCATTCAGGGCACTCCTTTGAGCTTCACTCATGTAAGTTTTATTCCGTCTGCAGGGTACAAAAATCAGTCTGAGATGTCAACAATACAGTTTTACAAGTTAAGGGCGAGAAACACATCTGAAATATAATTGGATCTCAGACACTCAAATACAACAATGATAGAAAACCATTGGTGCAATAAACTTCAATTACAAAATATTAATAAGTGCAGTGGGCGTTCTAGCAAAGCCACCTTTGCCCCCAACCCAACACACACAAAAAGAAAAGTTGTAATGTACTTAATTTCACTGCTTAACTTTTCCTAAAAAACACTGCTTAACTGCCCCTCTCTATACATTTCAAGTCACTGAACAGTTGGTGATTAGTTATAGTTATAGATGATTAGTTATATATGCGCCGCATTTTTCTATTTCAAAGTTATTTGTGATAGATGAATAACAGTCAAAGAGTCAATAATGATAGATTTGAATTCTTGGTAATGACAAAAAATATCGCTATAAGCTAGCAGCAGAAAAGAATTTCTGAACTCCATGTTATAATGCTGAAAATTCAAATGATGTCATGGAGCCATGGAGGTGCAAACAAGAAAAAGTATCTGGAGATTTTGTTTTCACTTACTCGCACAAGAAAGCATCTGCTTCATCTATGAAGAGGAGCAAACCCCTATTAGATTTCTTCGCCCAGTCAAACAATTGATGAATCTTGGTGACTGCTTGTGATCCCAATGGCGCAACATCTCCACCGGTCATTAGTGCATAATCTAATCCCTGTAAGTGGCGACAACATTAGTGGACAGTAGCATTTTTCAAACGTTTTTATTAATGCTGACATTAAGTATGGTCTATGAAACATACAGAATTGCGAGCTAGTTCTCGTGCTGCCATGGTTTTCCTGTCCCGGGAGGCCCATAGAAAAGCATGTTCCTGAAAGGAGCTTGATGAAGTTTTGTATTGGCGCGTGGCATTAGCAAGCTGCTTCACTCTCTTCTGGAGAGAAGGATTTAGAATAACATCACCAAACCCATTCCCATCCTTCCCTAGGTTGCTTCCATTCTTCAGTTTGCTAGTCAGGGTACTTGTAGCACGTGAGAGGGAACCAGACCAGGGATATTTCCCCTCTGATGACTCCCTTATCAGTGATGGCTGACCTAGAATACGATCAACATAGCCCCAGACTACTCTTGCACCCTCCTGGGAAAAAAATATGTGAATATATGTAAGGGCATCAAGCAGAAAACAGAATCAGCAAAAGGTTCTTTTTAGTGCATGAATGAAGAGAAAAACTACTACACAAACATCAACACAAAGGTTATGTTCATTTTTGTGCAGATTCCTCTTCCATCATTTGAAATATATGCATTGATCTTGAAACAAAATGTGGTAGATACAGGAATCACCCAAATCAAACAAAGGGACAAATTTAGAAGAAACAAAGCAACTAATCATACTGTGACTACTTCTAGAATTCAAACCAGTATATTGCATAAGATGTAACTTTGGCATCACAGCTAGTTTCATATTCATCAATGAGTTTATTTAAAAGCTGAGAGGTGGATACTAACTTATGTGCTCCAATGCACAGTAAGAAACAACAGAGTTATGGTGGAGTGAAACACACAACTAAAACCAGAAATCACATAGAGCACCATGAACTTTACCTTGTTGTGTATATCCCTGCAGCAAGTGCTGTTATACCTCCCACTGCTACCACTAGCTTATTTTGATCAGTTAATATCGTTCGCAAACCACCTGAGGAAAAAAGGGAACAATGATATCACAAAACCAAGGTGTCACAAAGCTTTATATGTCAGCACTGATGTTTCATAGTATAATAAGCATATAAAGACCCCTAACATCCCGGATACAACATAGGAGTAAATAGTTTTAGTAAAGTAACATTATGCTGGTACCTATAGTATCCAAATACCAGTTTTAATTGCAAGTAATAACTTTGGAAGTATTATCAAATCACCCCAAGTTATTGATACAAACCATTAAGAATAGGTTAAGAGAACTGCAGAACAAGGTCCAATAAAGAACTATTCACTTAGTAAGGCATATACCTCCTACATGCTCAAAGGTTGTATTTATTACTTGGATCCACTTCTCCCTGTCAGCATTTATCTCCTCCAAAAGCAATCGCCTCTTCACATCTTCAGTTTGCCTTGTTACTAGTATTCTCCCCTCTGCCTCTGCCATCGCTTTTGCAGCGGTCGCCTCGCGCTAGATCGGCCCTCTCCCTCTCTGTCTGTCTCCGTTTTTCCTGGATTTGCTCCTCAGTTGCCTGCCTGATCTGCTCTAGTCTAATCCCAGATTCCTCTTGCATCTTCACGAGCTCCTGGTTCCTTATCCTCTGCGCCTCATGTTCAGCCAGCAGTCGCTTTTTTTTAGATCATCCTCGCACTGAGCCGCTGTCGATTATTTTTAGCTCGCTGTTGATCAATTTTTTCCTTTCTTATTAATCCACCCGTTTTTGCTCCTACAAAATGGCTCATGTTACAAAATAAATTTGAGCACAATATAATTCATGAATTAATAACAGAGCAAAAAAATATACTCCCAAATTTTAAGTCGTTCTGGCTTTCTGAATACAAAGCTTTTACTATGTAAAGACATGTCTAGGTGCATAGCAAAAAAGCTGTGCCTAGAAAAAACCAGAACAATTTACAATTTAAATGGAGGGAGTGCTTAATATCACAACTTTTTAACAATTAAAACATTTATTATGAGAATGAAACAATTTAATAAACTATAAAACCCTCCAATAAAAAGCAAGTATCTCGCATGCTTGCTGCAAAACTATTCCATTTTCACCAAATGTCTTTACAAATACATAGGTGACAATAATAAAAGAAAGAGATTTGTCTTGAAAAAAAACTATGTTATGTAGACTATCAGTGTGCAAAGTGACACTTGTGACTGTTGAAATTATGCAACGGTAAAAATCAATTTATCACACTATTTAATGAATAAATAAGGGTGACATGATCTGAAGTACTTGATGTGTAATAGAACCAACACACAAACATAAACTCAGTTCAAGTTAATCAATAGCATTCTGACAGACTTGTAAAATACTGCAAAAAATTGGAGCAGTAATAATGAATAAGTAATTCTAAGATGTTGCATGTTGATCACCAACATTTGTGTTGCAGACAGTCAAGAAGGTCAGAGTCCGTACAATATGGTAGCACAATTCAGGATTTCAAGAATAATAAAGAGTTTTGTGAAGCAGTTTGTTAACAGCAGCAGAGAATAAAACCAGTCATCAACAGGAATGCAAACACTATGGGCTAACATGACTGAAGGTCCTATATCCATGGCAATTACGAACTTGTGATGCTCATTTTGGAGTTTCAGGAGGGCATAGAATCTTCATTTATAATCTTAAATCTAGAAACCATTTTTTTTTCATGCAATGTTCTCTAAACTAGCTCCTTACCGCTTACCCCAGACGAGATGAGCTTGGGACTAAGGCTTTGCAACTATTAAGTTAGTCGGAGAAAGTGATAATTCCTTCGTGCAAAATATCATAACCAACAAATTAAACAGTGATGGGATGAGAGATGTCTCACAAGCTCGATCTCGGCCAGTGCCTTCTGCAACTCGAGTTTTCTTCGCAGCTATTTCCTGCTGGCGCGTCTCCTCCTGCTTCTTCATAAGCTCAAACAGCTGCACAATCACAGGTGGAAACACACCCCCAGTCAAAACCCGCGGACAACGAAACAAGGAAAAAAAGAACCAACGAGAAAGCCCCTCGAAAAAATGCCCCCACCTTTTTGGGGGTCCGGCGACTTAACGATCTGTTTAAGCGCCTCCACCCCACGCTCCAGCGGCTCGGGGTCGAAGCCCGCGGCACTGGTGCGTGCGTGCTGCGTCGAAACCTTCGGCGCCTGCGGCTCCTCCGGGGCATCCTCGCGCCGCCCGCCCGACGGCGGTGGGGACTGCTGCGGCGGCGGCGCGGCGGTAGCAGGGGCCTGGGCGGGGGCGGAGGAGTAGAAGCCGGGGAAGCGGAAGGTGGAGCCGCCCCGTCGGCGTGGGCCCGCTCGGAGGAGAGCGCGAAGGCGGCCCCGCGGAGACGGCCGCGGCCGCTGCCTTGGCGGCGGCGGCGGCGGCGGCCATGGTTGTGAAGTCGTGTGGGTTTGGGCGGGTAGGGTTTAAGGCAGGCTGGCTGGCTGGCCGTCCGTCTCGATCAAAACCGCGCTGGAGATGCGAGTATTTGTGCGTGGGCAGGTCGTCTTGCGGCCCAAGAAGGTCGGCTTTACTCTTCTTTCTTGTTCTTGGGATACAATACAACACAGCAGGGGCTCTCTAGAGTTCGCTTCTGATATTTTCCAGTGGGGACAATGTTTATTCTTTTTGAGAGACAGTGGGGACAGGACAATGTTAGTGTCTTATTGCGTTACGTTATGACGATAAATTATTTATAGATATATTTTTTATATAGTATACTATTATTATTCAGCATTATTAATTCATAAAAATCAAATAATTTATTATGGTTTTACACGCAGACATTGTTTATGTTTGGATACGCGCAGTCATCGCCAGTACATGATACCCCCTGACAGGGTGAGGGTCTATTTCCACCTTGTTTGTTATATATAGGCCATGTTTGATACCAAGACAAATTGATAGCTAGCTAAAAAATAACCTAAATATTTTTTGTAAAAAAAAACTAAAGTAGCTATAGTGTATGAAAATAAAAGAGTTAACAAGTGGAGAAGTTTTTTAACTAGCTGTTAACCAACTAGCTAGCCAACTATAGCTAATTTGAACCAGTTTTAGCTTCAGCGAGTAATTAGCCATGTGCATCCAAACAAATGTTTGTACTATGGATCGCATGATCCGTGGAGGGCCAAAGAGGCAAGCAATGCACCAAGCTTTGTTGCCACGCTTAAAAGGAGTTGAACGCGATGATAGAATGAAAAACTCCTCCGATTCTAAATTATAAGACATTTTTAATATGTAACTTCTATTGTACATTTAGAGAAACACAATGTCTAAATATATAGAAAAATAATATATCTAGAAAAGCATCTTGAAATGAACATAGTAGCAAGGAAAAAATAATAATATGTCAATTCTTTGATTGACAATTTAGAAGATCATTATTTTTCTTTTTCTTTTTTTAGATAGATTGGGAGGAGAGGAGAGAGCTCTTCGACTGTTTTTTAGACAAAAGGAGGAGCATTGACTGTTATTCAGTTCAGATTTTTTTTTTTTTAGGGGGGGAGGAATGATACGATGGTCATACGGGCCCAACTAGGTTAACTACCCCAGAGAAAGTCACCCAAACGTTAAAGCAAGCCCATTCGCAGACAACGGCTGAAGCCCACGAGCCCGCTCGCGTTAACCCTTTCGGCGGGCGTTTCGACGCGCCCGGCCGCGTCCGCCGCCGTCGCCGAGCATGCCGCGGTGGTCGTCCCGAAGGATCCCGCCCTGGAGGCGGCGCTCCGGCGCAACCGCCGCTGGATCGTCAACAACCAGATCAAGCGCCTCCTCCTCCGCTTCCCGTCCCGCACGGCGCCCGTGCGCTTCCTCCAGTCCCGCTTCAAGACGCTCGATCTCATGGGCCGCGCCGCCAACTGGCTTGGCAAGTACCCTTCCTGCTTTGAGATCTTCTCCGCCGACGCCGGTGGCGGTGAGCAGGAGCCCCACTTCGGCTTCACCAAAGAGGATGGCGGCGGTCGTCTGCGCGGAGGAGGCTGCCGTCGTGGCCTCCGAGCCGGCCATGGCGGACCGCCTCGCGCGCGTGCTCATGCTCGCCCGCGGCCGCCGGTTACAGGTTTCCAAACTCGCCGCGCTGCGGGCCCGCTCGGCCTCCCCGACGACTACCTCCTCCGCATCCTCCCCGCCAACACCGACCTCTTCCGCCTCACAAACCCCTACCCACACCGCCGCAATGCCGCTGAGCTAGAGCTCGTCAGATGGGCGCCCTCGCTCGCCGTCTCCGCCGTCGAGGCCGCCGCGGCCGCGAGCGACTCGACCCCACGGTTCACCTGCTCGCTACCGGCCTCATGGGTCAAGTCGCACGCCAAGATGGAGGATTTCAACGCCTCCACGCCTTACATCTCGCCCTACTCGGAGGAGTGGGCTTTGCCGGGCACCGACGCCGAAGCTGAGAAAGCGATCGGTGGCCGTGGTGCACGAGCACTCTCTCCCTCACCCTGTGGAGGAAGATGTCAATTTTGAAGCTGGAGCATTTTAGGTGGGAGTTTGGGCTGCCGGAGGACACAGTGAGGATGCTGCTCCGGCACCCCTGCCTCTTTTATGTGTCAAATCGGTACAAGATACATACAGTGGTGCTCCGTGAGGGCTACGAGGGGTCAGGAGCTGAGGGAGAAGGATCCGGTGGTGTTGGCCAAGGATCGGCTCGGGGAGCTCATGCAGGAGGGGCTGCATGAGTATAACCAACGGCGGCAAGCAGTGAATTTTGAGAAGAAGAGGAGGAGAGGGGAGGTTGAGGTAAAGAAAAGAGAAAGAGGTGGAGGATGAGGAAGCGGCGCGCTTGGATAGTGCAGAGAAAAGGGAGGAGAGGAGACGGTTTTATAAGGTGTTGTTCGGTGATGGGAATCGGTAATTCCCCAAGTTTTGCTGTGCTGATATTGAGAGGCAGGTGAACATCATCAGTGCATAGCTTACTTAATTGGGGTTTGAGCGTTGCCATTATGTGATATATGAAAACATTTGCCTGTGGTCATGGTCTTGTGGATGCGATAAGGTTGGCAAACTATTGCAGCTGAAAATGGTACCAATGTGTGTTGTTGTCTTGTCGCACAGAATGGAATTAGTTAACTGTTAACTAGAATATATGACTGAAGAGAGGATCCCTACAGGCACCAGATGCTTTGATCTGTCCACGATCGCAAATAATTTAACCATTTTGGACAAGGCAATAAGATAAGTATTGTTGCAGAGGCAGCAGAATATATTGCGGCAAGGAATGTGGTTTGTGCTGTTGGCATGGGATGTTGCTGTTATTGTGGCCACCTGTTGTTGTGTGGACAAGTGTGTCATTAGCCGAGTGAATGAAAAGAGAAAAGGTGGAAAACATTTTCTGTGCGCACATGGATTTTGATGGTAGGGATGAATGCAGTGGGTATGTCTTGTCCAGGGAGGTCTGCTGCTCATGTTGTACAACGGCTACAAGGTCTGCAGGCATCTGGTTCTCTTTGTTGCTCAAGTGTCACATCGGCCTTCCCACTCGGCAGTGGGGAAAACAAAACGAAGAGTTTCTGATCTGGTGTTAGGATACAGTGATTTGGCGTGAGGCCATCAAGGGATACTTGGAGGTGCCCGTGTCCTCCCTGTTAGTGCCCTAGGCATCAGCAAGCAACTCCCGTGAGATCTCTCTATCCTCCTTTCTTTATACTTCCATCTCTCAGTTTGAATGTGAAACATCAAGTGGGTAGTGTAGCTAAACTATCTGGGATCCAAATTGATGTGTTGCGTGTTGTTAGGGATGAGGTGAAGAAGATCCCGTGGACCACCAGTATTTTGAGAGGACAAAGTAAATAGGGTGTTGATTTTGAAGTAGATAGAGGAAAAAGTACCCTAGCTGATAAATTAACACTTCTATTTTCATCTATTAGCTTCGTATAATTGATGAATTTCTTGGACTGTGGAGCAGATACTTAAGTTATGTTTTTGCTAAAATAAGATCTTGTCTAATATCATAAAATTTCGTATTTTTATTGGTGGTGGTGCTTGTTATTTCTTGTTCATTTTATTTTCACCGCGAACAAGGCTTGCTTGGATCAGAAATATCTTAAGCACATGACTTATCATCCTATATGCTTTGTAGGGTTATATCATCATGCCAACTTGTCAAGTTACCTTTTTTTTTTTGTCCGAAAGTGATGTCAAATACTTAAAAAAGTAGAAAGCATGGTTTCAACAAAGTCTTGTGATACTTGATATTATTTACTTTGCTACTGATTGCCATCCAGGTGGACAATTGAAACAAATTTCTGCCAGATAATTTTACCATCTGGACAAAAAATCTTGGTGATGAGTTCTCTTGGTTAGTTGGTTCCCCTCTCATCTAGACTGGCTGGTTGCCCTCATTATGGTCTTTGATAAGAGTGGCGTTCAAACTGAATCTGTGTTCTCATTCAACCTTAATTGCATTTTCCATCTAAGTTTAAATATTACGAACGTTATAATTTTCTGGGTCTAAATTTTAAATCCTCAATACTAAAACAGGATAGTTGTCTCAAAATAATTATGCAGCAATCCTCATTGCTTACTCTCCAGAGTTGGGCTGCCAATGATGGTCCGCAGAGAAAACAGATTTTTAGAATATTGGAGGCATATGAAAAGGCTTGGGAGACAAATTCTGATCCATGCCCTGAATGTTTGAAACTTGGAATAAATGGAACTGAGGCCAAGTGCTGTGGCTTGTATCTGAGGAAAAGCTATGCATAGAGATCAGAAACTCTTATCTCACAATGGTGCATTGAGAAGAACATAGGAGATACTGAGGCCTGTGCTTCCAGTGCTGACTTTGAAAGCCATATTAATTTTAGCTGCCCATTTGGTTGTAAACCTTTAAATGTTAATTTTTTTTCTTCCTCAAATTTCTATTACACCTGTGCCACCAAGCATTTCTTGTTTCCAGTGATCAATCTAATTTTGACCTAAGGAGCGTGGGGCGCATTTATGGTATACCGTTGCCGGGCTTATGCCGTTCGCAGGAGCGAGCGTGTGAGGAGGCGCTATTGTCGGACGGTGAATAGGAAGAACAGGAAGCAGGGTTAGGAGAGTTTATCTCTTCCTTGGCTGATTCCATTATGCATAGGACTTTAGTACTTTGACTCAACCAACTAGAAAAGCCTAACAAACCAAATCTTAAAGGCCCAAGACTTCATAACAAATCCTAACTGAGTAACAGACTCCATATCTCCACTGACTACTCATTAGCCACGTTGACGACGACGATATATGGTGCCGGTCATAACACAATCCATTATCATGAACTCTAAATTAAGTATGGATCAATTATTTGTAGCAATGAAATCTTATATGTTTATGGACTCTAATGAAAAAGGCCTATAGGATAGCCAATACATGGAGCCGACTCTTTGGTGCTCTTTCTGCGCATATGTGGTTTTGGATGATTCTGAATTCTGGAAGCAGTGCTCCATCCTTGGTTGAAAAGGATGGTAGGTTAATAAAGGCCATAGAGGACTAAATTGGCACTGGAGTGTTGATAGCATTGCTTGTTCTGTTCTACTGAAAAACTATAGCATAGCATGCTAAGGTCCCTATCAAACGTGACGTGCAATCTCTGCACAAGTATGCTACTATACATTGTTCAGTTTAAAATCATGTATTATCTGTCCCTTATTATTCATTTTCATTCTGACAGGATCAACAAATGATGAATCCAACTATGATTGTTTAATATGAGATTCTGTCCCATGGATTTTATGGCCAGTGGGGATTCATTATTGAGACATTTAGATCAGAAGCTTTTGAAAGATCAGATGAAGCTGATGGTATGTTGATCACACACATCAAGTTGTGAAGGCCAGCATGCAACCCTCTTCTGTGACACCGATGGAAACTGGTAAAGAAAACAATGTAACTCAACCACAGAACTGATGGTGGTGGTCATGTGGATACGACCATTGTTAGTAGCGTAGAGGATCATCAAATTGACGTTCCAGAGGCTAACCACCTTTTTTTTTGGGGACAAGCATTAATGCATTATGGTCTACTAGATGGCATGGCGAAGCTGATGTTGAGACTGGCAACATGCGATCCAACCTGCTCATGCCTGGTTGCCAAAGGAGAGGAGATGGCTTCGAAGCTAGCCATGAAAATGGTAGCCATGTTTCCATCGGTGTCACAGAAGAGGGTTGCATGCTGGCCTTGTGTCACAGAAGAGGGTTCCAAAAATCTGATTTCTCTCTAGCAACAGAAGATTTTGTTTGGTAGGAATTCTTCTGTTGCTAGAGAGAAAATGGTTTGGAGCATCCTTTTTCAAATGAGACCTAATTTTCTCAAATGTGAAATCGATATTATTTTTCAAGAACCATATGATGGTACTATCAATATGAATTAAGACTTGGGTTACATGACTTGACCTTGTGTCATGTTTCTATGTTTAACCATAGCCTATCGGCTGCCAAGTTTGGTCGTTTATGTAAATTGTTGGTCTGCTCAGCATCAACATGATCTAAAAAGTTATCTTCGTACTAGATAAGGCAAAGATAACAAGACAGGTCCTTGAACTTGACTGATGTGTCATGTAAGTCTCTGAGCTTTCAAGGTGATCACCATATGTTTTAGGGACTCACACTTTAGAGACCTTGATTGATCACACCATATGTCAAATTTAAAGACCTACAATTACTTTTTAATTTTAAAAGTTCGGGGAAAATGGCACCACGGGCCAAGTTCAAAAGGGTCGAAGGTGCATTTTGCAAAGGAAGCTTTTTTTACACTGCCGCAACCGTTAACATGTTTTAGAGACTGGTAGGTGGGCCTATGTAGTCATCCGTGTCACTCGATTTGCGGTGCTTGAACCTTATCCTTGAGCCTAATTGGTTTGTCGCGTCATGGCCTCTGCCCAGCTGCCATTTGCCCGCTCCAACTCTTGGATGACATTCAACAGCTCAAGAAAATCCCGAAAATCCCAGCGCTGCTCCCCAGCCACAAATCGCTTGCACGTGGGGCCCAATAGCGCGGTGTCCATATCTGCAACAGCAACCTCTGCACACAGTGAGGTCGGGGAGCATGGCGGCCACGGTGGCGAGAGAGACGCGCGCGATTTTTACCCGTCACGGTAACCGAATCTTGTGAACACAAGAGTCTCCATGTGGCCACCGGCCACGGTTCGGCAATGGTAGTTTCGTCACACTCACACCGCTCACCGCTCGCCGATGGTGCTAGCATAGCATGGTGGGAGGTCTAGTTCTGTCCCAGGCGCAGACGCACCAGGTCGCCACACCAAGAACCGCCGCACCGGCGCCGGCGCAGGCGTTGGAGAAGAGGCCGAGGGACCAGGCGCAGCCATGTGGCACGGCCGGCGGCGGCGGCGGGCGGCGCCTGTCTCGGTGCGGAGCTTGGACGACGTCAGGAAGGCGCACGCGCGGCACATCAAGCTGGGCCTCGACCAGTGCCCGCGGCACGCGCGGCCGCTGCTCGCGGCGTGCGCGCTCTCGGGCTGGCCGAGCGGCATGGAGCCGCGGCGTCCATCTTCGAGTCGCTCGTCGAGCCGGAGGCCTTCGATTACAACACCCTGATGCGCGGCCATGTCAGCGGCGGCCGCGGCGACTGTGAACCGGCGGCCGCGCTGCGCCTGTACGTTGACATGCTGGAGGCGGGCGTCGGGCCTGACAGCTACACGTTCCCGTTCGTACTCAAGGCGTGCGCGCAGCTCGCGGCCTTGGTAGAAGGGGAGGCAGGTGACAGCTTCAGCTCGCACTCAACCAAGCAGTGCGCTCCTCTGCAATCGTTGACGCGGTGGCCGCGGGGATGTGACATTTCTTTGTTTCCATTAGCAGCTGCAGGCGCACATCGTGAAGCTCGGGTTCCAGCACGACGAGCACGTGCAGAACAGTCTGATCAGCTTCTGGCAAGTGCGGCGAGCCGGGGATGGCTCGTCTGGCGTTTGACCAGGTGGATGCCGAGGAGCGGACGACGGCTTCCTGGAGCGCACTCCTCGCTGCGTACACCAAGGCCGGGCTGTGGGGCGAATGCCTCGAGTCGTTCGGCGCGATGGTGCTCGGTGGGTGGAGGCCCGACGAGAGCTCCATGGTCAGCGCGCTCTCGGCGTGCGCGCACCTGGGTTCCTTCGACCTCGGGCGAAGCGTCCACTGCGCGCTGCTGCGGAACACCGCGAGGCTGAACACCATCATGCAGACGTCCCTGGTGGACATGTACGCCAAGTGCGGCAGCATCGAGAAGCGCCGCGGCGGTGTTCGACGCGGTGGAGGACAAGAACGCGTGGACGTACAGCGCCATGCTATCCGGCTTGGCGATGCACGGAGACGGGCCGAAGGCGTTGCAGGTGTTCGACGCGATGGTCCGGGAGGGCCACGCGCCCGACGCGGCGGCGTACGTCGGCGTGCTTAACGCCTGCAGCCGCGCCGGGCTGCTCGAGGACGGGCTGCGGTGCTTCGACCGCATGCGACTGGAGCACAAGGTCGCGCCCAACACGCAGCACTACGGCTGCATGGTGGACCTGATGGCGCGCGCCGGAAGGCTGGACGACGCGCGCGCGCTCATCGGGGAAAGCATGCCCACGGGGCCGACGGACACGGCCTGGCGAAGCCTGCTGAACGCGTGCCGGATCCACGGCGACCTGATCTCGCCGAGCGCGCCCCTTGAGGAGCTGAGGCGCCTCGGCTCCGCCAACGCGGGAGACTACGTCATCGTCGCGGACATGCACGCCAGGGCCAAGAACTGGGCCGCCGCCGCCGCGCTCCGGACAGAGGCGGTCGACTGGGGCCTCGCGCAGTCCCCGGGTTCAGCGCCGTCGAGGTACGCGGCGAGCTGCACCGGTTCGTGTCGCAGGACATGTCGCACCCGCGGACGCGCGCGACATCTACGAGATGCTCCACCAGATGGAGTGGCAGCTGCGGTTCGACGGCTACAAACCTGACACGTCGGAGGTGGCGCTGGACGTGGATGAAGAGGAGAAGCGGCGCGTGGTCGCCGCGCATAGCCAGAAGCTGGCCATGGCGTTCGGTCTGATCAGCACGCCGGAGGGGGACGCCGGTGAGGGTCGTGACCAACCTCCGGATGAGCAAGGAATGCCACGCGTACAGCGCGCTGATCTCGGAGATCTTCGGGCGGGAGATCGTCATCAGGGACAGGAACCGGCTCCACCGGTTCAGGCGCGGCGCCTGCACTTGCAGAGACTACTGGTAACGGTTCCGTTGGTGTGAACTGTGATCGATGGTGTAAATATCAACAATGATTTTTCTTTGTTCCTGCAATTCAGTGTATGTATGATTCCTTTGCTGTGTATGGAATACATGGTACACATCTTCGACAAAAATGTTTGTACATTTGTTGGCACTTCAAAGGCGTGGAGGGAGATAACACGCAAAAAAAAATGAGTTTGCTAAGTTTGATGGAGGGAGAGGACACCTCAAATTGCTGCATTTTCAAGGTGCGTTGTTATGGATTTTTTTTTTTTGTTACGGCTTACTTTATTAATAAAAATTTCTTCAAGAATGATTTAATTTTTTTTTTGTTTAAGGAAAAAAATTTTTGATACTAAAACAATTTACATCCTCTCATTACAAAAAGTAAAACCACACTACTACACCTCCATTGATGGGAAACAACTAACCTTGAAAAAGCCACAAATTCCACCATCTAGGTATCATCCCAAACGGATATGCCACAGGCGACGTATCTCACCATCCACTGTTTTAGGACTGTCACTTTTGTAAGAGAAGTAAAATGCTAAAACTTCCCATCCAGTAGACGTGGTTCCAAAGTCCTTAGTCTCATCAGCTGCTAAAACTCCACATGCGAACATAATGAAATTCAGTCATCCAGCCATGGAAAACATTTTCAGGTCCGGATAGATATCAGCTTCAAAACTTTTCACTAGCCCATCGCCACTACCACAACATTACGCCGGAGTACCTTATTCCCATCAATGGTGATGTCTTTGTCTTGCCATCAGCCTGAGGAACGACATGCTCCATTGCTCCATCGATTTGGCTTGACCACGCCTTACACCATGGCCAATCTTTATTGGATCTCCAAGAAAACTTGAACATTGAAGACTTCTATTAGAAAAAAAAACTTATTTAAAACGATGGATCCCCACCCCTCAACCACCGCGGACGCCGGAGGAGAAGGAGGGGGACCAGCCAATTTGACCGGAATAAAATAAGATGAGTGGTCAAATTTAAGGTCAAATTCAAAACTAACTATGATTTGAAAATGAGTGAGTATCAAACAGTATCTAAGAAGCTTAAGGCGCGTATGTATGTACAGTAGGCGTGTTTCTTTTTTTGAGGGTGAGTTCTTCCCATCCAGTAGACGTGGTTCCAAAGTCCTTAATCTCATGATCAGCCCCATCCAGTAGAAAAGTCCTTAATCTAGTTATCAGCAACTTCGTTCAGTCATCCAGCCGGAAACATTGGCAGGTGAGCTGAAACAGCTTCAGGCCTTCAGCCATTTAGTACCACTCTACGTAGCAGACTGGGTATATGGCCAGGCAGCCCGAGGCCTGCCGGCACGACAATTTGGCCTGTCCGAGCACGACACGGTCCGGGGACCAATGCCGTGTTGGGCCACCACCACGACGAGGCACGGCTCGGCATGACCTGATAAAATAGGCGGCCCGGTGCGGCCCGCCATTAAACTACCAAACAAGCAAACACAAACAACAACCCAAGGTAAGAGGCCACTCGAGGCCCTGCTAAAGGCTCATGACACCAAACCCTATCACTAAATCCTATCTCCCCACCCGTCTCACGCCCGGCGGCCACTGAAATACAAACCGCCGGGTCCACCCGACGCCGCGACCTCCTCTTCACCCAGCCCTCCTTCTTCTCTCTCAGTAGCCGGCTCACCGGCTCGGCGACCACCAACACCACCTCGCTCCATTGCTCCATCGGGACCACGCCACCACTAAAACACCTCGCTTCCCATCCCGTCATCCCTAGGTGTCCAGTCAATAAAAAACTAATTACCGGCCGACTAGGATTGGACCTTCGGCATCCCGCATCCCTAGCTAGGTCAACGTCACGACACCGCCCGGCCGCCAACTCGAGGCTCCTCGCCAAGCAGCCCGTGCTCCGCTTCCTTCCCCTTCTTTGTCGTGGGCGGCAGGCGGCACGGCACGATGGCCATCTATAGCAGACCCATAGGTTCATTAAAAACAAAAACGTAGCATACCATGGCTAGCAAAACGACTTGAGCTTCAGGGCTTTGCAAAGCGACTGAAGCTGAGGTGATGTTTCAGATCAGATCGAGATCGAATCTCGCAGCGTCTGGGTGGAATGGACAATGCCTTATGAATCATGCGCATCCATTCAGTCAAAATAAAAAATCATGCGCATCCATCAACATCCCTGACACGATCATAAACTCGAGGAATATGCAGTGTGAGGCTGAGGAATTCCAGTTCCAGTGCTGTAACTGACATGATACGCATGGCGGCTGGCAACGATCGTGTCGTGGCCAGCCACTCGTTTCTCCAACTCCTCTGCCTGGCGCCGACGGACGCCACGAGTCGATTGCCTGGCGATTCGCGCCCGTTGCCCCGTTCCCATGTCGCATTGCAGTATGGCATTCATCTTTTTTCTTTTTTGAACGTTTGTCAGTATGCTGCTCACACGTGCAGGGCATGTTCTGCAGGGGATGCCATGCCACCCGCCAGTACTTGTCCATGATTGATCTGTCTCAGAGATCGAGCACGAGATCCAAGGCCTGCTGAAGCAGCTTTGAGCTTGCCCTCCAGGCTGCAGCTAGTACAAAAAATAATTCTTCGCTACGGCCACAATTGGCACTGGATAAATGCAAGGGTTAGGTACGAGCGAACCGCAGCCAAGACGGGCACTTCCACTCGTTCTAGCCGCTGGGCTCGCTGGCGAGACGATGGCAATTGGCAAGTCATACGTGGACACACAGACGCCGAGCCCTGCGAAAAAAAAGAACTAACGTTTTTTTTTTTTTAGAAACTATATATTGAACATACTCTACCAAGCATTGCACAAAATTTGAACGAAGAAAAAAAAAACACTACCATTTTGGGCTGCAAAATGTGCTGCAGGGGTGGCTGTCGGGCGTGTACGCACCGCTTCCACATGCATCTCCTCCCTCACCTCTTGCCATACCTACCCCGCGCGCGCTCTCTCTCGCCTACCTCCGGTCCCTGCTGCCTGTTGCTGTATTTATTTCCGCCTCCGTCTCTTCTCAGTCTCAACAGCGCCACTGCCGTGTAGCTAAGTCCGTGCGCTGGTACACGATTTGGCAGAGAGGAAATGATCACGGTGGCAGCACCGGAGGCGGCGCAGCCGCAGGTGGCGGCGGCGGCCGTGGCGCCCGCGGCGCCGGAGGAGACCGTGTTCCGGTCGAAGCTGCCGGACATCGACATCCCCAGCCACCTGCCCCTCCACGACTACTGCTTCGCGAGGGCGGCCGAGATCGCCGAAGCGCCGTGCCTCATCGCGGCGGCCACGGGGAGGACCTACACGTACGCCGAGACGCGCCTCCTGTGCCGCAAGGCCGCGGCGTCGCTCCACGGGCTCGGCGTCGGCCAGGGCGACCGCGTCATGATCCTGCTCCAGAACTCCGTCGAGTTCGTGCTCACCTTCCTCGGCGCGTCGTTCCTCGGCGCCGTCACCACCGCCGCCAACCCGTTCTGCACGCCGCTGGAGATCCACAAGCAGTTCAGGGCCTCCGGTGCCAAGCTCATCGTCACCCAGTCCGCCTACGTCGACAAGCTCCGGCACGAGGCCTTCCCGAGGATCGGCAAGGGCGAGCGACGGCGGTGAGGACAATGCCACCCTCACCGTCCTCACCATCGACGACGCGGCCGACACCCCGGAAGGCTGCCTGGCGTTCTGGGAGCTGGTTACGCCCGCCGACGACGCCGCGCTCCCTGAGGTGTCAATCTCCCCGACGACCCCGTGGCGCTGCCGTTCTCGTCGGGCACGACCGGGCTGCCCAAGGGCGTGGTGCTGACCCACGGCGGGCAGGTGGCGAACGTGGCGCAGCAGGTGGACGGCGCGAACCCGAACCTGTACATGCGGGAGGGTGACGTCGCGCTCTGCGTGCTGCCGCTGTTCCACATCTTCTCACTCAACTCGGTGCTGCTGTGCGCGCTGCGCGCCGGCGCCGCGGTGATGCTGATGCCCAAGTTCGAGATGGGAGCGATGCTGGAGGGCATCCAGCGGTGGCGCGTCACGGTGGCCGCCGTCGTGCCGCCGCTGGTGCTCGCGCTGGCCAAGAACCCCGCGCTGGAGAAGTACGACCTCAGCTCCATCCGGATCGTGCTCTCCGGCGCCGCGCCGCTTGGCAAGGAGCTCGTTGACGCGCTCCGCGCCCGCGTGCCGCAGGCCGTCTTCGGACAGGTCAGTGTCTACTGTTCCATTTCCTGTTTCGCCACTACCATGCCAAGTTGGAGGCATTATTTGAATCTGCTAATTTTAGCATGCTAGAAATTCTCATCACTGATAGCAACTTCCAACTTGCTATAATTTTTACTGGTAGGTAACACACCTTTTAGCATTGACGTGTAGAACGCTAATTCTCACTCTATCCGCCCCAACGAAAAGACATCCAGTATTTAAATTCTGTCCAAAAACTTGTTATTGTACTTACCCACTAGAAATTCAATGTGCCTTCCACAGTTACTTTAACAAACACTAATTAGACCTAGAGATGGCAACTAATCTGCATGCCTAAATGAGGTGAGCTCATATAAAATTTGATTATAGGTGGTTTCTTAATGGGAAAAATATCTAGTGGAACTTAGGCAGACATGTATTAATCTGTTTGAAAACTAGATGTCTAAGTTTATGGAACTTAGGCAGACATGTATACTAGTTTATGACTATATCAAGCTTGATCCAAACAAATATTCCATTGTTCAGTCTATAACGGTATAATTGTACAGACAAACACTAACCTAAATAAAAAAGAAATACTCTGCTGTCCCCATTTTCTTTTTTTAAGTGTAGCTGGTCATATTTTCTTAAATTTCACTAATTCTATGAAACATATTATCACATTTTTTAAGTATGTACGTTTGATTTTTCGATAAGTACGAACAACAATTGAAAAAGAACGGAGAGAGAGCAGGCAGAATCACGTGACAAAGTTCCCCTTTCCAACCGCGACCGTGTGAGCTAACCATCCTGGAGTGCTTCAAGCCACTTGTTCGCTGAACCGCACCTGCACGCACGTACTAATGCAACATCGTCTGTTGGATGCTCTCGCTCGATGGAGTGTTGGAGACGCGCAAGTAATTAAGTAGTGCAACGGTGCAAGCCGTCACGACATTGACAATCCGAGCCGCGAGTCGCGACGATGATGGTGTCTGATCGCAACGCGTCGCCCGCCCTGGGTCCCCGGGAACCGTCGGGGTCCGTCACCACGCCTGGCAGCCTGAGCCTCTCGTTCCACCTACCCAGCTCGGGCGGGTGTCCTCCGGCCTCTAGGCTGGGGGCGGCACTCTGCCCGACGCGGCGCCAGGCCGTGATCGATCAACCGCACACCCGCCAAACCGCTCTGTTTGTTTCACCGTGATTTTGGACGAACCGACCGCGTCACGCGATGCTGATTGCCTAGCGCGCGGTGCCGGTGCTGCAGGGGTACCGGGATGACGGAGGCCGGGCCCGTGCTGTCCATGTGCCCGGCGTTCGCCAAAGAGCCGACGCCCGCCAAGCCGGGGTCGTGCGGCACGGTGGTGCGCAACGCCGAGCTCAAGGTGGTGGACCCCGACACGGGTCTCTCCCTCGGCCGCAACCTCCGGCGAGATCTGCATCCGGGGCCCGCAGATCATGAAAGGTAATTTGGCGTGACGCTGCGTCGTCGCGCGTACGGTTCGGTGCACGAATGACCAGTGAGTCACTGATGGACGCGTCCGTGTGGTGTGGTCTGGCGCAGGGTACCTGAACGACCCGGAGGCCACCGCCAGGACGATCGACGTCGACGGCTGGCTCCACACCGGCGACATCGGCTACGTCGACGATGATGACGAGGTCTTCATCGTCGACCGCGTCAAGGAGCTCATCAAGTTCAAGGGCTTCCAGGTAACAACACACCGCGCTGGCCTGAAACTAAATCCTCTCTACTCTATCAGTTGGTTACTCTTTCAGCCTCTCGCTCGCCTCCAGCTTTCTGACAACTGTAGCTGTGACGCCCGTGCAGGTACCACCGGCCGAGCTCGAGGCTCTGCTAATCGCCCACGCTTCCATCGCCGACGCAGCCGTCGTCCCGTAAGACCAATCATCTGCTCCGGAACCACCAAACACCGCAAGAAAATAGCTCGTTCTGATGACTGTATATGTATGTGCGTGCAGGCAAAAGGATGACGCCGCCGGCGAGGTCCCTGTCGCCTTCGTGGTCCGCGCCGCCGACTCCGACATCGCGGAGGATGCCATCAAGGAGTTCATCTCCAAGCAGGTACTCAGTCACGCCGATCGCCTTGGTTGCTAGTGGTTTTGGAACGCTGGCCCCGGCTCTTTTTCTGACACTTGTGCGTGTGTCGCCGCGCCGATTTTCAGGTGGTGTTCTACAAGAGGCTACACAAGGTGTACTTCACCCCCTCCATCCCCAAGTCGGCGTCCGGGAAGATCCTGAGGAGAGAGCTGCGCGCCAAGCTCGCGGCAGCCGCGACCAAGCCTGAGACTCAGAGCCCTCCCATGCCTTGAGATTCAGACCCCATGCCTTGTTGCCTTGTTACGTGCGATTCATTTGGACATTTGTTCCAATTCAGTGTATGTGTACGACCGTGAAACATGAGGTACCGACATTTTAAGATGTATCAATATGATTTGTATGCGATTGCTTCCTCAGTTGAGGACCACCCATTTATTCTGTAATGATTTTATTTCAACAAGACTTGCTGATTTTGACCTCATAATATCTCACTTCACAGCGCTAGCATATTGAGACCAGTGATAAGCGGCATTATAGGAGAGCTCGGCTGCTCGATTAGCCAAAGCATAAGCTATGAGCTTAAAAATGGTTACTGTAATGAAGAACAGAGATTCAGACACTAGGCATCCCCTCCAGGCATAAATTGCATAATCCACCATCCAATACATTCATGGTCACTGGGACTCGTCCATGAAACAAGTTTGAGAAAGTGCATCGACTTAACTGAACAAACCGAAAGGGGCAGGTATGAGAATAAACAATCGATCCAAATCCTAAGGAATCTTCAATCTACCGAGTGGGTACAGCACCAGAAAAATAGCAAGCACTGTCTGCAATTATGGAAAGGTACTTAAAAAAGCTTATCAGGTCATCCTTCTTGGGATCTGGCTTTTTTCGCCCTTCCTGGGAGGAACTGCTACCTCCCTTCTTGCCAAATATCATCTCATCGAGATCATCAAGGATATCATCATCTCCACCTGACCTCGCTCTCGCGGCAGCTGGTTTTCTGACAAGTGCGCCTTCATTGCCAGCAGCAGTGGAATCTTCATGTTCTGTGGCAATCGGTATGACAACTGGTCTCTGTTCTGCATGCTCCGAGGCCCTGGGCTGCTTCATCTCCTCGTGCCGATAACACTTTCTGGATCTCATCGTTCACGCTCAAGGCCTCAAAGAGCACAGCCGTTGTCTCCAACTGTCTCAATAATCCTCTGGATAGTGTGCTGAGATTGGTAGCATTGTTGCACAAGAGTGGCTGTCAAGTCATCCTGCGGTGATAACAAAAGTAGTCAAACAAGAATCTTTAGATAGTTTGATTGTGCTAGTTCAACAAACAACATGCCTATTAAAGTTTTCATTTAGCGAGAAAACACTTGGCTTTATAAAGGATGTTAAAGAACAGTGCAAAACCATACTACTTCAGGATGCAAACAACAGAAAAAGGTGTAAATAATTGAAATATATACCCTAATCCAACAAAAAAGTTTTAGTGGTACCTATAACTTCCTATAACTTCAGGATGCAGTGGATTATGATTAAAACATGCTTTTTCACTATATGATTAAAACATGATTCATATGCACTATATAGAGCCTGTTTAGTTGGTGAAATATATTGGGGATCGGCTATTGTAGCACTTTTTCGCTTTGTATTTGGTAATTATTGTCCTACCATGGACTAACAAGACTCAAAGGATTCGGCCTCCCTCGACTTCCAAATTATGCAATTAGTTTTTTTTTATTTACCTACATTTAATGCTCCATTTATACGTCAAAAGATTTGATGTGACAGTCTCAGAAGACTTTTTGGGTTCACTTTTCACCAACTAAACAGGGCCTAAGTTAACAATCAACACGAACAACAAAATGTTTTCACTACATGCAATGAAGTAGTCTACCACTTGGCACAATAAGCAAAATACATCCACCTGCCCTAAGTATGTTTTATCAGCAACATGACAAAATAAGCAGTATCTTTTACCGCAAAAAATCCATAAAGGAAATCTCATGTGTGAAAATAGCGAATCACATCATGATGGTTGAGAACTTGACAGAGTAAGAGAAAGGATAAACGAAACTGGCACACAGTACCTGCAAAGCATCCTGTTCAGGGAAGACGAAAAGAACAGTTGAAAGAAGTTCTATGCTGTTACGAGCTACATCAAATGCTTCTTTTGTTTCTTCAGCAGTATATGTATGAACATGGACGTCTTCGAATGCCTGCTGGGGCAAGCTTGCGGCCAACATCAGCTTCGCAACTGATCGTGGTGGAGTAAATATGGGAGCCAAGCTCTCATTATCACGCCCAGGAAACCGCACTCCTCTTGATTTCAAGCTCTATACATGGAAATGACCATGTTATACAGTGAGCTTATGTACCTTGGTTACTAAAGTACATAAACATTCTGTTCAAGGATAAATAATATTGATCTTCTGCAGCACTACCCCATTATGTTTTATAATAAAATATGATATCATAAGCACCTCCATTAATCATAATAAGTAATATGCAAATACATTAATTAGACATTGTGTGGATGTCTAAAATAGTCAACAAGAGATAATGTATTTCTATCAAATGTCATATCAAAACAACCAGTAAATTATTATGAATAATAAATCCAGAACTATAGCAATGATACAAGTGTTGCTTAAAGTGCTCATTATAAGTACTTGGTGAGCTCAGCTGGTTGCACAGAAATATAACCATAAAAATGTAAGTAAACTATCAAGTACAAAAGCACAAAACTATGTGCAACATAAATAGCTCAGTGATTGCACTAAAGCAGCCTTTACTTCAGCATGTCGCTCCTAAATCAGATTGTTCCCTATGATTGCATCATGGAACAACACAGATTATTGTACTTATATCTTTTGGCATGAACTAGTACAAGAAAATAAAACCACTGCAGTATGGTAGTATGAGTTAAATGGAACAAGACAAAAGTTGTGCAGTTGTTTTGGTTGAAGCGACGGTAACAGAATTAAGGCATGTGTTTGCAAACCTTGTATGTTTCCTCATAGACTGGCAGATAGCGGAGTTCATCACCAGACTCCCCCATGCTTCAATCAGCATAAGGGCCTTGTTCCTGTTATTCACCACAGTCTGAGGGTCATCAATCAACCTGACCATCTCATCAAGAACACGCCGGCCGCAACCTCCCGAGAAGGCCTTCTCGCAGTTCTTCACAATAGTCTCAAGCAGGACCAAGGAGAGGTACTGAACCCGCGCATCCTTCAGCATGATCCTCTTCTTGATCCCACGTATAAGCTCCACACTGTTAACCTTCTCTGTGTTGATCAAGTCGCAAATCTCCAAGTTTGAGTTCCAATCAGGCCCGTCCAGATTCTCCGAGGTGGCGTCCTCAACAATCTTGTCAGCCGGAGTCTGCCCCTGGAACAACTCCTTCATCTTGAAACTCATGGAGCTCATTCCGGCCGTCATCTTCTTGCTGACCTCCGTCCCAGTGATCTTCAGGCGCTCACCAAGGGCGCTAACCTTGTCCATCAGGTTGTCACTCATTTTCACTGTAGAAATTCTGAATTAGTCGAGAAAATGGGCATGCTGCAGTTCAATAACACATTGACGTGATGAAAATCTCATGGCAAACTTGAAGCGGACGTTGAAAACTTTGAATTCTGTAAACTAAATTGCACAACCCCGAATTCTGAAAAGCTAAATTGCACCTTGAGTAGACTAATGTTGAGCGGCAAGAGCGAAAAACCGTGTATATGTTTTTTTATTGTAAATCCGCAAAGCAAAACGAACTCCTAGAAGATCCCGTCAAAGCAGGCTAGGGTTTACTCACCTCCGACAACAGAACCTAAAATAAGAGTTGATCCAAGCCGATCTCCACCCCGACGGCAGTCCAGCACCAGTAGAGGGCGACGGTTGAGGAAGACGCCGGTGGAAGGAGCCCTGCCCTGCCGTTCAGCGGCGGTGCAAGAGACAGACAGCAGGAGATGAAACGGGTTATGAGAGGGAAATTGGGGAAGGTGCAGGGAAGATCAGGATACTGGACACGAAATTTTGGAAAGGGAAGCAGGAGAAGCGGATTAGAGCAGGGGGCGTAGGCGTACCTCCGCGACGGAACTGACGAACGGAATAATCCAACAAGAGCGGCGGCTTCTCTGACCCGTGGATTTCCCTTTCCGCGTCGTTGCTTCCTCGTGAGTTCTGCTGCGGTGCCTTGCAGTTGCGGCCTCTTTTCTGCCACCCCGGTTGTTGCTTCTACACCAAACATAAACCCCGTTACTCCCCGTCCTTTTCAATCTACACCTGTATAATACGCTATTTCTGAATACATCATCTTCCGCAATCGAGCAGTTATTTATTTATTAATAATAGGGACTGTGTGTAATTTTTTATCATGAGAAATGAATAGGTAAATTCTAGAAGGGGCCCCATTCTAGAAAACCCACCTAAATTCCTTTGTTAAACTTGGTCAAGCGGAGAGCAAGAAGATACTTATGAACAGTTTCATAGGCGATGTACTTATAAATTCAAGCTGAACGCTTCGCCAAATACGGCTTTTCAAGGGCTGATAAAATAAAATGTCGAGCCATTTTACCGTAAGGCTCCGACTTGGCAGCTCGGAGGAACGTATAAGCAGGGTCAACGGAGCTAAGCGTGGAGCATTATTCCCATGCGGCATGCCACGACTTTTTGAAAGGTGCCGTGTACCGACCACCACCGCCAAACATCACGAAGCGCGGGGGGCAGGCAGGCCGGTCGGCAGGCAATATCACAACAGCTCCGGCTTAAAGTAATTCATTCACATGGCGACACGGACAACCCACAAGCACCAAAACTTCTGGTCGCACTATAAACCTGCAATCAACAGCTGGGGATGCAAGAAGCTGCCAAACGGCACGGGGTATGGGGATATAAGCGAAACTACTGGTGTTAGCAATAAATGACATCCTGCCTAAAACAGGCTGCTAAAATAGGTTACAGATGGCAGCGCTATATACAGACGAATATCTGATACCCGTAGGTTAATGCAACAGTTTACTGTTTTACCCAATTTTCTGCCTGACATCAACAGATTCACATACGAGCATACCAAAAAGTCTAGCTTGAAATAGCTGTGACAAGCAAGATACAGTACAGACAAACTCAGTGGAACATTCATCGTACTTTGAAGGCGCACGGGCACCCAAGTGATGCTTCAACTTGCTTGTCCTCAGACATCTATCTCAAGACGGCCATGGCCTACTACACTACGGTCTGGAATTTTTGTAGACTGCTGCATGAGGTACCTGTAAACAGATATTTCAGATTCATGATGATGCTAACATATAGTGTCATATACACGCATTAATAATCTAGTGTCATTTACAGAATATTAAATGATAGAATTACAGGTGCAGTGCAGTTTCCTAAACCTGGACTTTACGAGTTGGGAACTTCATGGTTTTGGAGCTCTAATGTTCCCAACCAATTTAGGCAAATCAGTCAATTCAATTCCTCTCTTTTATTTACTCTCTCCATACCCAAAAGATTGACGCTTAGGAAAACGACACCTGCCTCCAAAACACAACTTTGACCTTTGTTATAAAAATATTCATCAAGAGTGACATATGTATACTTTTATGAAAAGTATTTTTCAAGACAAATCTATTCATATAGGTTTCACATTTGCAAACTCAACAACGTAAAAGTTATTGATGATTTATATTCCCAATGTTTGACTCAAACCTTGTCCTAAACATCAAGTATTTTGGGTATGGAGGGAGTATTTATTTATGAAACAAAAGAAAGAGATGCCTTATATGATAATGGAGACAAGTGAATGCATACCAACCAAAAATGCGGGGAAAAATACACGTACTGAGACGTGTGAATGATTGTTAGCAAAGAGAAGAATGCAGACCCGCAAGTACAATACATCACTACAATCTGAAAACCCAGTTCAAGGGATAAGATTACCTGCAAGTGTAGAACCCAGCAGCATACCATGAATTTAAGAGAGCAGCAAGATCACTATCAAGATTCGGTTCATGCCCATATTCGTGCTTTCCTCCTTTCCAGTATCAGATTTGTTTCCTATATTGAGGACAAAAGGTGAGTAGTGAGACAAAGTATATGAGTTCACCCAATTGGTATTACAAGGGATGTGAGTTTTTGGTTTATTCTATGTGAGAATCCAGCTATTCTTGCAAACATATTTTAAGACGCTTATGAAAAAACCCACTAGTTCAAACAAGAAGTTACTTACTTTGGATGCCAGGCAGTCCAGGTATCGCACTTCTCATAAAATTAAAGGCACCTTCAGCAGTCATCATTGCAGCCTTAGCAACTTGATCATCATTGGTAGATATGTTTGTTGGGGCCTGCATGAAGTTTGAAACACTAGGGTATGCAGTGCTTGTACCTGGGCATTGATCACCTGAAAAGGATTGTATTATGTAGTATATTCACATGCAATGGCATAAGCAGGATACATATGAACAGATGCAAAAAGGCACAAACTAGGCACCTACAAGTCAATGATATGCTGCAGCCAGCAGTAGGCATACAAGCAGAACCTCCACCTGGTTGGCCAGCTGAACAGCAGGAGACAGATACCAGGGGAACGTTCCAATTGCAGCATGAGGATTGAGTGGTGGAAGAGTGAGGATCTGGTGCTGTGGCACTATAGACAGGAACTTGCTGCTGTTGGATTGTAGAAGCATATCCTGGTGCTTGATAATTCCAATAGTTTGCTTGTTGGAGTTGCTCAAGAATGTTCCGACTCTTCTCTTCAAGCTCATAGTATTGTCTCAGCAATTCATTGTACTCCCCAGTTTGCTGGCTTGAGCTCAAATTTCCATCAGCATCAGTAGTAGCATCTGTGGAGAATGTCTTAGCCTCTGAAACATGTGTCTCTTTGCCTGACCAGTTTCTTGAAGAGGAGCTTTCAACTGTCTGTCTTTCTTCAGAGGGCTGCTGTTGTGTCTCTGACTGACCACAGGGTGTGTTGTCACGGTTGGCATCTTCCTCACTATACCTTTAAAATGTACAATTGGAATGGAATTAAACTCGATCATGTCTTCCAAGAATATAGTGCCAAGACAATAGCACAAGAATAAAGAATTTTGATACATAAAGGACAAATGAGCATGGCCATATCATTGGGAATATCAGGTAGAAGAAATAGCAGATGTCCTTAAAGAATAATCCGTAATGCTCGAGTTTCTACAAATTGCATAAGCAATTGATGATCGCATGACATTGTCATCCCAAAGATTTAGTTGTCTCCATCAATTAAAACGTGAGTTCCAAACAGAACAGTCTCTGAAACAAATATGGGAGCAGGAAACCCCTAGCAGTATTTCTCAACAGGCTACCCTTTTGTACCGGTCCCAACAATCATGCGATTCTAATCATGTAAAACACTACATTTACTTTGGATAGCATAGGCACAAGCTAACAAACTAGTTCATCACTGAGTCAAGCTAAGAACATCAGTATACTTACCCATCCGCTGCTCCAGCAGTAATGGGCTCCTCTTCTGCGGTAATAGCAGCAGCAGCAGCAGCATGCTCCGTCTTCCCATCCTCACTTGGCGCCGCTCGCTTGCTCTTGCAATGCATCTCCTGCTAATCATCAACAATTAGCCCGATGCAAACCAAACATTAGCAAAAAGGGAAGCCGAATGTACATAGATTTCCAATCACGACGCTGACTAGGTAAAATCTCAGCTCTTCATCCCCAAATCAAAACCCCCAGAGCGCCCACCGCGGCTACCCTCTGATGCAATCGACAGTCGCCTGTCAAAGCCACCCAAACCCTAAACCCTAGCAGCTGCGGCGGCGAGAGGCAGCGGTGCGGGCAGTCAGAGAAGCCAAGCAAAGCATTACCTTGAAGGTGGACATGGCGCGGTCGAAGGCGGCGTCGACCAGCGCCGAGTCGTCCCACAGTTCGCCGCCCTTGCCCATCCCGGAATCGCGCCGACGGCCCGACCCTCTCTCGCCCTCGCGGAGCCTGCGGCTTCTCTGCTTCCTCGGCCTCGGCAGCGCCGCCTCTAGATTTCGAGGAGAGTGGAATGGAAAGGCGCATTCCCGATTCGCGAAGAAAAGAAAAGGCAACCGCGGGGCAACCCGCCTCCGCACCCGGCAGGCCAGCCCATGATTGGGCCCATAAAGAGGCCCGTGGTTGGTCTAGCAGAACACGTCGGGCCATCCTGTCTCATACTGGGCCTGGACCTTCTCCACCAGCGTTATGGGCCTTTTTTTTTTTTACAACATGCGTAACGGGCCATTGGTAACCGGAGCGAGGCCTGTGGTTTGTGTGGCCTTGTGAGTGTGACTTTGTGACGGGTCCGGACAGAAGTCACAGAACAGAGCAAAAGAAGAAAAGAATCCCTCCCAAAATATGAAAAAAGAAGAAAAGAAAAAAATATTTGCAGAACCAAACGGACGGAGCAACGCGTCTTGTCACGGTGGCGCGCCAGGAAAAAAAAAAAGGAGAGGGCGAGCACGTACGACGCCAAGGTCACGTCACATCCATGCATGATGTGATCCATGGCCTGTTGGGCTTGTTCCTCTCGTGCATGCGATGCGAGCACGGGCGCTCGTCCGTAGTAGTACTACATGAGTGCTTGAAATGGGCGGCGATCAGTTTCCAAACAGAGAGAATCGATGGTTAGTCAGTTGCTCAGCCTCACGTCACGCAGTTGCTTGTATGTTTATTATCTTCTGTGGAAACATTGCATTGTCCAAAAGCTTACTCCTAGTACATGATGATCTCATCTCGCTTGCTTGTTTTGTTTTTAGCCTTGGATGGGAAAAAGCAGAAGAAGGTTTTCTACAGTACTACTACTCTACTGCAAAAGTTGGATCAACTGTGTGCGTGTAGAAATAGAGAGAGATGTGTGTGTCCAGTGTCGTACTGAAAAGAAGGACAGGGGTTGGGGCCTTGAATGCCGGGCGGGTGGATGCACGCACGTCTGGTCGCCGTCAGGGGCGGATCGGTCGTATCCACATTGGCCGCCAACGCTGCTGCTGCTGCTGCTGTTTTCAATTGCCGCGATCGAGGCCACAGCGCCCCGCTCTCCCATCCCACAGCGTTCGGTTGACGTGATGAGACCTCCGTCCGTGGCCGGCCACGCTGTTGCGCCTGCGCCCCGCTGCTTGCCGCTGCCCCTGCCCCTAGGGCTAGCAGCAGCAGCACAGTCTGCTGCCTATACTGATCGCTTGTTGCTCCTTTTTGGGGCGCCCCCAATCATAGCGTAATGGAGTGCCTCATCATTCATTTCCTCCACTTCTCATCTTTTTTCCTCTCTCTCTCCGTATTTCTCCTCCCTCTCCTCGGGCTGCGTGCAGGCTGAGCCAACCGCCCGCCCGTCGTCGCCCACAGATTCTTCCTCCAGCTTGACTGCTTGAGGACCAGTTGGGCTTCTGTATGCTTCTGCTTGAAAAAAAAAGAACATCCAGTTGGGCTTCTGTATGCTCCAGGGTTCTTCTACGCAGGAGTATATAGCATCAGTTAGTTAAGAGTAATACTAATTCATTTTGTCCAACTAATACTAATATTTCTTGATCTTGATGTATTAACAGTGTGCATGATATGCCAAGGCATGCTTCGAGTCAAGCCCCCGTCACTGACCGACTGGTAGCTTGCTGCATTGGTCGCACGAGCTCGGTTCCATCACTGACAGACTGATGAGACCACGTGCCTGCTGCGTCGTCTGCCAACGCAAAGTAAAAACGCTACCTGTGGTAGCTTTTGATGCAATGCAATGCTATGCTCAAAGTCAGTGCGAATTCGAACGCAGGCAGTGCAAGTGGCCGCGGCCCGGCTGGGTCGGGTCGGGTCGGGTCCCGTCCCGTCCCTCACGGACACACACGTATGGCCTCGTACTCCTACTAGTACTACGTGCGTGCGAGGCTGACCAGAGAGAAAGCCAAGCACCAGTGCATGGCGGGCGAGACCTGCTGCGTGCGTGCGCACCTGCACTGCTAGCTAGCAGTAGCAGATAGCCGGCACTGCGACCAAGCGTCCGTCGTCCCAGCTGCGGCTGCGCGTCCGTGTACACATGTGCGTGTCGTGTCGTGTCGTCGTCGCGGGCGGGCCGGGACGACGAGGCGCGGGGCCCTTGCATCGCTTGCTTTGCTTGCGCGAGTTGGCATGCACGGGTGGGTCTCGGGTTGGCCGAACCGGCACCGGCGCGCGGGCATGGGCATCAGGGCAGGGCAGGGCAGGGCATGCATGGATCCCGCGGAAATCACGCGACGCTGGCTGGATTCTTCTCGCCCCTGTGCTGTGCATGGATGCATGGGCATGGGCCAGGCAGTCGCGACGCGGTCAACCACGCAAGCTCCCCGGCCTCTCATCGTCGCCAGTCTGCAGAATCATCGTCTGAGACTACTCGTACGCTGCGTTGCTTGTGTAGCTTGCCTTGCAGTAGTACGGGATGCCGGCCACCGCTTGCTCTTAATCCGTGCATGCAACTGTACTAACAGTGCGTACGAAGCATGCATGCATGCATGCATGCATCTCATCTTTCAGTCTTTGCCGGCCACCGTCGATAACGTTTGTACTGAAATTCACAGTGCGTGTGTTACAGCGAAAATTGAAGTACGGAGTATATAGAAACGCAATAGTACAATGGAGCTAGACTGATCAGGTAATCTCTATAGTGGGATCGACACTCGTAGTATATACGGACTGTAGTTTCGAAATGGTAAAAAAAAACGGAGGGTCGATCGGAGGAGCTCTGCTGGGCTCGGGATATCGATCCGTGGAGGGACGTGGCCAGGAAGCTACGAAACAAAAAAAGTAGGCAGCTAGTAGTGAATTCGAGGGTAAACGGTGGTGGTCGTATCAAGGCTTTCCAAGAGAGGTCACTTCAGTCGGTCGGTCCATGAGCAGGCGCGCCCGTCCATCCATCCATTGGGATATGCTATGCATGGATGGGCATCGATCAGCTGCATGCCATGACAGGCCAGCACGTCCCAACGCAGCTCGTCGTCCTCCTGTACCATGAAAAGATACCAGTAGAAGGCGCGCCTTTGCGCGCCCATTTATAGGGCTGACGAGGATGTTACGTAGTCATATACCCATGGAAAAATATTTGTAGAAGTAGCTGTCAAGAATTATCTGGAGAAGCAAATATAAAAGTAGAAGCAATGAAAATACATCGCATGTGCTGTGATTCACATACATATACTCCACATGCGCGCCGGTCTAGAGTTGCTGCTGAGATCAATCAGTCCATATTTTAGATACAGGCAGGGTTTGAGGATAGTAGGGTAGAATGGCATGTTGCTGCCAGGAATTTAAATAATTATAGATGGTGTTTGGTTGGAACAAAGAGCAATAGCCGGTAACATCCCATGGGCCAAGGCATTTGCTTGGTCCTGCTGTTGATCTTGAGGGTTGTTCAACAATTCTACTGGAATCCATCGACTTGGTCACATGCATAGAGGTCCATCTGCATGAGAAAGAAGAACGCCAAATCAGTTCTAACAATTCTTTCAAGCAAAAGCAAAACATAACATTCACATGGTGAAGGTCCTGCCTTGCTGGCAAATAAAAACAAGCAGCATGGTTGGGTTTTAGATAGATCAATCTCTGAGTCCGGTGCTAAGTCACTTGAAAGCTCAAAAGCCACAGTTGTGCCAAGACTAAATACATGCTAATACACCTTTACAAACCCAATCTAACAACATATACCTTTTGTATGTTCGACTCCCCAAGCCTTAAGCTTTGTACTCATGGACATGCATCCACTTGGTTGATGACCATTTATTTCCCTTTTAATCACAGGGCAACCCCCGCAAGAGCAAACGAGATATAAATAAAAAATGTATATAAAATATAAAAACTCCGAGGATCAATATCTTTTCACAGAAAGATGGAACTAAGGCTACAAGGGCATCATAAAATGAAAAGGTGCAATATATTCAGATGCTTCCATATCATTGAAGAAAAAATAAGTAACAAAAAACAAAAGACAGGTATTGAACTAACCATGCAAGCTTAATGGGTCCAGAGTGGCATCTGCTTCATGCCCCGTAAAAGAAGTGCATCTCCCATCTTTTGGTTTGACAAAAAAGGCCTCTTTTGGCACACTCAGAGCTCATTATACCATGGCAAAGAACCGGGCGCTCACATTTGCATCAGGAAAATAGTCTCACCTCCTTCTTCAACATCTGATCTGTACCCATTAGAAATAATTCATAAGAAAATACTATAGGCTCACTAACACTACACAAAATCTAACAGAAAATAAATGTATAACTATGTACTTACAGATGTTCGTAAGAGTAGCCATCCCTCCCACCACCATTCTTGGTGTTAAACTCATCAAGAAAATAATCAAAGTGAGGCTCATACTTCTGCCTTCGACTTCATAATGCAAAGACTTGGAGTCCCTCTCCATGATCTGTAAGGCAAAGATGAATTAATATGATTCACCAAAGATAATACATCCTTTAAATGATCAAAGGAAAAAACAGAGAGAAAGTTGGGAGATACATAGCTATATCGCATTAGTGCATTTCATGATGATAATGGCCGGGTAAAACTCGCTTTGTGGAATTAATATGATTCAGTTCAACAAAGATTCCTTGAAATGATCAAAGGAAAAGAGGGATGTAGGGAGATACATAGATAGATTGATGGTAATATGTCGACAAAACTCCGCCTTCCATGTCATTGGGTGTAGTGTTATTCCTACCAACTAAGAAGGCACATATAACCATCAAATTGCGCTTACATGCTATACGTGACAGTCTCTAAGTACACCCTCGGTTTTACCATTTTTAAGATCATGCCGTGCACAGAACTTGCTCATGAAGAATATAGAAGGTGTAGTCGCTATGAAATTATCATAGAAATCACACACCTGCGGTATGAAGGTGTAGTCTCCGCTATCCTCTTTTCAATTGCTCAAATAACCTTGTCTCTTCCTCTTCAAGAAAACATGCTCAACTTGTCCGGACCACTGCTGTCCTTGCTTTTTACCAGTAGCACTATCGATAACCGTTGATTTTACCATGTGAGGCTTGGCCAATCCAATTAGGTATTCACACTCTTCCTTAGACTAAGGAAAAGAACAAAATTACCAACGATCAACAGAGTCGATGATCATTGACATTGGGCAGGAGGAAGCGGTTAATAAATACTGACTGCATAGGTTGTACACTATGCACAACTATGAACAATTGAACACATACATAATAACATTTGAGATCTTTTTTCCTAAGTAGACGGTAGATATGGAATTGCATAACCAACCAGATCAAAGGAAACGTAATATTTATTAAGTCGGTGTACTTGCATTTCATTTCAATAATGGTGTTACACACAACAAGAAGGAAAAGAATATATCAGCACGAGACGATGCATGTGGTTCTTCCATCCATAGGCAATTTGGTCCCTACCTAGAACCACCAGCAAGAATATATATGGTGTGGGTAGGAATCCAAACATGAATCGATGGAACAATATGGTCAGGTTATCGAGAACATTTTGCACACCCTAGCAAATTATCAAATGGGACGAAATAATTATTTCACTACTGATTGCAGCTGCTCATTTTTTATAACGAAAAGAGAGACATGAAAGCCTGCCTTTTCCAAATAGAGAAAACCTGGTAGGCCACAGCTATATTAATTATCCCGAACTCGAACTTCTCAAGGTGCCCTAAACGAAGTAAATTGTCGACTTTATAGGAAATGGCAGATTCCTATAGGTCAAAAATAGCTCTAGGGAAAAAGCACATTCGTTTGGAGGCTAAACCATGTTGATTTTTTACTATATAAGTGATATAAGCAATCTTGGGTCTTTTAAATTTCAAATTGATGGGGTGCTAAAATCTAAATGTTCCGTGCTTCCACAAATAAGCTAGGCCACAGTATGCTAATTATAATCGAGGCTTGGAACTTTCTCAAGGTGCCCTAAATGAAGCGGAGCAAGATTTAGAATTGAAGACCAACATCAAGACCTTGAATGGAAGACAGTTCCATTCTCACCTCACCTTCCCTTACCCCTCGGCCGGGTGGCAAGGATCGTTCATCAGGACACACAATTCTCACCTCACCTTCCCTTTGATCCCCGGCAGGATCGTGTTCACTATGATATAGCACCTCACTCCTTTTTATTAAGGAGCCCACACCACCTCCCGACCTCCTCGGGTTGAAATAGCTCGCATGACACCCAATTGATTTAGATGAACCTCGCTCAACAAAGGTATGAGCGCCCAGAACTCAAATATTTGTTTTTCTAACCATGTCTATTTTGAAACTAAATGATGTAAGAGATATTATAAGAAACATTTGAAATGCAGAATGAAATAATTTCATTTCCTTTGAAAGGTAGTCCAAAGACTGCGGTAATGATATTAGTCATGGCAACAGATAAATCAATAGAGTACATTGCAATGTTGTATCGGTCAACCTCATAACAAAAAAAAACAGCATTTATCATTTTAAAATGGCGATATCTTTGGGTGTTATCTTGGCACCGTAATCCAAATGATGAGGATGTATATGTTATAGAACAATAGCGACATTATGTAAAGGAAAATAAAGGCAATGTTTTTCGTCACATGTATTACATGCAGGATGGAGTTTAGCTAGGGTACATAGTTTTGTGCTTATCTCCTTCCCCACCACACCATCCCGGACACATGTGACCGCCCATGATAAAATTGTCCCCTAAAAAAATAAATACCAACATGGATGATCCTAGCCACCAAAGAGATAGTAAGGGGAAGAATGACTATAGGATGCATTAGTACCTTGAAGATGTGACGTTCTTGTATGCTTTGTTGTATCGAAAGCAATGATAAGCACCAACCAATCTTGGAGACACAAAGATCGCTTGCAGCTCATCACTTAAAAGATGTCAAAAATAAGGAGACAATATCATTGGGTCGGTTTTGGGAAATCCTCCCAAATCGGGGCTAACAAAAGCATATTTTGGCGGTGTTCATCTAATTGCTACTCTATAAAAAAAAAAAGCAAGCAAAGTGGTTGTTTTTTTTTTTTCTTAAAAGAACACATAGAGCATGGCAACTTTGAATCCCGAGTCCAACTATTATTTTGTACGAGTATATCGGGTTCAAAGATATTGAACATATTCCAAAGGAATGAAAATGAAGCGAAACTATGTTTGCAAATTTCATTATTCTCATTGTTGTCACTCAAGGGAAGACCATAATAGAAAATGAAGCGTAAACCGTGGTTTTGCAAATTTCATTATTCATTCAAGAAAACCATAATGGCGCTTTTCAACATAAACGGTGATAATAATCACGAAAATGATTTTTTTTTTTTTCTACAGCAAAGTTGAAAGAGTTGATGGTGAAAAAAAAGGTCGAAGTTCATTGAGTACGTAAGATATATATCAACTCTTAGTCACGGGCACCACATTTTTTAAAAAAAAATGTGCGCCAGCATTTCTTAAACTATAATCAAATAGTGCTCGAAATGGCATGGCAAAATTAACCGCGCTTAGAGGAGGGATCCCCTCGACTTTGTTCTAACTATATAGTTGGTTGCAAACCACTAGAAGTAAAATGGTCATTAACAAATAGCAAATGGCATGGAAATATGCTCAGGAGGCTTCAGACTTACCTCACAACCACATCGCTTGATGGTCAAATTGTTGTGCCCATACATCACCATCAATGGCATACGTGAAGGATAAAACAAGAAAATCGCGAGAAAGGAA
Organism: Hyparrhenia diplandra; assembly: GCA_015847255.1. Taxonomy (NCBI): domain Eukaryota; kingdom Viridiplantae; phylum Streptophyta; class Magnoliopsida; order Poales; family Poaceae; genus Hyparrhenia; species Hyparrhenia diplandra. The sequence goes on along the minus strand of JADLZK010012069.1, from coordinate 50,707 downwards.
CAAAACAACCAAAAGTGACTCAACACGTACCAAAGTGTATGGCAACACCATCCTTAGGAATAGGCATGTGCTCAAAAGCGACAGTCAATATGATGTCACAGGCAAATGATCATAGATAACGATTCGGCAAAGGAAAAATTATCATAAGCAAGGGCACTATAAGACTATGACCGCATAGTAAATAGGCAATGAACAAGAGGCTCTCACCGCCGTGTGCAAATAACACAAAATATACCAGCAGAACAAATACAAGAAAACAGAAGCAACAACCGACTATTGCCCCGAGCTATCATGGAATAGGCAGAAAAGAGATGGCCAAAATAGGACCAACACCGGCCATGGTCGCTAACTAAGTTGTAGATCATGAGCATTGCCTCTGGCATGTAAAAATAAAGAGATGTAATCATCATAGCAAAGCCATTCCCCATCAGCTTCAAAACTAAACACTATTGTACATGCCTCATGGTTGAGGTTTAGAGCGTAAATAATAAAACATCATTGCACATGGCTCCGGGTAGAAAAGCAAAAAGAACAATCATCATTGCATATGTCCACGGGCCCGCCTCTAGTGTAGTACCTTAAAATAATAATAATCATCATCACATCTATCCAATATCTCAGATCAATAGTAGGAAATAATAAACATGATTGCATATGTCCAGAAAACATAAAGATTCAATAAAAAGAAGGACCTAGAAAAGATATCATTGTAGCCAACCACGGGGCAGAGCAATCAGGGCGAATCAAGGAAGCCAATGAGAAGTGGACGGGACTAAGAGGGAACCAATGAAACAATTGGGGGTGACGTGGATAGCCTCCCCCTCGGAGAGATCATTTGGTTCTTACAGGTTTCAAACATGAATCCACACATGCTAAATTTGTGCATCAGGTAAAACATATACGCCTCGATTAAAATTGCAATCATCATAGACATGGATAAATGCTCGATTAAATTTGCACCAATCATAGACTTGGACATATGCTCGATAAAATTTGGCAAAGATCATAGACCGGACAGATGCTCAGATTAAATGGGGAACTAAATAGGGGATTAGATGTCTCATATACCGAGGGAGCCCCAAATAAAAGCACAAGAACAATGGAGGCGGGGGTGAGTTAGGGTTTAGGGTTCAAAACGAAGCAAAACTTTGACGCGTTGCAACTCAAAAATAGCTCGAAAATTTTAGGAAAAGAAAAAATCACAAGAACAAAAAGAGGGTACCATGGAAATCAGAGGGCACGCCAGCGGTGCAATGAATCCAGCAGCAAAAGGGGTCAACGGCGTGCGCGAGAGGGAAGCGGCGGCAACCATCGTCGGCTTTTGATACTTTCAGGCGGCATTTGCTGCAGTGAGGCCCCCTGTCGGCACTTTTGGTACTCCGGCACCAGCCGCAAACACCCCTAGGTTTCATCTGATTGGAGACCCGAGGGAGCGAGAGGGAGAGGGAGAGGGGAGAGGGAGGAGGAAGAGGGAAGAGGAGGGGGCAAGCCATGGGGATGGAGAGGGGGGAGGAGGGAGGGCGACACGCGGGGAGGAGGAGGAAGCCACGCCGCCTCTACTGCATCGAAGCCGCAGCCGCCTGCCAGCTGGGACTGGGGAGAGGGAGAGGGGAAGGGCTGACCGGGAGAAAGGAGGAGGAGGAGGGTTTTTTTTTTTTTTTTTTTTTTTTTCGAGAAGAGAGAAGGAGAGGGGCGGTATATATTCGCTCGGGCTGAGGTGAGGGGGTTTCCGTAAAAGATCGGAGCGGGCGAGATGAGGTGCAAAGTTAGCCGATTTCGAATTTTCTCTTCTTCGGGCGTAGGATTTTCATATTTCGGGGACCGAAAAAAAAATCGAAGCTGAAAGCATTCAAGGAGGGGCCTGGATGGATCGATGGGATTTCGAAGAAAAAAAGGACCTAGATAAGATATCATTGTAGCCAATCAGGCGGGAGGCTTAGCACCGCTGGTGAATCAAGGCAGCAATGAGAAGCGGACGGAGACGAAGGGGAACCAATCAAACAATTGCGGTGAGCGTGGATAGCCTCCCTGGGAGGGATCATTTGGTTCTTAAGGTTTTCAATGGCGGCATCATAGACACGACCGGATGCCTTCAGTTAAATGGGGAACTAAATAGGGGATTGATGTCTCATATCACGAGGGAGCCCCAAATAAAAGCACAAGAACAATGGAGCGGGGTGAGTTAGGGTTTAGGGTTCAAATGAAGCAAAAACTTTGTACGCACCGCAACTCAAAAATAGCTCGAAAATTTTAGGAAAAGAAAATCACAGAACAAAAAGGGTACCATGGAAACGTAGGGCACGGTGCTGCCACGAACGAAAGCGGCGAGGTCAACGACGTGCGCGGGGCGGCGGCAACCATCGTCGGCACGATACTCCGGCGGCGGAATTTGCGGTGAGGCCCCGTCGGCTTTGGTGCTCACGGCAAGACAACCGCGGCGAGGGCCTAGGGTTTCGTGACGGCGGAGACCCGAGGGGAGCGAGAGGGAGGAGGGAGAGGGAGAGGAAGAGGAGGGGCAAGCCATGGGGATGGAGAGGGGGGAGGAGGAGGGCGTCACCTGGGGGGGAGGGAGGAAGCCGCCGCCGCCCTCATGCTGCCGGCCCCGCGACCATCCCCTGCCAGCGTTGGGACGGAGAGAGGGAGAGGGAAGGAGCGACGGGAGAAAGAGGAGGAGGAGGGTTTTTTTTTTTTTTTGAGAAGAGAAGAAGGAGAGGGGGGTATATATTCGTTCGCTGAGGCGGGGGTTTCCGTAAAAGATCGGAGGCGGGGCGGGTAAGTGCAAAAGTTAGCCGATTTCGAATTTTCTCTTCTTCGGGCGTAGGATTTTCATATTTCGGGGCCAGAAGCGAAAAAAAAAATCGAAGCTAGTTACTGTTCAAGGAGGACTGGATGGACCGGGATGGGATTTCAAAGAAGAAAAAGGACCTAGATAAGATATCATTGTAGCCAATCACGGGCGGGGAGCACTTTGGGTGAATCGAAGCGACCAATGAGAAGCGGACGGGACGAAGAGGGAACCAATCAAACAATTGCGGTAGTGACGGATAGCCTCCCCCTCGGGAGGGATCATTTGGTTCTTAAGGTTTTCCAATTTGACTTCAATTCCCTTCCTCTCATCCGCCTCTCTGCTGGATCGCTCTCTCTCCCGAGACTCAGGAGACTCTCACCTCTCGGCCCCTCTTTCTTTTGATGATCGACGTGCGAGACAACTGCATGCACGATCCATTTCATGCATAGAGCTGTTCCCCTAAATGGCCAAATACACATGCTCTTGCTCTACCTTCGTACAAAGTATTATTGGAATACTATATTGCTTCCACGAAAGTACTCCTTTTGCGTTAAATAAATGTCGTTTTCATTTTATGATGATAGACAACCATTCTTAACTTCAACCAAATATATATAAAATATTAATTTTTATAGTACATAACTAATGCCATTAGATCTATCGGTGAATGTTTTTCATAATAAACTTAGAGTAGAGATATAAATGTTGCTAATATACTTTCTAGAACCTAGTAATTAAATTTAGAAAACTTGATGACCACAAATACCATAGTAACACTTATTTTGCCACATAGGTATAATATTTCCTTACACTAGTCCATAGACGTACTCCTTGTCTCAAAAATATGTGCATTTCTAGGGTTTGAAATTTGTCATTGAATGAGTACACTTCTTAGACTTCTAGATATGGTCCCCCTAATTATAGGTGTTTTTTCACTACTTCCTAATAAAAAGGTGTTGGGAGGATAGGCCCGCCATTGATGTCCCAATCCAACGAGGTCCCCACGTGGCGTTAAGGTGGGATTGCATTGTGGTCTACTGAAGCAAGGCGGGGGCGGGGATCGGCGCTGTGTGTCTTGATGAGATGACAACCCCATGGGCGCATGAGGATTTCAAGTTGTCACCGGCTTCTGTCGGGCCGCGAGCACAGGCGTGGCATTGTTGGTACGGCGGCGCGGTTCATGGTGGTCGCTTTCGGCTCCTCCTCAGGTTGTGTGTGTTGTTTGCGTGCGTTGTGGTTGGAGGCTCATGTTGATGTCCCAATCCAACCGAGTAGAGTTGATCATGTTTATCTTCTATCCTCTGAGTTGGTGTTAGTTGAGTGGTAGCTAGTAGTGGGTGAGTAGCAAGTGGTAGGTGGAGTGGTTCACTCCCCTAAGCCGAGTGGGCGCTAGTTGTGGAGCGAGTCGAGTTGTTTTGGTACCTAGGTGTGTAGGTGGAGTAGGGTACCCTCCATATTTGTATGGTTTTTCTGGCCCGGTTTCCAATCAAAAAACTGGGCTGGCATTTGCCTTTTCCTTTATTCGTCTAATAGAAATCACGGCAAAGCTTTTGCCGTCCTTTCGAAAAAAAATAAAAGTGCCAACATTTTAACAATGATATCATCCAAAAATCAAGAAGTGTACTTATTTAGACGGGAGTGTGTTCCTATTCCTATACCCGATGCTCATGGTGGATTAAAATCATAAAAGGGATGTGAAATGACTTGGAGGTCGAGTGAGATATAGAAGGGCGGCTAGTCAACGATGCTAACCTCAAAACAATGTTAATATTTAACCCTAATACTCTAAACTTTTGTCTTTGGTTTGCACTAACTTCCCCTAACTACTTAAGGTGTTGAATTTCCTCTAACAAATAATTATGACTAGTAGTGTTTCTTTTTTTTTAAAAAAAAAGTTAGTGCTCACAATTATAATGTTAATGTAGATACTATGTCTTAATACTAGTATTTAAGTAAACGATTATAAATCTTATAAACTAACAACTTACACAAATTATTCGGTCGGGGATTTTAATGTAGATTCAAATAATATTTTGTCTATGAATCATTAAAGGAATATTTTATTTTCATGTTTCCCAAAATATAGAAACATATAATTATCACTCATGCATTCATGCTCACGTGATCCACAAGATGGCACAATAACTTTTTTATATTAATAGTGATAGAAGTGTGGGTAATTTATTAGAAAGATATAGATATCCTTCACGGTTTATTTGATATTTTTCATAATAGAATATGATGGTGATTTAGATGTAAATTTGAAGGGGTGGGGGGTATTTAGTTTAATTCTAATAATCAAAGAAGTAGGTAATTAGATAAAAATTGAAGGGGTTACTTAGATTATTACATCATAGTGGCAAATTAAATGTGCGGTGGGTAATTGATTTAGATCCAAGTACCGCATTAGATTGTGTTCCACAATGTCATGTGTGGTAACTTAGATATGACCTAATTACTAAGCTACTTTAGAATATTTTTCATAATGAAAGATGTGGGTAATTTTTTGAAAACATAACATCAATTGGCTATTATTATCATTGATAATTATAGTTTATGAATTAGTGGTCAATTTTTTCTTATTCTTTGTGAGAATTCCTTTTTTTTTTTCTAGAACATCTTGTGAAGATTAATGTGAAAATTATGTTGGGGCCTCTAGAAAAAAGAATATAGTAAGATTAATGTCAAAATTATTTATCCTAGAAATTATTTAATATACTTGTATTGTCATATAGATTCACTCTTTCCTTTGTTTTTGGATGTAAAAAATGAATCAAAGCAATTGTCTACGGACCGATTGCCAAATGTTTCTAGTTTTCTTTTCTTGAGTTTGTAGATGTTGTTCTCAAATTCTATAAATTTGATTGAAATTCAAATTTTGAATGGTTCAAAATTTGTCAAATCCAAAAATATACAATATATAGAGTGTAGATCTTGGAGAGTTAAACAAACATGGTATTCAAGACTTTTCAATTTAGAACCACCTAGAGGTCAAAAAAGTAGCCTTGAAGGTGTCTTTTTAAAAAATCTTATATACCACTTTGTACGATTTCCATAGGCTGAAAATGTATTCAGTAATGACGCTAAGGTTGGATTGAAAACATTAAAAATTCTTGAGGCCATTTCGCCAAAAAATGGTGGTCGAAGGATGTAAAAAGAAAATGTCACAAAGCATCTAATCCAGGTCTAAAAATCCAACCAAGAGTAATAGTTTAGATTTACTCTAGGTTGGTGTCCCCCACTGGGAGTAGACCTCCACTCCCGATTTGAATCAACAACCGGGGAGTAGAGGTCTCGGCGCGTGGGTGGATCTGCGGCGGGGGGCTCTACTTTGCGCTTGGAGACTCAACACGGAGTAAAGCCCCCTTTACTCGAGGGCACAAGAAGTGCCGAGAGTAACCACGAAAATGGTGCGAGGGAGTCGCCGAAAGAAGTACCTGCGACCCGCGGTGCCTAAACCTTGCGGGGCATAGCGGGGCGTCATCATCGTTTAGGAAATTCAACGTGTTGGGATCCGAGGGGTGGTGGACATCTCGGAGAAGGGAAAAGGCGATTCATCAAACACCACATGGCGAGATGATGATCCGGTTAGAGTGAAGGTCAAGACATCGATAGCCCATGTGATCCGAGGAATAACCAGGAATACACATAACGATGAGCGAGAAGATAATTTGTGGGTGGTGGTGGTAGATAGATTGGGGTAACACGCGCAGCCAAAAACACGAAGATGAGTATAATCTGGGTGGGTGTCATATAGAGCAAAAAATGGTGTAAAGGCCGCCTAGGGTGGTAGCCGGGTGACGATCGAGAAGATAGGTAGCGTTATGAAGTGACTCAACCCAATAAACTAGAGGTAGGTCATCTTGGAAGAGCAACGGCGGACAATATTATTAAGGGTGCGAAGGGCACGCTTGTAAAGTCCTAGATGGCTAGAGGGGGTGAATAGCCTATAAAAAATTTATACAAAAAAGCACTTTAGCAAACCGATTAGTAGAACAAAAAAGCGTAAATGGGTTTTGCTCTAGCTCTAATGTCTTGCAAGCCTTCTAGTGATAATTCTAGATATAAGTTATGATCACTAAGTCACACAAGAGCTAAGTCACTACTCTATCTAGTGAGCAATCCTAGATAATCCTTATGCTAGCAAGAACACCTACACAGAACAAGCTAGCTCTACACAAGATAAACTAGGAAAGTAAGTGCAAGAGCGGGATGCTTGTTATCCGAGGTGTAGAGGCAATGAACCAATCAGGGAGAGATATACAATCACAATAAAGAGATGAAGCCAATCACCAATGAAGACAATGAACACGATGATTTGTTCACCCGGGTTCACTTGTGCACCCCGACAAACTAGTCTCCTGGTTGTCTTGACCAACACGAGGATGGTGCTTGAGCTGGGCGGTGCACTTGCTAGCTCAAAGCCACCACTCTAGAGTGAGGTGCCCAAGACACGAGCAATCCGCTAGGTTGCAATCGCCGCTCCGACGGGGATGCACAGAACCCCTCACAAATCAGCCGGGAGGTGGCCAAGAACAATCTCAACTCTGCCAACCTCCACCAAATCACCGAGCCGGCTAGGAGCGGTACACTCCAAGAGTAACAAGAAATCCACCGCAATCAGCGGCGACCCTTAAGTGCCTCTAAATGCAAAGCTCAATGCAAAGTGCACTTGAATCTCCTCAACTCTCTAGAAATGTGCTCACAAGCAAAGGGAGGGAGTGGAAGGAGTATTTGCTCCAGCCAAAGGGTGTTAGAAATGATTCAAATGGCCAAAGAGAGAGCAAGAGCCGGCCACACAGATATTTATAGAGGTGGGGGGGAAACCCCACTAAACCGTCAAGCGTCGGTGTGCGGGCCTTTAAGAGAAACCACGGCGCCGGATGTTGAACCCAGGCGTCCGCCGCACTAGACCGTGAACGCGTGTCCGACCGTTGAGATTCAAATGAAGAAATGCGAGTCGAGATACAACTGGGCGCTCGTGCGAGCGGCGTCTGCGCCGCCGGACGCTACGAGAGAGATTACGCAAATGACCCGACCCGGCCGGGCCGAGCCCGTGCAGATGCGAGGCGGCGCCCGCGGCGTCCGTCGCGCCTGCGTCGAAAACCGCCACACGCCCGGGCAACAAACCACAGCGGCCGGGCGTGGCCGGCGGCAGCTCAGCGGCCGGGCGCTCGGCGCGGCTACGCGATGCCAGTCGCCCAGCTGCGTCGCGCCTACCTGCAGCTCTGCGTGTTGTGGCAGGTCGGCCTTGCTAACTCCTCCACCATGCACCCAATAAGTATACCAACTTGAGCACGAGAGATAGCATGATTTTCTACCGCCAGCCACGCAAATGTGCCAGCACCTGCGTGTACATCACCAGCGTGGCTCGGTGTGTTAGCATTTTCACAAATAATTTCGAAGGAGCGGGTTGGCTCTCTCTAGGTTAGGAGAGATGCATGCATATGAATTTTGAACCTAGAGGCACATGAGGATCGATGTTCAGGAGTTTTCCCTCTTTTATAGTTAGGCTATTGATCCTAAACACTCACACCCCTCTATGAAAATGTGAGTGTAAGGCTGAAATGGCCCGATCAAATATGCTTTGCCTTGAGCCCATTTAGTTTCTCCATCTTGTTTTCCCAAGTCCACGCACTTGATCATCTTTTGGATCAACACCATGTCATTCACCATGATCAACATTTGCACCATGGCTTGAGTAGGATTCATCTCATACTAGATCACACTTAAGCATAGAGATTAGTCCTAAGGGTGTCATTAATTATCCAAAAACCAATCTAGAGATCTTCAATGCTTTCGGCTTTCACCGATTTTCTTTGAAGTGTGTGGGCAAGACATGCGGAGAATGGCACCGATGGAAGAGGAAGAACATGCGGGCAGAGGTTGTCAAACTCCGGCGTTGATCCCACTAGAAGGCCTTAGCGGAAATGCCAAACTCCATGCGCACATGAGCAAAAGAAGTTAGAAATAGTGGTGAAAGTATCAAATTTGACCTGGCGGAAATGTCAAGCATAATCGCGAGCAATCATCAATAATAGCGAGATAATATTTTTAGCGGGACACATGCGACATTGGAGATGTCCAAAGATCGCAATGCTTTAAATTGAATTTATTTGAGGCCACGAGAGTGGAGGACCCAAAAGGAAGAGCGAACATGGCGACCAAGTTGGCATGCATGACATAGAGTGATCATTTTGGGTTTGCCACAGAAAGTAATGGCATGTAGGAGCTAATAAGCGGGGCGGCGCCGGAACGATATGGCCAGGCAGACTGAGTGCCGCGAGGGGTCGAAGCGTCCGCGGCTGCTGTCGCTGCTTGTGGGTGCTATAGCGGAAAGAGCGGGTAGAGATCACCGTGCTATTTGCACTGGCGATCCGCGCTCCGTGTTTGGAGGTCCTTCGCGCGAAGGCCAAAAGGGGTCAAAATCGGGCCGAACAATTGTGTATCAATGGTGTGCGCGGCAGAGGCGAAATCGTTCTGATAATGCTAGGGGACACTAAGACATCATTAAGAACAAGAAGAGACGCGAAGTAGGAAAGAAAGTAGTAAGAGCCGGTGAAGGAGGTAATAGGTACTAGCCGAACCATGCAGAAGCCGATGATTGAGGAAGGACTAGGCGAGGAAGCGCTCGAGGAGACAGAGGTATATACTAGAATCGGGCATACCACTTCGGCGGAGTTGGACAAGCGGCGTCGAGACATGGAGTGTTGAAGGATTCGCGATGTTCAAGGACTACAAATCCGACCAGGTTGTGCCCATGATACACACCCAATCCTGGGCAAGAACATATTCTTGCCTCGATTGGGAGCTAACAGATAGCGCGCAAGACTACTCCATGGTCCGTGCATGGTCCATACACATATACATGCAGGCATATGTGTGTGATATGCGCTACCTCTCTTTACACGCTTTGTGTTGTGGCATAAGCAAGCATATATAACAAAAGATATGAAGCAAACTTTTGTTAAACCTTGGCCAGCCAACCGACCTCCTAGCTACACCTAGGTACCCCTCATGCGTTGCTGGTACACACATACACCTCCTCAATTCCTCATGCATGTGTGCACCACATCCAGAAGCAAGCAATGAGCATATGCATACATATGTCCTTTGATGAGCAGCAGGCAGGCCAGCAAGCAAGCTACCCTCTTGCCCTTGCCTGGTGCCTTTGATAAAAGCCTAACAGGCTATCTATCTACTACACCAAGCACACACACGCACGCCCCAATGTCTCCCCCCTTCTCCTTTTGTGCTAGCTTGCTTTGTTCCTGGATCGACGGTTGTCTTATTCTTTTTACTCCTAGCCTCTCTTTTCGTTTCTTCAAGCTTTGGTTCTTCAATTCCATCACTAGGACCATATGGGGCACACATGCATGCGTATATACGCACCATCAGATCATAAACATGACTGCTTGGAAGCAAATCAATCTATATATATGCTGCTAGCTCTAGCCTGCTGTTTTCTTATCCATGGCCGATCGACATCGTCGCTTGGTTCAACTGATCAATATGTCGATGGTGCGGATTAATTATATCCGTCCTAGGGTGAAGTCGAGGTTCGGTTTCTTCTTGCCTCTGCCAAATATCCCATCTACTTGGAACGGCGACGAGTTTAGGTCAGAGACGACATCGTCAAGGCTTTGTGATTGCACGTCCTGCAAACATTAGGTGGAAAAATGAAAAAAAAAAAGTCAGAGGTCAAAAGATTTGAAATGGTGTGATAACTGCACTAACTGATGATGACTCTAAAATGCAAGCTGCCGACAATATGCATTAACTGATGAAAGCTCAACAGGGGGCACTGTCCAAAGGCGCATGAAACTGAATGATCGCTGTTGCACTAACTAGCGTATGGCATCATGGCCATCGTCGGCGAGGTATTGGAGATAATGATGGACTTGAATTGGTTTAGAGAAGACGAAGAAAAAGGCTGCGTACCTCGAAGGATTTGATGTCGCTGGGAGTGGCATCTCTTGATTTGTCATGGAACCAGGCCCCCCTGCTGCTGGAGCAAAGAAGAAAAAGGAGAGGAATTCAATCATCGAAAAAGATTATCATGGGCTGATCGAGAGAATCAAATGCCTCCATATCTTTTCATCCGTAGTGGGAGTCCATTGATGTGAGAGAAAAAGAGAAGGCAGGGAACAAAGTGGGCATGCATGCAACACCGTACCTATATATACTTTCACTGTTAAGATGCTGTAAATGACAAGCTAACTTTATCATATCAGGGGGCTAACTGGAGGTAAAGGTCGTGCATACATGTTCTAGCTTATGCTACTCTGATGTACCATGTGATATGGCACACTGATCAATGCCTCTGCACATATATACATGTCGTAGGTGTTAGGAAGGTTCATATGTGCTGAGGCATAGATAGACTCTCCGATCCACTGCTACGCTGTTATCATTACCGTATTTCATTTGTAGTGCACACACGTGCTTGCAGCCACACATAAACATTTGTAACCAGAAAATTGCACATATCATGTTATTTCCAATGTGCCGTATTTCATCATGTAGTAGTGGAAGAATGTGTGTGCACTTTGCCATTGCTACCTAGCATATCCATAAAATAATTAAATCTAATAACTTAATATATTAGGGAGATCATTGCAGCATGATGGGGAGCAGATGGAACAAAGGTATGAGCCCCTGGTGCTTTTTGGGAGCACTTGGAGGTGGTCGTTATAGTAAACAAGGAAAATGAGACAAAAGAATACTCCATTGTTTTGCCTAAAGTGGCTAGAAGATGACTATAGTTTGAACCTAAAGAAGACCACTAGTTTGAATCGGAAAAGATGTCGGAAGGTGCACGTTATTAGCTGACTGATGGTCCTTTAGAACATTGTTATACTAAATGACTGTGGTACGTACTACTCCACTGTACGGCAGTGTATACAGCAGCTGATTTATGAAGAATATACACACGCACTGCATGTAGAGGTCCGAGACATGCATTGATATGATTAGAGGTAGTCTAAACATGTGAGTTAGATGTTGTGTATTGGGGGGTAATACTTTGCTTGTGCTTTGAACACTGCACACAGCCTTTTGAGCTACATCCCTCTTGGACCTATACAGTCGAGTAGACAAGAAGTTTCACACGAATGTAGGTTCCTCTTTTCCTTTTTACTACCTCAACCACGGCAGCAATTTGCCAATCTAGTCCCCCGGTCATGTCATTCATAGCTAGATTCGATGCTGCTAACAATGCACTCGATCTGAACATTCTAGAAAGCGGGTAATTTGGATTTAGATGGAGTAGAAATTAATAATGTGGTCACTAATGTGGCAGGAGGTACAGTACACACACCAAGAGGGGATCAAGAAGGAATATAATTAGTCGATGTAGAAGCTAATATATTTATATTCTCTTTTCTAAAAACATATCCAGAGGTGATCAGGAAGGAATATAATTAACGGCGTGATATATCTGTCTACCTTATCGAGGAGTTGCACCAGAGAGCACACACGCTGGAGCCCTGGTCGTTGCCGTCAGGATTAGATTGCTGAGCAGACGACTCAGACCCGCTGGTGGTGTTGGTGAGGTCAAACAGGTTGTTGTCGTCGGGGATATCGACGATCGTTTTCGCAGCCGCTTGCCCTGCAAAATATTCCATCCACTAGCATGTCACAAACTGAGTTACTGACATGTAATTAAACATTACTAGTTTTTTTCCCATGCAGCTGCTGCAATCTATACTGAGTTACTGACACCTAGCTAGGGATAGTAGTAGTAGTATGATCATCGTCCTCGTACTGGAATACATACCAAAGGATGAGGCAGAAGCTGGCTTGTGGTCAGTAGTCTTGATGGTCCGATACATCTGCAGCCAAGAAAAATGAAGAAATGAAATCCAAGGATAACGATGACGATCATCAAGTGTTAAAAAAAAAAAAAAAAATATTCTGGCAGTTAAGATAGATTGAGCTATAGGAATATCGAAGCAGAACATTAAAGGTCAATGGGGGTACTGGTCATACAAGGAAGGATAGGAGGGTGATCGAATTGAATGAATAAATAATAAGGCTGCAGAACACAAGCAGCAGGGGCATTGATGGGCTCGATCAGCTACTGTGGCAGCAGCTCCGGCCTCCAAGGAAGGGTAAGATGATTCATTATTGCGGAATGATGCCGGGTTTGTACTTGCCACCCCTTCTTGGGCAGTATGCATATCAATGCTGCTGCTGCCGCTGCATCCTGCTCCTGCGCCTCTGCGTGTGCGCGCATCGTACGCGTCACCGATCGATCGTCGAAACGACCATGACCGATCCACCCGCCGGCCGCTGCCGCGCGACGCCGCCATGCATCGCCATGCCATTGCCATCCAGGCCGGCCACCCATCTGATCCCTCGACGCCGTTCTTCAATTCCGGTGTGGCTTGGCTTTTGTGGCATATTGCCGCATTGCATGCTCTGTGCTTGTGCGCTCGATCGAACTGGTGCTGATCTCTATCGATCGACCGGGGGTTTTAATTGAAAAGGTGCGGCCCGGCCCGTGGAAAAAGCTACAGCTACAGCTATGGTGGCGACGACAACGACGACAATGCAAAACCCCTCGATCGTCTCCCAACCTTCTATACAGTAGTATGCTAAGCACTGATCGCGCTTTCCCTCTCGTGGTGGAAGGATATATCCATATGGGGGTACGTGGTGATACGGCCGGGGGAGAGAGATTTTTACTGCTTCCACACATACAGGATCGGCAAGTCAAAGTGTAAAATGACCCTACTCCTATTCCATGCCGCATGAGCTGACTCTGACTACCGGCCGGCATGTACAAGCAGTAAAACTGTGAAAATGAGGTCAACTTTATCATGCAAGAAATGAGTGTATAGCTTGTTGGAGTAGTATATATATATCTTGTATGTCAGTAGTACAACGTACTGTATTCTCTGTCATTTAGAGAGAAAAAAAAACACTACTAGTATAAAATAGTAAGATCTGTACGTTAGCGATATAGAGGATGAACATTCATATGTACTATAGGAGTAGGAGTAGAGAGAAGAAGGCCGTACGTGCAAGAACAATGCAAACATGCTCATAGTAGGGGAGATAGTAGAGAACGAAAGCTAGTAGAACGAGGAGGGTTCGTTTTATCTGAGATCGATATGATTAGCTGCATGCTAACAGATTATATATATACGGAGTATGTACAAGGAAGGGATCAGATAGATAGAATTGATGAGTAATAAGTTATGGATTATTCCCCTCACCTGCAAATGCGACTTGACATGGGCCAAGGTCAGATCCTTCACGTCCATTAGCTCAAGAACTGACTTGGGTGTAGCTCCTGATACAGATACAGGCAGAAACAAAAGCATCGTCACGCAATCATTCACCCAGCAGCAGCAGCAGGCTATAGCTAGCAGCGACGACGACGTGCTGGCTAGTGCTACTGCTACTGCTACGCCGGTAAGGAAGGAAGGAAGGAAGGAGGTTGCGTACTCTCATGGCCCCCGAGCAGCTCGACGGCATGGATGAAGCGCGCGTGCAGCGACGTCGTCCACCGCATCCGGGGCGCGCGCGCCCCGCTTGGCCGGCGCCCCCGCGAGCCGGAGCGCGGCGGACTTGGGGACCTCGGCCCGGCGCCGTGGCCGATCACGTCGTAGCAATGCGGGTGGTGGTGCGGGTGGCTCTGCAGGAACGGGAGCGGCTGCGAGGTGTTGTACACGGGGATGCCGCGGATGGGCCTCATGGAGGCCAGGTCCCGGCGGCCGCCGCCCTCCGGGAGGATGGGCTGGGTGTGGTGCAGGAACGGGAGGTCCATCATCAGGTGGGAGTGCGACGAGCTCGTCGGCACCTGATGCTGATGGTGGTGGTGGTGGTGCGCGCCGGCCGCCGGCACCGCCGCGTGGTATCCGACGGCTGTCGTCGTCGGCGCCGAGGAGGCGAACGCGAGGGGGGGGCCCGTCGTGGCGGCCGCTGCTGCAGCTGTTGTAGCTGCAGGCGAGGTGGTGTCTAGCGCCCTGCTCTTCCAAAACCCTAGCTCCATTGGCTTGGTGGCTGGCGGAGGGCTCATCTGCAGCTGCAAGTCCGGGTGCGCTGGGAACAGCTCCATTCTCTCTCGATCTCTCTCCAAGTGAACCCGGCCGGCTTCTCGTCGTCGTATATAGAAGGGAGGGACGGCGGAGGAGGAGAATGTGGCAGCGCCTGCGCGCGTATGATTTGGTTGGGGGGTGCGTATGGAAATTGAGGAGGCGGCCGGAATTCTCGCTTGGAAGCGAGGAGCCTAGCTACCTAGCTAGCTAGTGAGTGTGAGAGCTACTAGCAGGAGTTGGGAGAAGGGTGAGGGGCTGAGGCGAAGAGATAGGGAGGGTTGGAAACTTGGAGACTTGGAGTGGAAAGGACAGGAGTGTGTGTTTGTATTTGTACGTGTAGTGTGCCGTGTGATGTGAAAAAGAGAGGGGCGAGGAAGCTTGTTGCTGGGAGGTGAGGTGGTGTGATGTGGCCTAGGGAGGGAGGAAGATATAGATTGGTCTTTTCTCCCACTCCATGCTTCTCCTTTTGCTTTCCTTTCCGCTTTCTTTTTCTCCCCCGTCTTCCCCGGCCGGCCTCTCTCTTCTTCTTCTTTTTTTTCCCTCACCACGCACGAGCTTTTGGGGTTCTCGGGGCAGATTGCTGTGGGAGAATGACACTTTCGACAGGGATGTGTGTGTATATATGCTGTGGGAGCTAGGGAATGTAAGAGGGGAGGTAACATTCCCTTTTCAGGATATGTGTGCTTGGTCGCTCTGTTAATGGACACTGATACAGTTTGAACGTGTGTACTTATTCTTGTGGGCATCATTGGGTGCTAATTCAGTGGTCGGTACCGAAAGAAGCCAGATTAGTCCTAGATCATAGTGATCCGCAATTCTATTTGCATTTCCAGTACATGTCTTTTTTTATATAATGGAGAGATATCTGGTCTTATCCTTTGGATTGTGGAATTTGACCATATATTATTATAAAATCATACGGTCAAGAATATTGGAAATGAGTTTGCATAACAAAATTCAACTCATAGCTCAATTTTTAAAATAAAATGTCATCCCAATGAAATGAAGAAACACATAGCCACAATCTCCAATTTTGCAGCATACTTGCAACATTAGCTCCTTCTCCTCACACCATTGCAATTGGGACCAAGATTGAAGCCACTATGTGTTCCCATGAAAAATACTTGCAAAAGAGTCGTTGGTCAACAATTAAGTTGTGTTGTTTGTAATTAGTACATCTACGACCTTTGCAAGTTTACTACATGTTATAGTATATTGGGTTTTCAAAGCATTATTACTCAATCAAGTATGTTCCCAGAACTTGATTAGATTGTCATCTTGTAATCTAAAAAAAAAGTCTATCTAACACCCATGAGACTCATCCAAAGTGAGAATTGCATGACTTCTTACAAACTCAGGAAAGAGTTTTATCTTAAATACATTTGTTCGAGTGCTTAATTACTTGTTCTTGCCACTAGAATTGTTTAGGGGGGTGGCTTTGTATTATGTAGGCTAGACAAAGTAGAGGCTATTAGAACAATCTCTTGTGCTAACATTTTGCCTAATGGTTTGAGTTTTTATAAGATTTTATTAGCCTATTCACTCCTCTTGCCATCCATAGATCCTTTCAAATTGTCTATTGTGCCCTCATTTTATCATGTAGTGTACAATATATCTCTCTCCTTGGTAGACTTGTCCACATTCTCTTACCGGAACTGCCATGGCATCTGGTGTCTCTAATGGAGATTGTGGGCAACACCCTACACCAAGGAGGTTGCCCTAGATTCGCTCATTCCAACGTCGATCTACCCATACCTCATCGATTTGCCATGATCGATGCTCGATCCGCCACAAGAAGCCTATGGAACTATATATGGTGCTCTATGTCGTTTCACTTTGCCAGGTTCTTGCATTGCAGCTTGTCTCTGGCGGGATGCATATATAGCGGATGCAGATCTAAAAATGATTGAAAGGGGTTGATCTCTACTTCTTCCTCTTTCTCTCTATTTTTCTTTTTTCCTCTCTTCACTATCACCCTCATCATATTTCCATCGATGCATCAACTGTAGGGGGAGGGGGTGGGAGCCCCTCGGCCCCTCTTTGGATCCGCCTCTGTCCACGCCAAAGTTTGCCTCCACGCAAGGTTCTTACATGAGAAAGAAATGTGCACAAGAGACCTTATGAGAAGGAGAGTGAAGCAATGAAGGGATACTCTGGTCTATTGCTAGTGTGTATACTGGTCTACTGTATTTGGCAACGACCTACGATAGGCATGCACGTACTTCTATACTCCTTTCCTCGATCATAGTGCGGAACGAAGTCAAAATACAGCAGGGCGGCACGCAAACGAAGTCATCCCGACTGTTGGAATTGCAATTCACATTAACGTAGCTCCAACTATAGTCGATATATCTCCTGATGCGACTACAGTACATGCATTTTTCAACGTACACACATCGACGGAGCGTGCCCCCGAGCGTGCGTGGAATCTTCGCGGCCACATGGTGGATGCAGCCGCAGCAATTGCGCGTGTCAGAATTGGACATGTGCGCGTTCGACCGATCGACATCGATCGATCCCGGCCCACAGAGATGCAGCGCGCAGCGCTCGCAGAGACCGATTAAACGCGGATGCGGCTCGGGAAAAAGCACCTCACTGTCGCTCAAGCCGTGCTCCTGAATGTTTGAAGTACACACACGAACACAAGCATCTGCAATTCTGCATACAAGCAAGCGCTGGCACGACAAATTAATACACACAGAGGACGGTAACTGAGATGAGAATCTGCCGTATGCGATCCTGCTTGGATTTGTTTACCGCCTGGGCGGCTTCAATTTTCCAGCAGGACTTGAATAAGAGGAGGCCCAACTGGCCAAGAAGAAAGATCTCCCAACCCCAAGTGCGTGCCGAATTGAACATTCCCCCGGGCCAGGACATAAGTGACGTGATGCGACGAGTCTCGCACAGTAACGTGACGGGTGCATTTGGGATAGTTACACTAATAAACGAGCCCGGGGTAGGTACCACGCGGGTAGCTAGGGATCAGGAGCTATACGACCACTGGAGAAAAGCACAAGACAAACTGTGCAGCAATTAACGCAAAGCTCTAGATGTAGTGACAGGCAAGACATCACGACGGGTTTGGAGAGAAATTAAGAGCGGAAGTGGGGAAACAACTGCACTGCAATGCACACTTTTAATCAGATTTCAGACATCTAATATGAATGATTTTATCCAGGACGTGCAAGTGCTTCTCATATATATTAGCATTCCTATACTCACTTTAGTCCTAGTCATATGGACAAGACCAAACACAGCTGATGAACAGGCACGCATATGCATACTGTTACCCGATTTAAGTACTAGCTAGGATATATAGCATAAACATGGTGGCACACAGTTGGTGCTGTTCTGGATCAGCAGAAACCTTACGACAGTAACGGACATCTCCTTCGAGCCGAGCCGACGTGCCCAACTGTTTGCAGACACTGAAACTAAAGCGAAAGCGATTCCCCAACCCCCTTTCCGTGTGACGTGTGCAAAGTCTTACGGCAGGCAGGGGAGACATGCACGCATTGCCATTGCTTAACAAAGTCGTAGCAGCCTGTGTAATCTCAAAAAAAAAAAAAAAAAAAAAAAAAAAAGGTCGTAGCAGCCGTAACATAAGAACAATCCCCGGCATCATGCACGCCATGTGCACGGATGGGGACAGCAGCAGCGAGACCAACAGCAACAGATCAGCGCGCTGTTTGTAATTGTGGTGAGGTGGAGTCACAGTCACACACATAACGCCCAAGGAACGGGTCGCCTGCGCCGCTGCCCGCTGGTAAGTAAATGATGCCTCCATCGCCATGCGGTGCATGCCTCGTGGCCGGTTGGCCGGTCGGCATCGCCCCACCCATCATACGGGCACATCCCGCCGGGAACCCCACCGTCCGTGCTCCGGTCCAGCTACCGACAGTCAAAACCGCACCCTTGCCCACAATTTGACCTGCCATGGCCTTGGGGTAGGGGCGGGATTACTGAATTCGTCTACCCTTCGGCCTTCCCTTCAGTAACTAATATATACTGATGTGTTGCAGGTACAGTGCACGTACCGTGGCAGTTCTGTTTTTTTAACCCATCCTGCTGACAGTAGCTAACACTCATACCTTTTTTTTTTTACATAAAGTGCTAACACTCATACCTAGGGCATCCAAGCAAGTATTGCGGGGATTAGAGAAATCAGGATACCAGATTCCATGCACAGACAAGAGGAATAACTTAATCCATGACGTTGACATGGAGAAATGACTAATAATCAGTCAAAGGGCGACACAATATGCCGCGAGGGTATATTACTACTAGTACTGCATTAAGCAATGCATGAACTCACAATAGAAGGCACTACGGAACAAATCTGATTTGATCTAGTAAGTAGGAATAATATAAGATAAGGCGATGCCCACAAAGGGGCATGATTGTATAATCATTACTATATTGGAAAGACTGATCTGCTTAGACCAATAGGTATTTTGTTTAAACAGGATTTGGGTGACTAACCAGTAGACGTGTATTTGGATACTTGGACCAGCATGAGCTGACAAGAAGCATCTGTTTTCTTTTTCAAAACATATAGATATAGGCGAGCTAATAGGGGGCTGCATACTCTATATTAGATCGGCTCAGGCGCTCAGACGCATGATGCTTTGAGTAATGAATTTATACTCACTTGAATTTGCAAGGTCCAGACTGAGTCATGCACGTGAATTGAGCCTATAGTATCTCCTAGTTCCTCAGTTTCTGCACTAGCTGACTATGGAGTTTAATTCTTTGATCGTGCAGAACTTCAGACCTAAACCAGCCTGCAGAACTCTCTGGTGTTTGGTTGTAGGATCAGTAACGCAGACAGTATAGGAATCAAGTTGCAGCTTATTTTAAATAAGTGATTACTTGATTTCTTTGGTTCACCAAGTAACGGCGTTTAATAACGCAACGTCACTCCATGCCCTAGCATTATCTGATTGCGCTATATGAGGAGCGAAAGCGTGATTCTACTAGCCGGTATTCGTTTGTGCAGTACTAGTACGGTCCTACCTAATACCAGGACACCACAACCAAACATAATGCAACGTGATTCATTGACACTAAAGATCGATTCCCACTTCCCACGCCAGTTACAGTCCTTGGGCGTGTGAATCGGATACTATACCAGGATTTGGCCCATGGTACTGAGTAGTTGGTCCATGGTGCTGAGCAGTGAGCAGGTAGGTCAAGATACTATATGGAGTCCTTGAACTCTGTGGCCTTTAATGGTTTGTCTTCTCCCAGAGTGTGGTCACATCTGGTTGAGGATTTTGATATCCATTCATGGCCAGGCAGAGGCAGAGGCCATGCAACAATTTACTCAACAAAGGTACTCGTACTGCTGTGCTTGCGTGCATAGCATGGTCATGGACCTATGCTGAAGCCAGGCCACGAGCCCACAGGCCACAGCGGCGCAGAAAATTTTGGAATGAAGCGTCATCTGGCTAACAACTCTGCCACCAACTTAAATCCAGCAGAGGTGCGTGCAAAGGGAAACTGGGAGGCCAAGGCATGGTTCCACAGGCCCACTCCATTACTAGACTAGACCACACCACACCAGTATGCGAGCCAGTTGCAGCTGATCGGATACCACACACATGTAACCTAGCAGTAGGCAGAAACCATTAGACTGGAAGAGCAATGCCTAGCTTGAGTTATTAGCATGATGGACAATAAGCACATGGCAAAAGTGGTGTATGGTACTTCGTCCTAAAAGTCTTGGGACATTTAAGAGTTTTAGATAGACTATGACCATGGTGGCGACTGTGTGGGAAAAGTCCAAATAGGATCGTTTTTTGATCTTTTGTATATATATATTACTTGCGTAGATATGCGTTCTTTACGGGAGAAGAAAAAGTATCAAATCTTAATAGAAAATAAGGGAAAAATACTATTTATCTATTTGTATTTTACCTTTTTTCTTAAATTTTAATGGCCTTACGAAGGAGCACAAAACGAATAGTATTAGGAATTTATAGTGCATATGTCGAACTTCGTGTGCTAGAGCAATGCTGTCATGAGTTTATTTGGAGGGTCTTCAGGCCACCTCCCACTCCCACAAGCCACAGCGGCGCATGCTAAAATTTTCTTCTAGGCTCTAGCAATGAAGTAGGCAAGCTGGCGACAACCACCACGTTCATGTCGGTTCGTCGTCTCCACCTTCCGGCATCGCTGTCGACGCCTAGTGTAATGACCTCGCACATCTGTCGCCACTGCTTGTTACAATAGTCTACTTGGATGCGGAGCACCTTATACTCTCTGGTGGCTAGGACATGCCCAAGCACAACAGGGCATACATTGCGGAGTTGTCTTCCTTCCAGACGCCCATGTCTGCGATAGCGCCGATGACCGTGTCGACCGGTCCCGTGCATGATCATAGGGCCGATAGATTATTGGATCTGCATGGACCATGACACTGTCGTGCATGTCGACGGTGCAGACCTTAGCTGCCTCGTCGTTGTCGCGGTGGTGGACGACGATGATGATGTCGGGCACGCGCGTCGTGTGCCCCGGCCAGCGTTGGTTGAATCCATGGTTTGATCCGTGCTTTCATCCATTCAGCTGCAGCCCCTAGTTCCATCCTTGTTGAATGAGAGAGAGAAAATACATAAATAAATATTTTGATGAGATTGATGTTCAGGTTGTGCAGATGTATGTGTACGGGACGTGTCTAGCTATTTATATTGCATAAACCGACGAGGACTCTAGAAATAAATTTCCTTCCCCGTTCAACTATGAGACGATGAAGCAGCAAGGTCAACAATCCTTTCCGATTTCCTTTTGCTCGGGAGTTCATTTTCTTTTTCTTTCCTTTTTAGACGTAGACTGTTCAGACCATTATACGGCGACTGTGAAAGAGGAAAAGGAACCAAATATAGATCGTTTTTCTTTCTTTTTTATATATATATATAGATTAGTTGGACACGGAAGCGCCCAATGTGCGGACAATAAAGCAATTTCTAGATTCCATCGGAATATTGTTTTCTGCAATTAGCCTAGACACTGAAACCACGGTCGTTTCCTAATTAGGATATGGAACAATTGTCTTTGAACAAGGTTCATAAATAAGAGATGACATTAAACCAAAGGCATCTTAGGCGCACTTACAGTTATTGTGGAGCATATCTTCGCCTTATCACCAGATGAGGCTGACATGACAGCTGAATAGAAAACAGGACAAGCACAAAGTGCGGTCTTCTTGGGTTCATGGCAAAGCTTCAGTCAGCAGTTCAGCACTCAGCGATTAATCATCATCGACACGTGAGAGTGGCAGCAAAGAGAATCCCTCTTTCTTTTTACTTGTCTTTAAAGACATGCGATGATTTGATGACATGTATTTTTGAGAACATGCACAAAAGATTGAAAAGTGAATATGTAAAGTGAGAAAGATATCAAATCTTTCCATATGAACCCCATCATGAGTTTTAGTGAAGGGCTAGCCTCTTTACCGAGGTAAAGTGGCAAAAAATCACACCAAACTGTAGAGTAATGCCTCTTTTATGCCCTCGTCAAGAAGTTCAGTTTGTCAACAGGTGGAGCAGAATGAACCCACATCATGAGTTTAGTGAACGGCTAGCCTCTTTACCAAGGTAAAGTGACAAAAAATCACACCAAACTGTAGAGTAATGCCTCTTTTATGCCCTCATCAAGTTCAGTTTGTCAACAGGTGGAGCAGAATGATGGTCCGTGGGTAAGTGGAAGAAACACAGCACTGGCAATTGTCCTTGTCCCACCAGGACAGAGTAATTTAATGCCTAATTTGCAAAGCCAATGATATGAGGTATATAATGCCTAATTTGCAGAGTTTTGTAAAAGCATTGAGACAAGAAACAGCAAGTAATTTCTACCTAGACTACCTAAAGTATTATCGAGAATTATTACAATGGACAAATTCATTCTACAAATGAAAGCAACTAGTTACCATATATATAAGTAGAATAGAAGCTACTAAGTAGAAACAAAAATATCTACTTAACTAAGCAACCAGACATATAATGAAATTAAATAATTGTCTAACCAAATATTATATCCTGAACTTAGAAGAGAAAGTAAATCTTATATGACAGATTTCAGTAGATCAGGATCTAACAGCAAGGAGTTGAGACTGAGTTGCTCCTTTATTCCTTCTGTTATATCCACTTTCTATAGAACATGATTGATTCGAGCATTTGCATGCACTTCAACATTATCACAAAGCATCTACTCTGTTGCATATGCAACATGACAGTCAGTGGTAGTGAATTCCTGTCAGCATCAATCGTTTTATTAACATATCAAAGTTATCAACACATCTGGGGACAAATGTACCAGTACCAACAATGGCACAAGAATAAGAAAATGCAAATGATTCCAGATTATAAACAGAGCAAAAACTGACTGGTTAAAAAAATGTACAATGTCCATTTCGTATGAGGATCTATTAAATAGGTACAGGTGTATCTGTGGTGGAAAAAGAATGAAAGAAATTGTTAAAAGTAGTAGACTAACCTCTTCAAAGTGGAAAACCTACAAAGATAGGAAATAAGTGAAGATATACAACTAAGGTTCATCAGAAAAATTGCCTGCCTACAGCTTTCAGGTCTCATGCCACATAGGTGACCTGGCAATAGAATCATAAAATCCAGCCATAAAATACCTCCATTGGAGACCTGTAGAAAGAATCAGTACTGAACCATCCAATGAAAATGAGTTTTCATCTTCCAGAAATTACGATTGATGTTAGCAGTTAGCACCAATAGCAGCGTACTTCATTGAGTGTGCTGACTAGCCAAGTCACTGTCCTCCTGGAACCTATAAGATATTTCCACTTCAGAACCAGTGCTTGGGAAAGATGGGCCACGAATTTTCAAGCGTTTTGGCCCATGATCTACAGATGGAGATAAGTAACTGCAATTTATAATAGATTTCTGGCTGAAAGCAACTTCGTCTTGCACAATTTTTGCATCTAGCTGATCTATCCTCATTTTTAGTTTGCTTCGATTGATGAAGTTATCTGTATTTCCAGAAATGGAGTCAAGAAAATGCGATTCAGCACCCAGATTGACACTTCTTGTACCACAGGATATTTCTGTTGTGTTCTTCTCTTGTTTGTCATCTGAGCGGGCTTTCTTTTAACCGTCGTAAAGCCTAGCAAAACAAACAATGAGTAAGCCATTAGTAAAAGAGTAGGCGACATGAGTTAACTAAACACTGAAAGTTCTGAAAAAAGGGTTGTGCATTTATCTAATCATTCAATAAAAACGTCCTGTTAAGTAAATTTTTTTTTAATTTCTATTTTTGAGCAGTTATCATTGTGTAAAGTCTCTCCATGTTTGTCTTTTATTAGGGAATTAAGCTCCTTAATCCATCGTTTAGGTTTAGTGACAATTTTGCAAACAGTTTTTTAAATGAAGCTTAGCAACTAGGAGAGTTGTAAGTGCAGTAGCATAGATTTGATTAGCCAATCTCCATAGCAGTTTACAATCAAACCTGTTTAAGCCTGTCCACAACTTTATCGTATATAAAAAAGGACACATCACATAGAGTAAAGGATTGGTATAAAATGATGATTCTTTTATGTTAAAGATAATTAAATACAACTCAGGAAATAAGGTTCCAAAAATACTAGCACAACTAAGGACCTATTTGATTTAGCTTTGAATTTTAGATTCTAGTTCTAAAAGCTGAAGCTAAAATAAACAGGGTTTGTTTAAATAGTAGATTGCTAGAATCCAACCCTTTTACACCAAAATCCACAAGATGCATCCCACCAGCTTACAGATTTAAAGAAAAAAAGCTTTTAACAACTTGCAATATGCAGCTAACTTTTAAGAATCCGGAGCTAAAACAAACAGGCCCAAGTTCAATACAATGTACAACATATTAACCCTTCATTCAAGTATAGGTAAATTATGTATTAAGGTATGTCCTACTCATGATTATTACTATTGTGGTCGTGTGGACAAGGAAACTTCACAACAGGTTTAGCAACAACATATTTGCGTTCTGCAGCACAATCTGTGCAGGAATTCAATACTACCAGGTAGCAAAGAGTCCAAGAAGGATATTTTTTTTTTTTTTTTTTTTTGACAATGAAGAAGAATAAAATGTTGAAACAGAAAAAGGATGCTGAAGAACAATAAGTTGAGTTAGACAGGTCCCGCAGCTCAAAGGAGAGCTGCTTTGTCCGAAGGGGTGTAAAGTTATGAGACTTGGGTTCGCAAGGAGCTGCAGCAATGACGCAGCAGTGTGAAATAACATGGCAATGGCAGCACAGATATGCAGAACAAGAAGTCCAAATCCAGCACGAACAAGAATTCTAATTATAGTCAGTGCACTTACAATGAACCCAGTTCTTGGATATGTTAGATTACATGTTGAGTTATATTAGTTGAGTGGTCCATCATCATAGAAAGGGACAGTTTTTTTGAACGAAAATAGAAAGGGACATTTGACCCTGGAATCAAGGAAACATCTTATATCTTGTACCCCTTATATTCTCTAAGCCATACATTTGTTGTAACCTCCTATTCCAATTTCTAACAATGTTGTCTAACCTCCCTTAGTACGACCAACATCACATGACCAATCTAATGATTATTTGGCAAAGTTTAACAAACATACTGCAGTGCCTTCCACTCTTAAATGGAGGAGCTAAACTAAGCAAAATCTCACAAGTAAAAGTACCTGATTCTCAGTTAAATTTACTGTTACATCTTCTGAACATCTTTTATCCAGAACTATGCCAGATCGTCTCTTAACTCTAAATACCTCACAGTCAGAATCATCAGTATCCTGAGCAGCCAATGCTTGATCAGCGCACAAAGGATAAACATTACTCATTCCATTCACTGGACATAAGCTAGAGAATGTTCTTCGGTTAGAACTAGTACACTCCTGCAAAAATAAGTAACACAAAAAGTTTCAAGTTATTACCCAGTAATACGTAGAAAAGCAGAAGTAGAGAAGATAGGCATCATACATCACTTTGTGTAGAATACTCCTGGGGTCCATGTGCAGAAGTTATTGTTGATAATGTAGGATATGGCTTATTCAGATCATATCCAAGAACATCTTCCTCTGAAAGGGTATGAAGTTCAGGGGATGTATCGATTAGGATCTTGCAATATGGGAAGTATTTAGCATTGTGGTCAATGTCATTGGACAAATAAGGATGTGTGCTAGAGCCATCACTTTGAGACATTGGTTTTTCTACTTCATCCAATATTCCAATTTCCTCGAACTTCTTTGATAGTTCCTCCAATTCAAAGATGTCTTTCCTCACAAAAACAACACGATCATGGTTGCAAGAGCACTTTCTAATCTCTTCCTCTTCAAAACAAGGTAAATAAGTAAACAAGATAATCACAAATGAAGCAAATATCTGTAATATGTAATAAAAAATGCAAAACGACCTTACCATGACAAAGGCAAATCGCATCGGCTCTGCAATTACACATAATGTGAGCTACATAGCAGTCACGTTTGCATATCCCACAGAGAACTGTGGCATCAATATCTGCTTTATAGCGTGTACGAGCACCCATTTTTGCAAGTGACCAGCGAACATGGTGTTGGAACCGCATTAACTGCACAAAGGGGGCTATCATATAGCTCTGCATACGTCTGTGCATACATCTGTCTCCAGTTAATGTCACATCTCCGTGATCGGGCATGGAAAACTTCGTTAGCAAAAATGTTGTTTCTTTACAAAGAAGCTCCTCGTAAGGTAATACTGGTATCCTTTTCAGAAGTGCATAACGTTGACTAGCAACTGCTCCAAGAGGAAACCATTCGCCTGTAGCAAAATTTACTGCCTCACCACAATTGAAACCTGACATTTGTTCAATAGTTTTCATTAAATCATAAAATAAAATAGACTATTCAAGATGTTGAATAATTTTAGAAGTAGATGACTGATGGCAATTGCACAAGAGATTTACCATGGCTGAAACCAGAATGATAAGCTCGGGGAAATGTCACAACAAACTCTCCAGGTTTCTGTACGGCTCTATAGACTGGAATATGATGATCCAGCAAAATATTAGGTGGGAAGATTGTAGTCTTCCCCAAAAGAACATCAAATGCTGCACTTTCCCCTTCACCTGATAAAATTTCGTGATCATATACATGCTCACGTACCACTTTCTCAAAATCAGAAGCAGCACTTCCTGGAATACCGTACCATGTTTTTTGAGGCTCCACAGTGGTGATAGTTAATACTGGCAAAATGATAACTCACATGAGAATAAGTGTCAACGAGCAGTATCATGCAAAAAGAATAATGACAACATATATATGTAACCGCCACTTGAGGTTTGCATTTTATCTATACCATCAGCCTGTGTCAATGACATGTCGGATCAGATCCCACATGTCATTGACTAGCTTGGTGGTATAGATGAACAGTTCCCTTAAAGTGGCTGTATAGATAAAAATTTCCATAGATCATGCACCTGTACAGGTAATGATCTTCCACATGCCAGGCAAACATACTAAAGAGCATCCCAATATACAGCATTGGATCTGTTATTCCCTGAAAATGTATGAAATGTAAGTAACTGAAAAAAGGCAGGATGGAAATTCATCAGTGCGGTCTACTCACTGGAACTGCAGCTCTGAGAAGACGCAGTGTAGAGTTCGGTAACCGTGAGAATCTCTGGATCAAAGCACGGACAAAAATACTTTATGATACCATCATCATTGCCAGAAATAATCATAAGATCACCAGATGATCATAAAAATATCAGGGTTAGAAACCTTGACAAAGAAATAACAGAAGCAATGTGGATTTCTTGAGTAACATTGTTTACCAAATACTCATGCAAATTAGACAGACTGCATTTACTATTTTAGACTGGTCCCTACTATGGAATCATTCACGTGTATCACTTGAAGACAAGTTTTGAGCAGAGTCATAACACAGAATATCAGCAGATTGTATCCAACCAATATGGCAAAAATAGGTAAAGCAGTGCAAGACAAGTTTTCGGCATTGTGCAAAATTACGAAGTACATAAATGCCAGTAGAAACTGGGACACAAAATAAGTACCTTCAAGTTCCATTTGCTTCTGCCAAGTTGGTCATTAGAAGAAGAAGAAAATGCACTACCATCGATATCACATGCGTACTCAACAGACTCCATCTTGCCAAAAGCTATTTCATGCCAAAACTCCTCTTCCATATACCTTGATGGAAGACAAGCAGCACTAGAGTATCTTCGTACAAATTCTTTATTTGCCATCTTCTCGAACTCCCGAAATGTGTACTTTCTGATAATTTATACTAACATGTTATGCAACACAAACAATTAAAACCGAATATCATGAACTATGCAATATGAATGGCCATACAAACCTTCCACCCGTGAAGAAGGCAAACTTGTCATCCTTGGACCATTCAGCAAGACGGAGAGGCTGAACTCTGGTCGTAAACTTAAGCCCACCTAGTTCCTTCATTAGTACAGTGCCCGCAGGTACCGAAGCAGAGATCGGTGAAATGATCTTGCATATACCTGGGAAATTGAACATGGTCACAACAACACAATATTCGCAGAAACTTACTTAAAAAATTCATAACCAGAGTTGTGAACAATTCCATGTGTGAGCATCAGGCACATGGAATTTGAAAAACCATTATTTATAAGCGCACACTGATGAAGATTATGAACACATACTACAGTAAACAGAGGGGCTGTATGATTCAGATCTGATTGGATTGTTTAAAGAGCAAGATTTATGGGGCGCATCTCAGAAAGGTTGCCAGCGAAAATTGCTTCGAGATGCCAAAACATGCAAGGTGGCAATACATTTTTTTTAGATAATGGATAATAAAATCCGGCCTCTACAATATGTTAGTAGGTCCCTGCACTTGAACAATTCGCTACCTGATACAATTTAGTAATTTAGGGACAAACTTGGCACCACTGAGTAAGTATAGCAACTCTCGTTGCTAATCTCATTCATGTCATTTTAATGCAACTACATCTGTCAACCATTAGTTCTCTGTCCATCATCATTATCAACACTTGACATTGTTACCTAGCTAGAAGAATATAATCAACAAAGGATACAGAGAAGCAACAATCACCATATTTTGCAGCCACTGGGGCAATTTTGCTGAGATAAACCATAGGATCCTCAAACTCCTGGGTTGATGGAGAAAATACAGGGCAATCTGGAATCTCATCAATCCAATCGAGGCTAGATAGATCGAACTTCTTTACTCTGTGTTTCGAGAATGGATCTCTCATGGACCCTCCCTCTCTCAGCGATGCATCACAACTCCTGCGCAATTTTGCCCCGTATGATACAGATTTCAGAGTAACTCCACCCTTCCCTGCCATTGTCCTGGAGGCATTGGTCCCTTGATCTAAACACCCTGA
Source organism: Hyparrhenia diplandra (assembly GCA_015847255.1). NCBI lineage: Eukaryota > Viridiplantae > Streptophyta > Magnoliopsida > Poales > Poaceae > Hyparrhenia > Hyparrhenia diplandra. The sequence goes on along the minus strand of JADLZK010012069.1, from coordinate 21,503 downwards.
GTGCAATGACTGAAGCCACTTATCCTTTGCAGTCCCCAGCTCAAGAGAACCGATCTCCTTAATCTGAGCACACAAGAAGAAGCAATTACTAATCCTGTTAGAGCACTGTGTACACATTTCATTGCTAAATTATAGCTAGAAATGGCATATTGTAATGGAAGATGCCAAACTAAAGTGAAGTGGACATAGCTTTTAAAGTTTGTCTCAGCTGATGTAAACAGAATATCGCAACCCAAAAGGAAGAGTCAAATCGAACAAATGTAAATAAGTAATTCACGAACATGTGTGAATTGTGCTTACTTTTTTTCACACTAGTCTATATGCCTAAAGGCCGGGGCTGAACTCTACAAAAAGGCGGCCGGGGCTGAAACAAAAGGCGAGCTCACTAAGTTTGTTCCCGAAATAAAAATCACTGTAGACAGTAGCCACGCAGGTAATACACGTGGTACCATGCTAAAAAAGTCAAACTCTCCTGTTGATACAGAGAATCCAACAGCCGTGCACCATCTCAATCACAATATAGGAATGCATCCATATAGTTCAAAATTCCTTCTCAGATCAGTTCACATAAATAAAAGAGTTCATATTAAGAAGCACTAGAGTTATAGCCCGCGAATCACATCATACCAAACCTATGCTCGTAGAATAGCAGAAACACATGCAAAAATAGCCCCTGAAGTGGTCAAATCATTTCCAGAAATTGGTCAAATCTATGGAACAGTTCGAATTTAGAAACACCTGAACACTAAACACGAAATTAAATGTTTGCCACATTAAGCTCAGTTCTTACAATAAATAAAGGCTTCATTGTCTGAAGCAAATTCGTCGCCCAGAAAGGAACAAGCGCGCGAATAGTAAGATAATTACGCGGCAAAACGCGAAACTACGAGTTGAGCCAACAGCTACAGAACTCATGTAATCAGACGAGCGCGGGAACTCGCCAAATTAGACCCGACATATGCACGGGGGGGATACAAAATTAAGGAAGGATTAGAACAAATTTCGACGACGAACCACCAGAACAGCAGGGTTAGTTTATTACCCAAACAAAACACACTCCCAATTCGAGGCGAATAGAATCGCATGACTCAAAACAAGCAGAAAAAAAAATCAGAAAAAAAAAATCCTGGTAAAAATATAGAGCCGAGTCCACAAGGCCATGCCAATTCTGACGAATCAAACAGTGCCCGAAATTTTGCTGCGCAAATTCCACAGAAAACGAGGTGACCTCATCATCTCAAACCAACCCAACCACCCACCCACAGTGCGGGTGCACCCGCTCACCAATTCCCGACTAGCAATCCACAGAACGGCAGATCGCTCACCGTCTCATCTCGCCGCAGCTTCCAGGCCCGAGACCTCCTCAAACGGGGACCCACATTCCCCTGCGGTGGCCGCTACCGGTGTCCCCCGCGCGCTCCGATCCGCGGCCGCCCCTGCTCCGATCCGCCGCGTCCCGAGCGTACGGAAGCGACTCCCGAACTCCGCCGCGGCGTAGACTGCGTAGGCCTCGGGTGTCCAGGCGAAGGAGGAAGCGCCCGCGGCGGTGCTCCGGCGAGCGGCTGAGGAGCGAGCGCCGAGAAGGCAGCAGGAGGGAAGACCGAAAGAGGCGGACGGAGGGAGGGATGAAATGAAAGGAAAGGAGAGGAAAGGAAAAGTGCGGGTGATATTTAATATATAAGCGATAACTACCTGTACCGCCGGACGCGGATGGCGTTTTGAGCCTCGCTGATCCAACTGCACCACAGCTAATCTGCGGATTAGAATGTGGATTAGCGTGGGTTTTGATTGCACTTTTCCTTGTGGTGGTGGATGGGGTAGTTGTGGTGGCAGGACGTCGTCACGGGGCCGTCTGCTTCGACCCAGCAACACCAATTACTGCTCTGCCCTCCGTCAGGCAATGTACAAGTTGTTGGACTGTCCGAGTAGTATGCCTGCAGAATTGTCAGCGCTTGTCACGCATACGCCCAGAGCGATGCGATTTTAGACCATTTCATTAGTGGAGATTTGCCGTTATTACGTGCCAACACATGGATTCAAGTCCTTTTCTAGCAACCGTTATTAGGGGTAGGGCACTAAACCTTTCACTTTCAGCTGGAGCTCTCTGGAACATTATTAGGTTGCCGAGGAGATTAGCACGGATCAATCAATCAATAAAGAGACCGTGAGTTAAGCACAGGCAGGCAGGCGACTTTTCAGATTGGGATAAAAGAAGAAGGGAGCATCTCGTTACCTCCCCAGCACGTTGTTCTTTTCACCACATGCTCGTTATTTGTGTTTTGATGAGACAAACTTTTGGTCGGTTTCGTTCGTTCTTTTTCCCTGGGTGCGGGCGTCGATGATGCCTTTACACACAACTAGCGAAGCACATTTCGGCGGAGCAGCAAGCATCACCGGCCGCCCGCCCTGGCCGAAAAACCGGCTTGTCGGCATCGGATCCGCGCGTCCATTGCCATCACGTTTGGGAATTCGTGATTCCTGCGGTACTCGGTCCCGGGTCGCACCGTGGCAGCGGCACAACGCCACAAAGCGACTGAAGCGAGGCACGAAGCAAACAGCTGTACCTACTAGGCATGAAGTATCAGACAAGTGGGCGTGTAGCTGTCAGATAGACATAGCACAAAATCACCACTCTTTGAGATGATATAATACTCATGCCAGCAAACTCTGATCACTACCAGCAAATTCTGAAGGACAGCGGCCTTGATTAGAGGAAAGTACCGCGTGCACCAGAGAGTAGTTAGGCTTTGCGTTGCTTGGGTAGGGATTGTCCCTGTAAAATAAGGAAAGATTCCATGCCTTGAATAAGGGGAAGATGACGTGGAAGCAAATAATTGAAGTGGGGAGCAAAAAGGGAATTTGCCCCGCTTGCGCTTGATATGTTGTTTTTCCTTTCACTTTACTTTTGGCCAGCTCCTGCTTTGTCAAGTGGTCTTGGCCAGCCATCCAGAGCAGAAAATTAATACTACTCCAAAAAGGCAGCTTTTGATGTTAATGGCCAAGTAGAGTACGAGTCTCCCTCCGTTCCATTTCATTTGCAAGAAACGTGTCCAAACCGATTCATCTTTTTATTCAAAAATTTTTAGAAAATAATTGTAATATTTATATCTCCAAATAAATTTGTTAAAAACTAGACTTTAAAGATCGGCATGATACTAATTACCTAGTATAAAATTTTTTATATATTTTAATAAATAATTCTTACCGCTTTGAAAATCTTTGTTTTCTGGCATGAAATCGAATCGCGACAAGCAGGGGGAGTACATTGACTTCGACTTCAATCTAACCTTGCCGCTATATACGCACATGTTTGAATCATCCGTGATAGAGTAGCTTCTAGGCTCACCTCATCCACATGTTGGAAAACGCTGCAGATAGCTACGAAGACTGTTTCAGGTAGGGATTATTATAGGCGATGATTTTCAAGACACCCCCGCAGGAGAGCCACACGCCGGGATTGCCGAACAGTAGCCGGTGGCCAGAACAGCTGAAGCTGAATACCTGAAACAACTTGATCAGAGTAGTTGCGTGTTAGTATAGTAGCCAAAAGATATGTGTTCATAAGTCCATCCCACTAAGGCCCCGCTTAGCGAATATGTTCTTGATTTTCCTTTCACTTTTGGGTTTGCCAGCTTGCTTTGTCAAGTGGTCTTGGAATAGCCATCACGCGAGGAGAAAAAAAAAACGTGCTCTCCACAAGGTTTTGTGGTGAGGATTTGGCCAAAAATTAAAACTTCTTTTGGCTCAAAAGCAATCTAGGCCTAAACGCTAAAAACAGTTCACATGTTTGAATCATTTGTGATAATAAGACGATAGCCTCAAAGTATTCTTAGGCTAAACTCTAAAAACACTGTTCACTAGCGGTTTGGGCCTTGTTTAGATGGCTTCACCGGGCGGTTTTTTAGAGTTGTAGAAATTATTATTTCGGCGATGATTTTCAAGACACCGCCGGCGGGCGGCGGGTATTAAATGTAGGTAAAAAAATAACAACGAGCGACAGTTTAGATGCCATTCCGGAATTATTCTTTTTGCTGAATTCTTCCTCATGATGGGATAATATTTACCACAACAAACTTGGTAGTCGCGTCTTAGTATAATGCGATGCTGGCCAAAAGATACTGGGGCTAAATTTTATCCCATCTAACCCAGCACGCCTTGGTCGCTACGCTTTCCAACTGACTAAGGTAAGGGCAGACGATCCTTTTCCAGAACCGAAGTCCCAAGGTAGCTACACCCTGCTAGCACTGTTCCCGTTCGCTCCGCCGCTCCGGACACCGGGGCAAAAGCCTCCACGCCTCTAGTACGTAGTTGAGAACGAGATATATATATCGGCTGGTATTTCCAAAGTGCCGTCGCTCTCCGCCGGACAGCGACGAGCGAAAACGGGCGGGTCTCTGGTCCTCTCGACTCGAACACGAGCAACGAGCGAATCGGGATGCCGCCATGCCGGAATTAGCAAGGGCAATCAGGCGAGGAGGGCGAAAGGGAACAGTGACCCTCAGTCGCATTGGGCCCTTGTTCGCGCCACCCAATCACCGCCGGACAGCGCGCTTGGTAGCTCGTTTCGTTAGGTTCGTCGCCTTTGACCGACCGGGCCGCGCGGCCGGCCCCGGGCTAGCTCCGCTGTCACCGCACCGACCCCAGCACGTCCGGGTCGCTCGTCATCTCCTGGGGGGAATAATCGCTTCCACACGTGAGCGTGACTGTGGTAACTCGTCGTTGCGCTGAACAGGAAAAAGGCGGCACGGCCGGGGGGAGGACAAGAGAAGCTCTCCTCGACGTTCATTTTTGCCCACCTTAGCGGCAGACGTCCGGTAGCCGGTCGCGTCCATGTCCGACCTGCCCCGAGCGATGCTAGTAGTAGTAGTAGCGTCCTGTTCCTGCCGGTCATCGTCGTGGGAGAAACTTCAAGTAGGAAACGAGGAATAATCCGCACGTTAATTGCATGGCACCGGAGCGGGCTGGTCTCGCACGCTATTGAGAAGTTTGTGGCGTGAGGGATCAGCTCGTGAAGATAAGAAGCTGGACTCCCTCCCTCTCGCCTAACACTCATCTTCTCTTCAAGTCTTCAAGGATGTACAAATATAATCCCAAATGTAACATGATGTACTAGTACTACCACACTACCGTGCCTGAAACGGCTGAAAGTAACCAATAATTCGTCTCAATAGCAGGAGAAAAAGAACTCGACGCCCGCGAGGGATAGCTCGCCTTTTTCCACTTTGAGCAGATTGAGATCGCCGTGCAGAAAAGCTGCCTTGCCGCGCGGCAACGCCTGTTGTTGTTGTTGCTGCCGTCGCTGTCCGATCCCTGTCGCTGTTCTTCGTCGATCGTCAGCGTACTTTTGAGCTCGAGTTAGATCAGCTCAGCTGCGGCAAGCATCGAGCGAGCCTGGTCGGACGCTTGCGCTCCATCGTGAAGCGTCGGACACGTCATCCTTGGACTGTTGGATACTCCTATATCTTGGAGCTGTACTGTACTCCTATGAGCGAAAGCGAAGCGAATGCAGTGCCAGTCTCACAGTGGAGTGTGCAGTAGGATTGCTGGAAAGGGAAAGGTGGTGTAGCAGAGGACAAGCGCGCATTGGGCGACCGCGGAATCTCAGGACGATTTCGCTGCGAAAGCGAGAGCAGGGCAAAGTGCGCCAAAGAGGACGGCCCCCCTCGTGCGCCCGGCGGTGCGCCCACGAGGCATCGATCGAGGGAGAGCAAGGACGTTCTAAGTTGGGCTGGATCTCGTCCATGGGCCTTGGTCAGGCCCGTCAAGATTCTGGATCAGGCCTTGTTGAAAGTTGAAACCTGAACTCTCATGTCCATGTTAATGTCCTCATTCATCACTCTCCATTCCCTTCGGATAAAAAAAAACATTGGAATTGGATGATGTACTCCATAAATAAGCACATCAGGAACAGGCTTTGATCTATTTGCGAGTGTAGGAGGCATGCAAGTCAATGTCCATGACGGTAGGTACATTTCTTGTGCTGAGGTAACTGGATCTACACGAACCGGAATAGTAACATGACCATTTGCGAGAAAAAACGAGGGGGCCCTATACTAAACTCCTAACCTAGATGCAAAAACATTCAACCAGCAGTCTTAATGGCCGGCACAAAAAGGTGGAAACATTCAACCAGCAGTCTTAATGGCAGGCACAAAAGGAAAGAGAAAGATGCGGAGACGAACAGAAAAGACACGGGAGCAAGTTAAGTTCTCTGGCGACCGTGGTGTGGTGGTGGTGGTGGGTGTTGGTACCATGCACGGTAGCGTTACATGGCAGTACAAGGCTACAACCAGACCATGTGTTTGATCGATCGACCCCTAACACAACGGCTGCGGTGCGGCCGGTACAAGGGCAAGGGAGGGACAGCGTGACCCAACGCGTGATTTGAAAGAACGTAACCGATCAGGTCACACAAAACACCAACTACGCCAGTTGTCACGCTCATGTCCGTTGTTGGATCGCCCCCACACAACAAATACCGAATCAATCCCGTGATTAATCATTCACACTGCTAAAAATCTTGTTAGAAATATAATCCTACTGCTGATCTTTATCTATCTCCATCTCCATCTATTTTCTGTTAGTTTCTAGTCTAGTAATCTAGTATTATGGGCGAAGGGCTACTACCTCGCAATGATGCAAACAAATGTAGACCAAAAAAACTCTTTTCTGGGTTCTATTTAGAGAACACCCTTAACGCACTTGCGTCGATGGGCAAAACTATAAAAGGCATGAAGATTTTCTCGAATCAAATGACTTTTGTGGCTAATTAGAAACGGTGGCTCTTATTTCTTGGATCCGATGGATGGTATCAGAGACATATTGGATATGTCAAAAACTATTTCCTTTATTTTACCACGGATGTGGTTGATTTTTACAGCCCAAACTGTTATCTATGTGTGTTACGTTGTAATAAGTGAATTACGATTATATCCTAGCAGATAGATGAAGGCAGATTTTTTTAAAATCCTTTATCTAAAAACCTCGCAATGATGCAAAGTTTCTATTCCAAAGCGTATTAGGTTACGGTCGGGGAATCGCGTTCGCTAGAAATATTAATGATTCGATATTGTACTATAGTATTGTAGAATAACCATTTTATTAGCTGCCACCCAAGGAATCAAAGAATCATAACCATTAATCCCTACTTGTCCCTACACCTAGCTTTACAACCTGCATACGGGTCGCCCAAAAATAATAAAAATACAGAAAAACGAACGAACTACTTCGACACCGGACCAATCGATCATCCCTAACCATTGCGCCAACAACAGTTTTCACGACAGACCCTGGGCCCCGTTTTGTTGTTGTTGTTGTTGTAAAACCTCAGCTGCTTGACACGTCGGCCCGTCCCCTGGCGCCGGCGCCGGCGCCGGCCTTGCGTCCCCGGCGGCGGCCTCGGGCGCGGGGGCCTCATGAGACGACGGTCCTGGACTCGCCCCAGGCGGAGAACGACTCCCTCTCCTCGTCCGGAGTTGTCGCACTCCGGGAACGGCCCGTCCGCGTACCGCACGGCGTCGTAGCACACCGTGTACGTCATCTGGCGCGCCCTGAAGGCGCGCATGGCCGCGCGCTTCTGCGGCGTCATGACGGCGTAGTCGGCCGTCATGAGGCCGAGGAGGTCCTGGGCGCCGGCGCCGCCGCCGTGGCGGCGCGGGACGCGGAGCACCGGGTCGGCGCGGGAGCCGACGATGGCCAGCTCGGAGAAGTCGGACGCGAACGGCGCGTACTTGTAGTTCACCTTGTACTTGCCCCCGTCCGTGGCCCACGCGGAGCCGTCCCAGATGGTGGCGTACACCGCCATCGGCTTCGCCGGGAAATCGCCGCCCATGTCCGGGTGCCGGATCACCTCACGAATCGGCGTGTCGTCGATGTAGAAACTGCATGATGAATTGAACGAACACGCAGTCAATAACCACTGATCCACGTACGTGTCTACTACTGGTGAATGTGACGTATACTACGTACATGATGTGGGTGGGCGCCCAGAGGACGGAGTAGCTGTGGGCCTCGAGGGTGGGGTCGAAGAAGGGGAGGTAGCGCTCCTCCCGGCCGTGGCTGGTGCTGCCGTTGCCGTAGACGTTGGTCTGCACGCGCCACTGCCCGCCCCACCGGCTGCCCAGGAACTCGAAGTCCAGCTCGTCGTGCGTCTTCTCGTACACGTCCCCATTAGACAGCTGCATCATCATTCATCAAAAGGATTGCACACGCATTATGAATGATGCTCAATGAGTATACACAGTCGTAAACAAGTCACGGCAATTCAAAAACTTCATCATGTGTTGGTTGGAATATCTGAAGGTTGCAATCTCGAGCAACCACAGAGCAGTTGGAAATTGATTCCATCTACCACTGGAACATCATTCACTGCAATCACTGGCGTGTGAATAGTAGCAGTAAAAACCTAACCAAACACGGAGGACTATCAATTCAGTAGCATTAACTATTTATTTTTTGGTGCGCCTAAATAATCAATCATCACGGGGGCTTGAATGACTGAAGAGGGAACATTTATTCCCGGGGGCCAGGCGGCGCAGCCTTTCTGGCTGCAAAGTCCAAGCAGCCCATGTGGGACGCCCCTGTAGCGTGCTCTGCGTCGCAGGACATGGGCGCCGCCGCACCGGCAACTTGCTATGGCTCGCCGGCGGCGGCGAGGATACGCTACTATAGTAGGTAAAAAGTCCCTTTGGGCAGGAATGTTATCGAAACCAAATGTTGCAGCAATCGAATCGATTCGATTGAGAAGGAACACTCACGTAGAAGGCGACGACGACGCCGGCCGTGTAGTCCTTGGGCAGCTTGATGGACGCGCTGAAGAAGCCGTGGAGGTAGTAGTCCGATGAAATGAACCCGGAACCTGCGCGGAACGAGCAGAGCTTATCAGAGAGACCGTATGGTGGACGACAAGAACAGAGGACGGAAGAGGATTAAAAACTCTGCGAGAAGATGAGTACCTGACCGGCGGTCGAGCAGGAGGCGGACGCTCCTGTCGTCAGAGGAGCGGACGAGGTTGCCGTCGCCGAACAGCGGCGAGAAGCGCTCCTCGAAGGGCACGGTCGGCACGTCGAAGGCGGAGGCCGAGGAGGCCACGAGAGATAAAAGCACGACCACGTCGCGGCGGCGAGCAGGACCGTCAGCGGACCCTCGCCTTGGACGCCATGGCTGGCCGTACAGCAGAGCTTCTGCGCTGCGACTCGGTTTCCTCCTCGCCCGCCCTCCTCTCTCTCTCACTCGCCTCCCTTCCTCGCTTGTGCACCGGTGGGTGGGTGGGCGGCGGCTCTCGATCAGGGCCTAAAACCCCGACGCGTTTCTTGCCCTGGGGCTGGGCGTGCTTGCTTGCTTTATACGCGGTCTCGCTATATTGGCCGGAGCCCGGAGGCGGGGAAGGGGATAGATACGCGCCGCGACGCGGCTGCGCTGCGTGCGTCATGCGCGGACGTTGGGAGCCGCCTTTTCCGCCGCACCCACACAGACACAGCCCATGCTGAGGTGGACTCGGTTAGTGCGGCGTGGACCCCTCCTGGCCTCGGAAGCCCTCCAGGCCAGAGGATGACTAGGATTAGCAAGGAGAGAAACGGAGCAGCCAAGCCAACAAGATTACCGGAGCGAGGAGTACTGTCACTGTGCTGTGCACCGGCGTGGCACGCAAGGAGCAGGAACGTGGTAGGTAACGGCAGGGCGATTGATTAATTAGTAAGGCAAGCAACAGCTAAGCTTTGCTGGTGTGGTGACGGTGCAATGCAATGCATGCATCATCACGCATGGATGGACGCATGGTCCTAAACGCCGGAGGTTGCCCGTTGCCTTGTCCTGTTTCTTTGCCACTCAAAAGACAGCAATGCAATGCATCTAGTAATTCTGTTTTCGTGCGCGGCGGGTATATGGCTGCAGCTGGAGTTTAATGACTGGGGCGACGAGACGACGTGCTTGGTTGGTTTTGTGGACGTGGGATCGATGGGGATGGACGCTTGCGGAGCGGGAGGGTGGTTTTACGAGCCATCATTACTCGCGTTTGTGTGAGAGATTTATCAGAGGGCCGGAGGGGAAGGCGGCGTGTACAGGACGTGAGTATGCTAGCGCCGGAATAGTTGGGCTCGACTCCAGGTATGCTTTGACCGTGTATTTATTTGTTCCGTGTCGCGTGGCTACGTTTCACCACCGGTCGTCCATGTCCCGGGCGTCGGAGCGCCACCCCACCGTGCCCGCTTGCTTTCACCTGCTGCCACCGCCAGTGTGGCGCACGCATGGTGTCCAACGAGGCACCGGAGCTGTAGAAAAGCGCAACGCAGGCAACGTCCCAGTCCTTTATTGACCGTTTGTCCGGTTGCGCCCTGAGTGCGCCTCCGGTCCTCCCGTGGCATGGCGTGTCCAAGGCGCTAGCTCCAGTGCTATATAGTCTCACGATAGCAGTACGTGATCCAACCTACAGATCGGAGTAATATACTCCTAAGTGCATAATCAATGACAGTGTGTCGTTATAATATTGTTACTTTTTCTCGAGCTACTGTTGTTGCGCATCTGCTGCCAACCAACAGAAAGGATCATAGACGCGTCAATGACTATAAAAATACTGGTAGTAGTAGTACGACTCTCACACGTACAACACCGTTAGCGTTAAGAATATTGTAGTAGTCGCACACAACAGCGCCGCCAGGACCGAAAGTGGCAAGGCGGTATTCATCCACAAATCATAAAGAATACTTCGCCGCAAAGCCGCACACATGCTCGTGCAATGCCCCCCAACACGACAGGGCAGGCAGGTCCCTTTTTCATGTGCGCCGCCCCCAAGAACAAAGCACACATGCTCGTGCCTGCGCGCCGCGTCAAACCCTCCGTGGCTTTTGGAAACAGGCAGCAACAGCTACATCTACAGGCCGCCGCGCGCTACGCACGCCCCGCCAGCGCCTGCAGCGGCCACCCACCACACTACGCACCAGCCACCTGTTCCCTGGCCGTTTCGGCAGAATCGGCACCATCCGCCGGCTCCGGCTGGCGGATGCGCGGGCATCGGCCCAAGGCGCGCCTGTGACTCTCCGTGAGAGGCCCGTGCCGTCCTTGACGCGCCTGTTGCGCGTTGCGTTGCGTCCGTAGGCGTAGGTAGTACAAGGAACCGATGGAGAACGTGAAACTGTTGCCTTGTCAACGAGCCACGCGCTGCGATTTGATTTGCTGGGGTTTCACCAATTCACGGGCGCGTATAGCGACCTGGGGATAGGAGCTAGAAAAGCTGTCTGCGGACACCCAGAACACAGTTTTAATCTTGCACGTATCCGCCCGCACCTGACCCACGCGTCAGCCACATTCGTACATGAACGATCACGATCACAGATTCATACAGCCACTACAGCAGGCAAGGTTTCGTATAAAACGTTGGCGATTTCTCCTTCGGTGTTTCCTACTGAAGAGTCTCGGACTTTTGATATCGGTGGTCTGATTGCCTCTCCAACAATCCACACATAATCCTATACCACAGCTAAACCTGTTGATAGCTAGCAAGCTATCAGGAGGCATGATGATCTACGCGATGAGTTGGTACCCTCCGATCCCAATAATGCTTCAATCTAGGGCAAACGATTCTCGTCAGTCCAATAACGGGCCAACGCCATCAGTCCATCGCGCCGCCTTAAATTGGCAGCCTATTATTCGGCTATCTGGACGCTGACGCAAGGCGAAAGAGTATAGAAGTAGTTTCTCACTACTACACGCTAGTCAGCTTCGGGGACTATTTCACGCGAAATTTCAAGCAATACGGAGCATTTAATACGTGGCCCGGGCATCATAAAAATAAGCTTTTCGTTGCTGCCTCAAATCTCCACATTATCAGCCTCGACCACGTAGAAATAAGCATTTATTACTAATGGGCGACGCCCCTAATCAGCCGCCTCCATCTATGTTTCGCCGACTGGCCCCGTCGCAGGGCCAGAGCTTGCATAGAAAGAAATGGATAAGCTTATCCGATTCTGAGCGTCAGAGCCATGCGATGCAACGGATTGGGCTGGGCACACAGAAGCAAGTATAATAAGTCCTACTATGGGCGAGGACAAGATTGTCCACGTCAGCAGAAAAATCCTACGGAGCTGACAGAAAAGAGGTGAGAAGAGAGCGGGCGCTTGCCAGTCGCCCGGCTGGAAGGGTGGGAACCGAGGTAAAAACGCCCGCATGCAGCCGACGCGAGCAATAGAGCTGGCGTTTTAGTGGTCCCGCTTCCTCCGTCCAGATCCCGTACATCTCGCCGGCGCAGGCCTTCCTGCGCATGGCAATTCGAATGAAGTGAAGTAGTTTTACGGAGGACTACAAAGATCGAGTGCACAGTAGATGATATGCAACTTCAATCATTAACAACCAGCTGTTAATGCACGAGTCGACAGCCAACTCGATGCCAACTGGACAGCTAGCTGATAAAAAGCGTTACGTGACATGCCCGTACCGCCTTCAGCCGGCTAACCATGGCCTTGCTCGAACAAAGACACCGAGTGCGTTCCCCACCACATCAGCGCATCCACGTCCACATCCGCCCCAGGCGAGGTGCCGCGTAGCAGCAGAGCAGGTAGCAGGCGCAAAGCAACCCAACATGGAGGTGGTGAACCCTCCTTCCGGTCCGCTGCGCCAGGCGGCAGGGTGGCAGGTGAGATTACGCGCTAGCTGCTCGTCCATGCCATAGTACGGTAAAAGAATACGTACTTCATGAACCGTCCCTTCCAGTGAACCGGTAGACAATATCCGCGTCGCAGAAAAGTCCCATGGGGAAGACATAGATACCCAGCGCGTCACTTGTGTCAAATACAACTTGTTCTGGGCATCAGATCACCGTATCTTACGAATAGTATAGTATGTAACTTGCCGTTATAGCTGTGGCATCCTTTGTGGGCTCTTAAGCTGCATTTAGCGTTTGCTTAATCTCGACCGTGCTGCCAAGAACGCCATGACGTGGATTACACGTAACTTAAACTGGCTCCATTATCAGTTACCACTTTGTTCCATCACCATCATCAGCGACCCAGAAGACGACACGAATAATGCGCAGCAGGCGGACAGGTGATTGGTGTGGACCGTTGTGCACCAACAGTGCCAACAGGCAACGGCCGAGGTAAAAGCTCGAAACAGGCCCTCCGCGTGACTCAGTACCAGTGTTTATTTTTCTTATTGGTATTATGCCGTCACAATTTGGTATTTATAAATTGTCATTTGATAGCGATAGGATTACTTCACAGCTAGCGATTTGTAGTAACCCTTTGGGGGCAGCCTCGTCAGAAGGCCGCCACGAGCGACCACCGACGCGGAAGAACTCGTTGTCCAAGTCCAACACGGCGGGCGTGACGCATGGGCTGCATAACCGCTTAACGTAGCCACCCAGGCCCGCTTCTCCCACCCGACGCCGATACCCCATCCACGGACCCACGTACACCCGGCAAGTAAGCGCGACCTCCAATCGATCCACCCAAAGCAGCTCGTCGCAAAATCTGCACTCAGCCTCGTCTCGCGGTTTTCCTCGACGCCTGCGCCCGTCAAGTCGCTCGACACGCGATTCCATCCGCGCAAGGTATCAGCTCAGCTCGATCCACTACGCCTGATTTAGATCTTATATACTCCGATGCATGTTGGATTACGTTTGCCACCCGATCTAGAGTAAGTCTGATTTAGATCGATGTTACCTGATGCGATTGGATATGTTTGGTGCGGTTTGCAGCCCTGAACCTATAGGGCTTGGATTTGATTTGATCGATTGCGATCCGTGATTTGGTTGCGCCTTGTGTATGCTTTTGACTGTTGTTGTAAATTTGGCGTCGGCGAGATCTGACGCGGTTCCTTTGTCGAGCTCTGTTCTGTTGTTGTTATTTTGTTCTCAAAATAAAATTGTTCAATACCGTAGATGTTTCCTACATGTTTTAAATCCAGTGCTATATTCACATTGTTTTGATGCTTGATTTTTTTTGATCAGTGGTCCTGGTAAAAAAATATATGTAAGATTTTAGAGTCACGTATTGGAAAAGGTAGATGGTTCAGTTTACTTGTTCTATGGACCTTGTGGTATGGCTATTCTTTGGTCTATATATATGGATGCTTTATTTTCCCGAATAACAGTAATGTGAGACTGGTCCATGGGTAGTACGTCGACCCAGTAATGCATCAATAGTTATTTGATCATGCGTTGCAATTCCTATGATTAGAATTAATTTGTCCTCCTCTGTGCATTCAGCATTGGTTTCAATCCTATCATTTTTTTACTGAATAAAAAAATTATGTGTGAATGAAGCTTGTTTGCAATACACCGTTGTATAATATCAATAACAAACTGTTATTACTAATCTATGCCTAGATTCATAATAATAATCCATTATTCTACTTGAAAAATGATCTAGGCCCCTTTTATATATGTGTTCCTACTTATCCTTCCACATGACTTGTTGTTCCTCTTTTGTAATCTCCTCATCACTGGGACACAGAACGGTTCATCTGTGTTAAGACACAGAATGGTTCATCTGTGTTAATAATGTTTTTGCATGTTCTCATTATTCAATTAGAAGTTTATGGTGGCCTGCAAAATATATTGTGACAAATTACATATTAGTCAGCCATATATCTATTATTCCACTTCAAACTGCACTCCAATTCAAAGTCATGTATCTCCACTTAAAAGCACATGTTTGTAAAGCTTTCTTTGCATGTTTCTATCTGTATTTGAAACAGATGCAGATCTTTGTTAAGACCTTCGACCCGGCAAGACCACATATCATCACTCTTGGAGGTTGAGAGAGTTCAGACACCATCGACAATGTTAAAAGCCAAGATCCAGGATAAAGGAGGGCATCCCCCAGATCAGCAGAGGCTCATCTAGCTGGCAAAGCAGCTAGAGGATGGCCGCACCCTGCTGACTACACAATATCCAGAAGGAGTCTACCCTCCATCTTGTCTTGCGCTTGAGGGGTGGCATGCGAGATCTGAGAAACTCCTACAGGCAAGACAATTACACTGGAGGTTGAGCTCTGACACCATCGACAATGTCAAGGCCAAGATTCAGGATCAGGAGATTCCCCCGGATCAGCAGAGAGTGCTCATCTTTGCTGGCGCGCAGTTAGAGATGGTGCGTACCCCGCTGACCATAATAAGTCCAGAAGGAGTCTACCCTCCACCTTGTCTCTCGCGCCTGAGGGCGCATGCAGATCTTTGTCGGGCAACATTAACTGGCAAGACAATCACACCGGAGGTTGAGACCTCCTGACACACTCATCGAGCAAATCGTCAGGAGCCAAGATTCGGGATAAGGAGGGCATTCCGCCCGGACCAGCAGAGGCTCATCTTTGCCGGGAAGCAAGCCCTGGAGGATGCCGGCGCACATTGCCATACGATTACACATCCAGAAGGAGTCCACTCTTCATATCTTGTCCTGCGTCTTAGAGTGGATGCAGCAGTCGCCGTCACACACATTGACCGGCAAGCACCATCACACTCCTGAGGGTGGAGAGCTCTGACGCAATTGACGATAATGCGTCAAGGCAAAATCCAGGACAAGGAGTGGACATCACTCCGATCAGCAGCGGCTCATCTTTTGCTGGCGCGTTACAGCGCTGGAGCGGCGCACCTTGGCGACTACAACATCCAGAAGCGAATCCACTCTTCATCTTGTCCTGCAGTCTTAGAGGCATGCAAATCTTTGTCAAGGCATTGACTGGCAAGACAATCACGTTGGAGGTGGAGAGCTCCGACACCATTGACAATGTGAGGCCAAGATCCAGGACAAGGAAGGGATTCACTCCCCGATCAGCAGAGGCTCATCTTTGCTGGGAAGCAGCAAGAAGGCGAGTACGCTGGCGGAATTACCATAACATCCAGAAGGAATCCACTCTTCATCTTGTCCTGCGTCCGTACAGGCCGTGTTTACTACTGAGGCAGTAGGAGATTTGTCCTCCTGCAAAGTTAATTCTACTTCTGTAGTGTGGACACACATCCAGGCCTAAGCGCTTCGTTGGTATTAAAACTTTCTATATACACGTTCTCCTGGTATCATGTTTCATCATGTATAAGCTTTCTATATAATCTGTTGGCTACAACTTTTCATATATATAGCCTATTGCGTTCAGTACTAGTAGTACTCTTCAGATGTACTACTTTGCTTGGCAAATCATGCTTCTCGGATTCTTTTAGCTTATGTGTTGTTGATTATTTTGGTTGGTGGTCGTCTGAAACTCTCTTCTGACGAGAGAGAGCATACCGTTAGTGTGAGTGTAGCTACTATAGCTGCCATTTTAACAAATCGGCATATATGCGATTTGGCAGGGGCCAGTCTGTTCGCTCGCGTTTTATTGGCTGGACTAGTAATGCTGCTATATTAGTTGATTTGTATATGTTTGAAAGCAGGTTACAGGTATTGATCGGTATATGTCTGAAAGCAGGGAATCAGGATGCTCGCTGGGCATTTGCGCGTTTGTTGATTTAACTGATGGGACTACAAGTGGTAGCTTTTAGGTGGCTTAATAATAACCAGTTATGTATGTATCAGGCCTCTTCATTCAGTCTGTCGTGTCGCTCGCGTTTTCTGGCTTGCGCGTGTTCTTGGCTTCGTTCTTGGTTTGAAGGTTTGCTGGAGCCTGACATTTTACCATTGTTTTGTATTGGGCGTGCGCTTCGCCTTTTATTGTTATCTTTGGCATTTTGCCATTTGTGATCGCGCATTGCTCCCTTGAACGCAATGAATGTTCCTGCCTGAGGAACAAAAGGGTCGAGATCCCTACCGAAATACCGAAATTAACAAGCAAGCAAACACACATATAACCAGACACAGTTACAGGCCCTGTTTCTCCTTTCCTATTCTTCCTCCCTGCTTTCCTTGCAAAGCGGGACAAATATCGTATTGTCATGCGGAATGACTAGCTTGACAAAACCTTTGTCATTAATATTGTCATGCGGAGAAGCTTGACCTATGTCATTGTCGCAAAGTTCATTTTCTGAAAGCGTTTCGTCAAAAACGCTTTGAAAAACATACTTGTAGTCAGCGAATACCAGCCGACTCCTGTATATTCAATTGTAGATGACCTGGGCATGTAAGATGTGTAGCCTGGGTGGATACTGAGCAGGCCGATACAGTCCCCTTTGCAACTTTTGTCGGGTAAGCGTTGATGTGCTGTGAAAGCTGTGATAAAATCGTTGATAGAAGAATGAGCTGTACATGATTCCACACATCACATTCTATACACACACACACACACACACACACACCCAATTCTCTGTTTTGGCACTCGATTCCGATCGATCCTTGCATCGCGTGCACCAATGCAGACAATATCCGGCCAAGTCCAACCAATCTGCTACACATTTCGTCAGCGCGGGCAACACGGAGTCTCCCTACTATTCATACACATGCTCTGAGTCGAGCTTACTTATCCATGCCACCACATAAGTATCCAACCTGTTTGAAGTCGCTAATGCAGCTTTGCCAGTCAACGCTTGCCTGAACCCAACTTTGCACGCCATCGTAGCCTCAGCCGTTTTCTCAGAATGGTGTCTGCGTCTGCGTCCTCCTCCAGCTGCAAACGCTGAACGTTCCCAGCTCCCAACCTCGTACGGAAGACGTAGCTCCCTCAAGTCAAGAGCCTATGTGAAAGCGAGCGCGCATCTCGTCGCGGAGGCTTCATAGTACTCAGAGAGGAAAGGGGATGGAGAGTGCTTTGTCTGAACGCTGCCCTGCCCCTGCCTCTGGTCTCTGACCTTGTGCACGATAAGTATTGCTGTGGCGTGGCAAAAAGCTGAGATATTTGGGCCTTATTTAGATGGCTAGGTACTACAATCAACTTTAAATTTTTTCACTCTCTCTCCATCACATCACATTAAATGTAACAAAAGATATATATGTTTGGAGTATATAAAATATAGGTTAAAAACTAATTACACAGTTTAGATGTAATTGCAAGACAATTCTTTTTGAGCCTAGTTACCCCATGGTAGGATAATATTACCTGAAACAAACAAGCGTGCTACAATGTGCTGCAAGATTTCTAACAGTACTTTTTGCAAATTTTTACATTCTTGATCTCGAGTACGACACGTTAACCAAACGTCAGTCGAATCTAATCTGTTTAGTTTGGACTTGAAATAATGTGCCGCACTGACAGCCCCCTTAGGCCCTTAACGTTGGACCGAGGCATTTTGTCGCTCTATAGACACACTATGTAAAAAACGACGTTACAGACATGCCTTGAGTTGAGGAGAATTACATACGCGCTTCGGCAGAGATTTTTTTCTTTTGTTGTTCTAATCGTTGCCTTGTTGGACTGGAACCAACATTCTTCAAAGGGATGTCTTGGGCGAGTTACGGTCCTTCCTTGAAGGAGGGAGGATGCTTTGTTTATGAAGCGGGCTGTAGGATCCTTGAGTCGGCCCGATGGAAGTGTTTGCGAAAGCAAATGGCGTTTTAATAATAGGTACTTTAGTTTAGTTTTCTCCCTTTTGAGAACTTTTTTTTTTTTTGTCTGCGGCTCGAGGAACATTTTATTGTATTTTTCGGTCGGTTTTGAGCGGCTTGTAATGAATAGCCATATGCATCGGTCGATCACGAGCTAGATATCAATATATTCCTTTTCTAAAACATTCGTGGATGCGTCTATAAAATGTTGGCATCTCTTGATTCGAGGGTTTGGCGGTCAAAATTCAGCCGAGTAAAATGCGAGGTCCATTATTTTGAGGATGTCATGTCAGTTTTTATAAACTCTCAAACTGCATTCGGGTCACCTAACGTAAGTTAGACCAAGCAGCAGCCTTACTTTTGCGTCGCAAGCCACAGGTTGGCGACGGCGTGACATACCGCGAGGAGCAACCAGACACTCGCTTAAGCATAAGCATATTGTGACGGTGTTTCATATTTGAAGGGATCCACCCGGAGTCCCGGACCAAATGTTAGGCATAGTACTGTACTACCTTGGTCCGACTCCCAAGACATGGTCAGAGGCTGAGCGCCAATGGAAACAATGCTTAGAACAAAGAACAGTACAGACAAACCGGATATTGATCCTATTAGCCGTTCCCAGTCAATCATGGCGCCTTGATCTTGGATCTTCCCTCTCTCTTGGGAATCCATGCCCATGTCCGTGTCCCCGTCGGTCGGTCTGAGCCAGGCTGCAGGGTCCTGCAGTTTTTTCAGTGGCGCTTGACATGTATGATGTACTCCCCGTCCAAAATAAACGACGTTCTCAGCCGCCACAGCCACCTACACTCAACACGTAGGAAGATTTTAAAATCTTCAAATAAATTGAAAGCGAAAAAACTAGATCAAAAGATCTTTCCAATGATACTAATCTCGCGAATATAAATATTAATCCTATTTTGGGAAAATATATAATTACCGCAGATGTTTCTAAGCCGAAAACGCTATTTATTTTCGTGGACGGAGTGAAAGTACGTAAGTTGTAAAGGCAAATTTAGTCGCTCCGATCCGGATCCACACGAGGCAGCTAGCAAAACCGGCCGAAAACGCTAGGTGAGCGACGTTCCTCCTGCTGGTTCTTTGATCCTCACCCCGCCCTATAGGCTATCGCCGAACTTCCTGTCGGTGCCGCGCGGCCGGCACATGAAAACCGAGCGGTTCCGTCGGCGACGCTGACCTGATTGCGACGCAATAAAGCGACGAATACGCAGGTGAGCGTCACGTCGTCGCGGACGCAGCTGCCAGCTTCCTACCCGTGCAATGCGATGCGACCTGGATTGCGACGTACGTACACGGCGCCAATGCCGCGCCGGGCCGGCGGTCGTCCTTGTGCATGTACGATACGACGCATCATTATGCTACGTGCGTAAAGACGGCGACTTTGAGCGCGGGTTCAGGTCACAGAAGCCAAAATGCGAACGGTGTGGAATGGCTGTCGCGCGCCATTGGACGCAAGTCCTGGGATTTGGGGGTCCTATCCTAGATGACGATGCTGATAAGCAAAGTTTCCAAACAGTGCCAAATTTAGATTGCGTACGGAGTTGACCTATACGGTAAATCGATGATCGATAATGATACGCTGACAATGTGATAAATACAGTATAATAAGGAACTGGGGCCCAGGAACTGGAGAGTAGCTAGGTAAAAAGGTGCGGTCATTACGGCTATCCATCCAGCTTTGTAAACGCATTATAATCTTCGCGTGAGCGTGTTGAACCACTACGCCCGTACGTCTCGTGATCTAGCGCCAAGCTCGCGCTGGCGCACTGGGTATCACATGCACAAAAGGTACTGGCTCTGGATATTAAATGGGCATGTTTGAGGTATAGATTATTAAAGCTAACTAGTGAAATAGTCTTTTTTGTGTGCAATGGCTGATAGTTGTTCGATGCAATACTTCACTGAAGATGCTTCGCGGAGTTTAGGATTGTTGTAAGAATATTATTTTGTAATAATCATATTTGCTCTTGTATATGAATGTGCTTTGACACACTTTTTCAAAAACAGCCACACAATAATATACAAGAATCTATTTATTATCTATATACTTCAGAGACAAACCATCGGCTGTGGGTTGTATCTTTATATCTATAGATTCGAGGCAACTAGAGATGAAATCGTCTGTGGGTTTAACACGCCTCCCGGTGCCAGTCCATTAAATTAGTATTAAAGTGACCATGTCACCTTTGCTCAAAGCCTCGATATATACGCTGGAGAGTGGACACGCTTGCGCAAGCTCAGAGTGCGCCTCTCTTTGCTCGTCCAAAGCAAAGCACGCGCGGGCGCGCAGGTACCCGCTTGGCATTATTCAATCCGCCCACGCGCACGCAATGGGGAGATGGGCACGGACCACCGCGGTCTGGCCGAAGCCGGGCCGAGGCGGAGGCGGGAGGCCGCCGGCGTCGCCGTCGGAGGAGGGCATCCTCGACGACGACGACGAGGAGAACTCGCCGATCGAGGAGGTGCGGCTGACGGTGCCGACGACGGACGACCCGTCGCTGCCGGTGTGGACGTTCCGGATGTGGAGCATCGGGCTCTTCTCGTGCGCGCTCCTGAGCTTCCTCAACCAGTTCTTCTCCTACCGGACCAACCCGCTGGTGGTGACGCAGATCACGGTGCAGGTGGCGTCGCTGCCCGTGGGCCACTTCATGGCGGGTGCTGCCGCGCACCAGGTTCCGGGCGCCGGCGCTGCTCGGCGGCGGGGAGTGGAGCCTCAACCCGGGGCCTTCAACATCAGGGCACGTGCTCATCTCCATCTTCGCCAACGCCGGCTTCGCCTTCGGTGGAGGCAGCCCTACGCCGTCGGCATCATCAACATCATCCGCGCCTTCTATGGCCGTCACATCTCCTTCCACACCGCCTGGCTCCTCGTCATCCGCAGGTTCTTGCAAAGCCCTTTTGTTTATGCAATTACTATAGCTGGCTGGCCATCTGACATTCTTGCTCTCACTTCAAGGTGCTCGGGTACGGTGGCAGGGCTGATACGCAAGTACGTCGTGCGGCGCACATGTGGTGGCCGGGCACGCTCGTCCAGGTCTCCTCTTCCAGTGAGCACACAGCTTTAACCCCCTACACTATTTTTACTTCA